>BSBM01000006.1:9152500-9637500 GCA_027924585.1 Larix kaempferi | reverse complement strand
TTGGCGTCCATATCTATTTTCAGCTAAACTGTTGCCGATCACTTCCGCTCCAGATCCAGCCATTTCAGATCTATCCTGAAAGTCATTCCAAATCCAGTTGCTCTTTCAAATCCAGCCATTTTTCGATCCCTTCCGCGCCGTTGCAGATCCATCTATTGCGGATCCCTTTTGCACTGCCCTTGCCGATCCATTTCTGAAAAAAAGAAAAGAAAAAAAAGTATAAAATTCTATTTTTTGGCCATAACTCCCTTGTTTCAACTCTGTTTTCCCTGAAACTTCACTGACATCCCTGCAATCCCATTTTACATATTTAATTCTTGAAGACCCTATCCTAAATTCCAATTCCCAAGACCAGAAATCCCACATTTGTCTATTTTTAGGGTTTTCCATAACTCCTTCAATTTTCACCCAAACGCCTTCAAATTTTGCCACCGTGTTCCTTTCCTAATTCTGCTTCTTTGTCCCTCTCTACCAAATTTTCTCATTCTTTCACCCCGCTTTTGAAATCCCCATTTTTTGCCTCCTTGTCCATTAGAAAGTGTCCAAATCCTAGTCAAACCCCAATTACCAATCCGAGTTTTTCCCAAATCCAAATTTTGCTTTACTAAATAACCTTTTGTTTGTGTTTTTCTATCCATTTCCAAAAAAAAAACTCCTGGTTGTGGTTGTCACCCGCGCAGGAGCAAAAACCATGGAGGAAGCACTTGGAGCCATCCAAACCAAACTTCAAGATCTGGATGAAACATTTCTCAGCCTCCATCTTCAACATTCAACCATGAACAATAATTGACAGCCAGAATCTTTTGCAGCCACTGGGTTCTCTTCTTCCAGCAATTTTTGTGGGCCGAAGCTTGATTTTCCTTGCTTCACTGGTACTGATCCGACTGGATGGATATACCAAGCAGAAAAATATTTCAGTCTGCATAATAGTTTTGATGTCCAGAAAGTTCCACTTGCATCCTTTCATTTGGAACAGGAAGCCCTTTAATGGTACCGTTGGTACATCAAAGCTCATCCCGAGCCAAACTGGATAGATTTTTGCCAACTCCTTTTGCCACGATTTGGTCCTAGCGCTTTTGACGACTTCACAGGAGCACTCACTAAACTTCACCAAACTAGAATAGTGAGAGAGTATCAGACAAAATTTGAGAAACTAGCTAATCACACAGAAGGATTGTCTGATGAATTCTACAGGAGTTGTTTTATCTATGGTTTCAAGGATGAAATCCGCTCAGAGGTCAAAATGTTCTGTCCCAACACAATGATGGAAGTCCTAGGGTTGGCTAAGCTGGCCGAGGAAAAGATAGTAGCTCAACAATGCTCCAAACCCACCTTTGTTCCCTTCAAAAATATGGGTTCCCAACGACCTACCATCACACCTGCTCCTCGGCCAACTCCTATCAAGCATTTGTCTAAAACAAAGATGCAGGCATGCCGAGAAAAAGGGATTTGTTATAATTGTGATGAGAAATTCACTCGGGAACATAGATGTATTCAACAAAAGCTCTATCTCTTGGATGTGGATTCTCTGCCTGCCTCTGAACTTGGTGAAGAAGCTCTAGATACAGTAGATGATCAGGTTGACATTCAGCACCCGCCTGTTGACACCCCATCTCAAGATGACCCACCCGATATCTCTCTCCATGCTGTAACCAGCGTCACCACCCCACAAACAATGCGGGTCAGGGGATACTACAAGAAGCTCCCTCTTACCATACTCATTGATTCTGGTAGCACTCATAACTTCATTGACCTTCAGATTACCAAATAGGCTTATTTTTTTGTCCATCCTTGCTCCCACTTTGAAGTCATGGTTTCCAATGGGGGCACCTTACCTTGGAAGGGGAAGTGTCACAATGTGCGTATCTCTATGGCAGACTATAACCAATGCTCTGACATGTTTGCCTTGTCCTTAGGCAGATGTGATGTGGTTTTGGGCGTTCAATGGTTATGCACACTTGGCCCCATCTTATGGGATTTTGCTGAACTTTGGATGCAGTTTTCAGTCAATGGGTCACAACACAAATTTATGGGCTTACAACCAAGGTCTCTCTACATCATCAGTTCACATCGCCTAGAAAAAATCCTTAAGAAGAATTCACATGGTGTCATCGCTCAGCTCCATTCCATTCAGATGCACCCATCAACAATCTCCACTACTTCCTTGGATAGATATGCAGGTGTCTTTGTTGAACCAATGAGCTTGCTACCTTCAAGAGACCTTTCTGGTAAGAATTTAGCCGCGTATACCTCTCAGCAGGAAATGATGGCTATTTTGCATGCAGTACAGAAGTGGCAGCGATACCTATTAGGGAATTATTTCTGCATCAAGATTGATCTCCAGGGTTTGGAAATTTTCCTGGAATAATGGGTCTCCTCCCCAACACATCTGAAATGGGTTATCCAACTCATGGGTTATCCCTATGCGATCACTTACAATAAGGGTAAGGACAATATGGTGGCAGATGCTCCTTCTTGCACAATTGATGACCCAGTTTCTCTTACAGCTATTTATCTGCTTGTTCCAAATTGGTTGCAATATGTTCAACAAGGCTATCTCTTCTATGAACTCCATGCTTCTTCATCAGCAGGACACTCTGGGTTCTTCAAAATGTATGACCATGAACAATGTAACTTCTTTTGGCAAGGACTCAAAATGACAATTCAATAGATGGTGGCTGATTGTGATACTTTCCATGTCAACAAGGGTGAAATGACACTCCTTTCGGGACTGCTCAAACCCTTGCCCATCCCTACACAGATTTGGCCAACTATTTCTATGGATTTCTTAGAAGCGCTCTGGTGGTACAATACCACATCTACAAGGACACCATATGAAGCAGTCTATGGATAGACACTACCAGTTCTTCTTCCATACACCCTTAGCAGCTCCCCAGTTCAGGCAATTGACTTGGTTCTTCGAAACCGTGATCTAATTCTTCTCATTCTGTATGATAATCTTCACATGGCCAAAATTCAACTACAACAACAAGCCAATCAACACCATTCTGAGTGCACTTTTCACACAGCTGATATGGTTCTTCTTCATCCACAGTCTTCCAAGCAATCCTCCCTGAAAATCCAAAGGCATTAGTGGCCCGAAATGCAACCCGAGGATGCTACCGGGGAACCACTCATTCAGATTATGCATCAATTTCCCCAACCAAAGCTTTGAGGACAAAGATTTTTCTAAGGGAGAGGGGATGTTAGGAACCCGTGTCAACCCTTCTCTTTACTTTGTTACTATATTGTTGTTGGACGCATATGCTTTGTAAGTCGTCATGTAGTATTTGTTGATCCATAGTTTATATTAGCCCATGGTATTGACCCATAGTATTGGACGCATATGCTTTGTAAGTCGTCCCATCGTATTATATGTCCCATGCTTTTGACTCATAGTATTGGGCATAGACTTAGTATATAAGTGTGTGTTGCCCCCTTGAAGTGGCATGTGATCAATATAAAAGTGATTCAGAGTTCTGTTATTTCTGATATCTCGTGTATTTGCATTAATTAATTATTGCAGGTTCATCACACTTATTCACTTCATATTATTTTAGCATGGATTGTTTATACAATCATATGTTTAGGAATAGAGAGTTAAGCAATAAACGTATATCATTCTCCATTAACCACTTAGGTGGTATTCCTTTAGTCTCTTTGAGCACTTCTTTGTATGCTTGTAAAATCTTCTTCAACTAATTTAGTTTTTTCTGTAGTTTGTCCCCACTAGAGATGCTTTTACTTCTAAATAATCACCTCATTTTTTATTCTATCTCAAAAGGAGAAAAGCAAACTTCCTAGTTTTATCTAATTAGTTTCTTGTCTTGGATATCAAGGGTGAGTGCATGTTAATGAAAATATATAGATCATGGCATGTTAGTGGCAATGAGAATGTGAAAGGATAGAAATAATTTAACTTGGTGGGATGATTCATGATACTTTCATAATGAATATGAATACATGATGTAACAAGATTAAGTGTAGGAAATTTAAATATATTCCTAACTATATAATTATTACAAATGCAAGTTCGGTATGGTATGCAAAAAATCATTTTTTACAGCAATGTTATGTTACTTTTCCTGCAAATTAGAATGCATATGTTTGTGTTTCTACAATGATTTAAGTACCTAAAAGATGGAATTTCCTTACCCAACTTTCTACCATTGTCTAATACAATTTGTACCTATGCATGTGTATTTAAAAAAAATTAATTAATTTTGTAAATATAATTTTTAAAATAAGTCATGGTAGCCTTGAAATTATGAGGTCAAGCATTAGTATAAGGTTTTATAGCCTTAACATAATCATTTTTTTAATCATTTTTTTAGATTGTAGATCAAAAATTCTAGTAGTGAAACAATTTAAAATCAATCTAAGTAAGTCTAACATATAATAAGAAATTAAAATGTTAACATTAATTCATATTAGAGTTTTAATTACAAAAGTTCAAACTATGGGGCATTACATATCTCAATAAGAGAAATACAAAATTCCTAATTGATCTAATTAGTTTCTTGACTTGGAGAGATGATTCAATATATTTGCATAATGAATATGAATTCTATGTAAGAATATTAACTGTATGAAATTGAAATATCTTCATAAATAAATAAATATTATAAAAGGAAGTTTTGTATGGTTACATAAAAATTCATCTTTTATAACAATGTTATTGTGATAGTACAAGGATTTATTACCTAAAAATGATGGAATTTCCTTACCCAAATTTGTACAATTGTACCTATCCATTGGTGTTTTCAATATTTTTTAATATTAATTGTATCAATTTATTTATTTTTTAATAAAAACATCAACATAGCCTTGAAATCATGAGGTCAACCATTAGTATAAGGTTTGATTGCCTTAACATAATCAATTTTTTTTTTATATTGTAGATCATAATTCGAAGTAGTGCAATATATAAACTAGTGACCTTTACAATTTTTGATATATGTGAAGAAACAAATAAATAAAAAGTAGAGAATTATATTATTTGTTATGCACATACGCATACACATATATGTACACAAACACATATAGAAGCCAAGTGGTTTTAGCTTGAGTGGTTGTGGGATGGAATTCTATCCTCCCTACTGAGGTCTCATAATGAGCACGTGTTATAGAATGTGTGCACATTCCTTTTACCATGCATTATTTTAAGACATACAAATCAAATGCTCCTCATCCTTTTACAAAAGACAATCTTCAACTCTAGAATATTCCTTTAGGGATTAAGTTCCTAATTTCCTACCTGAACCCAATCAATGGACCCAAGCCTATATCTCTTGGGATAAACCTTCTAATGCAACTCATGATAATCCACTTGGAGGCCAAATATACATTGTACATGCCTATGTCATGGTTTGTGGCCTTATCCATAGCCCTTAAGCCTTGTAAGATTCATTTAGGATCCAAGGCCCTTGCTCTCCTACCCAACTAAAAGGATCTTACTTTATTTACCCAAGTATTGCAAAGGTGCCAAGATCCATTCCTTGTATGAAAAATCCACTAATGGCACCCATATTATGAATTAGAGACCAAGTATCCCCTACAAAGGTCTTAAGTTTTGGTTCAAGAACTAATTCACCATGCATGATCTTGGAAATTTTCAAGTAGCGCCTAATTAACTTGTGATCCTTGTTTGACCATGGCTAAAGACCCAAGTCTTATATAAGATGTAAAAGAGCTCCTAATGGTATTCATATCCAATTTAAAATTTGGTCAATTCTTGGAGATGATCTTTGTGGTGAAATGGGGCTTTGTTCATGGTGCTGGAACTTGAGAATCTTCACAATGATTGATCCCGATATAATTCATGTAATACCTAAAGATATGTTTTCCCTTCGCTAACCCTAGTTATGCTATTGAGACCCATTTGTGTTATGTGAAACCATGTAATGGTTCCCATATCCCACATAGAAGTCAAATATATCTTAGAGAGGATCTGTGTGGTGGTTTGAGGCCTTGTTCATGATGCTTAAGACTAGCAAAGCTTCATTTAGAACATAAGCACCTTCTTTTCATCCTTGAACTATGGTACAAGCCCCAAGACCCTTTTGTATTGTGTAAAACATATTAATGTCGCCCCTATTTATATGGGATCCAAGTATAGATATTACATAGGTACTATGTGGTGATTAGAGGACTCTTGAATAATGCCTATGTCCAACAAGATTTATATAGGACCCACGGATTATTTTCTCCTTCCAAGACCATGGTTAAGGCTCCCAAATCCATATGTGGCGCAAAAAAAACCTCCTAATGTTGTACATATCCCATATAGAGGCCAAAGATCCTTCAAACAAGATCTGTGTGGTGGTTCACAACCTCATTTATGGAACTTGAGCCTAGGACACTTCCTTTAGGGAATAAGCCTAGGACACTTCCTTTGGGGAATAAGGTCCTCGATTTCCTTCCCCTGACCATGGTATAGTCTTGAGCCCCATTCCTATTATGAAAAACCTTGTAATGACACCCATATTTACAATTGGAGGCTAAGAACAACCTATAGAGGCTCTATGTGGTGGTTCAAGAACTTTGTCATCATGATAGAGCCTTGGTTGAGCTCATATAGGGAATAAAGATATTTGTTTCCTTCCTTGATCATGGTTAAGGTCTTGGTGCCTATTCATGGTGCACAAGACCTTCTAATTTTACTTGTCATACAATCCTACACCTAAAACATCAAGCCCTAAATATCAATGGTACAATCCTAGTACACATGAGAATGTAGTTCAATAAAAGCACAAGGGGACATTTTTCCCTTTCCATCCAAGTTCAAATATCACTAACATTTGTCATGATAAGTTTTCATTAAGCGATTTTTTTAAACAATGTGAGATGCATTTGACAATGTCATATACCAATTTGTTTTATTACAATGAAATAGAGTTACATACCAATTTGTTTTATTACAATGAAATAGAGTTACATACCAATATACACAATAGCAAAATATGATGTTATGACTAATTAATGCAATGATTATATAGGGCTTCACTTCCTTGCTTATCATTAATCATAAAGAATTTAATCATTTTCACTTTATGAATGTGGGATATTATTTTATTTACAAAACAATTAAAAAACATAACTAAATCAGATTCCAAGGACAAATGCAGCCAAACAATCACGACGGGCAATAACTTAAATGAAATACATCCCTCCAAGTACAGCGATCTTTTCCTCCAAATGCCGAACTTAGCCGTATACAATGCTTATAGATGATTGTATTTATAGCAATAGAGAAAGGCTTAGAGGATGAGGATTTTTCGTGAGAAGTTTCCAGATGTAACGGGGTATTTGATATTCTTGTAGAGCGGGTCTGTTTGTCAATGGCATTATGGCACGCAGGGACATTGTCTTGTTCTTTAAATCAAATTTAAATGTTGAAGATGGTTCATTAATTAACGTCTTGTCAGCAGCTATGAACTCTTAAGGTCATGTGCACGAAATCGGTTGCTTCACGTGAGTTTTGTTTTGATCAAAGTATCCTTTGGACTTTTCTGGCTTATTTTTTGACCCGTAAGGTAAGGGCTTTCATCATCCATTATGAATGTTTAACAATTCCGATATGGAAACTTAACAGTTTAACAGTTTAACTCATGAGGCTTAACAGTTTAATTCATGAAATGGGTTTAACAGTTTAACTCATGAGGATTATTTTTGCAATATCTTTTTTTCGTATTACGAAAAATTTCATTAAATTAAGTTTGTAAGGTGATTGCGATGATCGTGACTCGTTAGGAATAATATCTTTTAGAAAAGTTTAAGGTCCGGAACTTTTATAGTAGACACATCTCATTTAGAAAGATCTAATAGTCGTTTTTACATTTTCACACACCTTAATAGATGGACCATGGACATTTGTACAAATAAGGAAATGCAATAGCAAGGCCTCACATAAACCTTACACGGATCGAATGAATATAGGAAATGTGTGTCTCAATTGGATTACTACCTGTAAGCAGATTCAAAAGGAGTAGGTGGGAATAGAGATAGCTGGATCTATATATACGGGCCCGCCGGTGCTAATAACTAGTTAAAGCGGATCCATAGGTTGGGGTGATTAAGTTTTCAATTCTCAGCACTGAAAATTTGAAAATTTCCATAGGTTCAGAATTATAATATTTATATGGATATGAATACGATCAGATACTAAAAATATATAATTAGATATACACGAATTCAAAATGGCTTTTAACCAGATATACCCTAATCTAAAAATTTTATTTAAAAAACCAAAATATTATCGGATACAGTATTTACTTATTAATAATTTTAATAAGAAAGTAAAAATGTATGTATTTGCTCTATAAGAATTAAGTGTATGCAGCCTTCGGTTTTAATTGGCAATTTTCTTTTACATGATCGGGCACAAATGACACTGTTTGGTGTCGAAAATTCAATGTAAAACAAAACGTTTGCAATAAATGTATTAAGTTCCTCTCTATATTGAATATTTTTGAAATTAACAAACAAATATTGGATATGTTCAACAAATATTTGGTACAGCGTAGTCTTGCTCTACTTCGGTGATTTTTCCGTGAGACGTGGACATTCTTGATTTGAAACTAACATAGTACGAGAATATTTCACGTGTCAAATAAAAATATACTTCCCCATAACATCATAAGATTTTATTATGATTTTATTATAAAAATAGCAAAATGACAATATTCATAAAAACAATACAACGTTGAGTAGAGATCCATCAACAACGTCTTCGCCTTCACCTAAAGGAGTAATATAATATCCATCATCTGCATAGAGTCTCTCAGAAGCCCTAATCACCTGCAAGCAAAAACAAATATATGATAAGTTTGAGATTAACCATAAAGACTGTAATGCAGTTAATCTATACACATAAAGAAAATTAGAGTTATGACGCCAACAACTGTATACAGAAGCATGAGTAAACGAAACAAGTTCTGTATGAATACATATATAGCATCTGGGTTCGTAATTATCAGTGCTTCCTAGCATTAACATTCTACATTATGGCATCAAACGATTAGTATAAATCAAACAATATTTATAAAGAATAGTAGCGTACCTTAACTGTACTGCTCCACAGTTGCTTTGCAGAATCTAGTATGGCGGTGGAGGAGACTTGTGAGAGTAGTGATTTGTAGGTGGTGAGGGGTAGACGGGTGCTTTGGGATGGGAAGGGGGGTAAGTAGGTACTACTTTTGGGGGAGTAGGACTTACAACGTGTGTTGGGGGAGGAGGAGATTTGTATCCGTATGGGGATGGAGTTGCTTTTGGTGGTTTGGTCACTGGAGAAGGCTTGTGATGAGGCTTGTGATGGGGAGGATGAGGAGTTGGCCATGATTTTGGTGGCGAAGGAGGAGGAAGGGGCTTGTCAACTGGCGGAGGCTTAGCGTATGGAGAAGGAGTCGGCTTTGGTGGAGGTGGAGATTTGTACTTATATGGAGGAGAAACTGGCACCGCCTTGGGAGGAGGTTTCTCCACTACTGGGGGCTTGGGTACGGGTGTAGGTGCAGGAGGGGGCTTATAATGGACTGGAGAAGGAACGTGAGATGGAGGAGGAGGAGATTTGTAAGGGTATGGCTTCGGAGGCGGGGATTTATAGTACGAGGCAGCTGACGGATTCGCAGCAAAAATGCAGCCAACAATGAGAACCAGCAATAACTTGCAAATGAAAGACATCCCTGCAAGTGCACCCATCTCTTACTCCAAAAGCCGAAGTGGGTCGTATACGATGCTTATAGATGACTGGTATTTATAGCGATCGAGAGGGGCTTAGAGTCTGAGGATGTTTGGTGTGAAGTTTCGTGATACAACGTGGTATTTTGTAATCTTTTAATGTGAGTCTGCCTGTCAATTCAGGCAGGTCGGGACATTGTTTTATCTTTCAAAACAAATTTCAAAGTTGAAGATAGTTTGTTTAACGTCTTGTCATAAACTTTTACAGGAAGTCTTCAACTCATACACGTAAGTTTGGTGGCTTCACGTGAGTTTCTTTTCGATGGCAGTCCACTCTTACTTTTGGCCATTTCCCGCACTATATATATATTACTTACCATTATTTATATATATATATATAACACATGGTGTTATATATATATATATATATATATTACATATGGATAATTATGAACAACTCGTAACTTCATCTTTTCAATTGTTATTTTTTTTAAAAATATGTATATATTAATTTCATATTTTCAATTGTTTTTTTTAAATATATATATTAATGATAGAGTTTGATATAAAATTTATTCGGTAATATGTTTTTACAAGACAACAACCATGGTGTACCTCTTCAACAAAGTTAGTTTGAATCTACCAGTATGTCGATTTTTAACTAAAATAAGCAAAATTAAAATTAAAATTAATTATTTTATTTCATTAAGCTTTTATTGTATTTATATCATCTCATTAATTGGAAAAAAAGTTAAATATATTTTTAGATAATAGATTAAATAAACAATCTGAAATTGATTCATTGAGATGTGGATTTTTAATGAAAATAAATTAAATTAAAATTAATTATTTTATTTGATCAAATTTTAATTTTATTTAAATGATCTTATTAATTGGAAAATAAATTAAATGTGTTTTTATATAATAGATTAAATAATAGTATATTACAAAATTTTGAAGTGACTTTTAATATTTGTTAGTGTTAAACTTGAGGAAACTTTTGCACTCAATAGATTTGATCCTTTTAGATGCTTGGATATCATTTTTTCAATCTATTATAAAATTGTACGGGTTAGCAATAAAATATGTGCGAGAGAGAATAAAACAAACAACAAACAATCAACAATAACAACACAAGATTTATCTTGGAAAACCCACTAGGGAAAAACCATCCATCAATAATAGATCTATTATTGGTCCTTGGCTACCAAAAACTTGTGCCCAAACCACTTTCTACCTTGCTCATTCGTGAGTCAAGGTTAACCCTCGCAATACCATGACGTTATAAACCTCTATGGTAAAGTGTTTATATATATGTATATGATTCTTTATTAATTTATATACATATATATAAAGTGTTTTATTGTAAATTGACCATTACCAAATACCATTTGGTAAAGTGTGTGTATATAATTGTATTGATTTATATGTATACATATTTAAGTTAAGAATAAATAAATAAGAAATATATATTCATAAATTTCTCCACATTTATTTGATTATTATCAAATCAAATATGATAATTTAAAAAAAATATTGTAATCCCAGCAATCACACATATTCACATTCCAAAATTCACATAATTAATAGAACTTTAAAGCTAAATGCATGCATCCATTCATTAGTAATGTTTGATTTTGATAGTTATTAACCATCTCATAAATTTTGGTTTATGGGATCTTAAAAAGGTAAGGAGATACTTGGTTTTCTTTAAAAAAATATTTCTATGCTTGAAAAGCTTTAAGAGAAACATTCCTAAATCAACAATATTGCGATGAGTTAAAAGGGTGGGAACCTAAGTATTGTAGAAAATATTTTAAAATTGTATGAGAAAGTGTGAGAAAGTTTTTGGGCCCTCGCACGAAGTTGAGAGACCCTTTAGATGCAATTGGGTAAATGCAAAACATGCGAGAATTCTATAAATGCACAATGCTTGCGCGTTATGTAAAACTAGGAATGGCGAGCTTTGAACCTGCCATGTCATTTAACATGTAGGATAGGATTACAAAACGCTTGAGCGTTATGGTTAATATAACAACAAAAAAATAGTGCCGCAGACCGCGGCACTATTTTACCCAAACACGAACGCTTGAGCGATTTCGCCTTCCCAAAACGCATTGGAGAAGCTCAACCGAGGAGATTTGGAGGCTCAACAATCCCAAATTCATCTTGCAAGGACGATTGGAAAGGTAAGCATCTAAATCGTTGCCTCATCTCATCATTAAGTTTATAAATTGTTAGGTTGCCCTAATCTAAAAATATTTGTAAATGAAATGCCAAAACTTAAAATTTTAAAATTTTAATGAATTTTACATCCACCCTGTTAGACACAATGGCTCACTAATCACATCAATCATCATTGTCACCCAACATATCTATCTATAACATCATTCTGATTATCATTAATTTACATAACCCAAGCAAGCATTATGTCCATGTTTCATGCTGCCCTAGATCAACATTTTGTTCATCGTATGTAGCCCCAATAATCATGAATTCATTCTATCCATACATATCATCAGCATCTTAGTTTGTACACCAACAACACATCAGCATACTGTAGCCCCAATTAATCCAAAGATAAAGGTTAAACTCTAATTTCTATTGTTGCTCCATAAACACCTCATAAATTATAAATATATACATGTATATATTTATTTAGACTTTCTTTTTCCCACCTAAACATGGTCTTCATACCCACATCATCACCATTTTCTTTTGCTTCCAGCATGCCCGCACTAGCTTGTAACTCATGCCCACAAAGGCCATATTTATGCCTTTGAACATGCCTGCAGCTAGACCTTCTTCAATTTCCCGCATGGGGGTCTTTTCCATGCCTCTAGGATGCCCGCAGCTTCCACAAACATGCCTGCATGTCACCTTGTCCACATGCCTGCATCTCCATCAACTTCATTTCTGGATGCTCGCAGATGCCATAAGGGATGCCCGTAATCTCCTTGCCAAGTGTCAACTTCAAGCTTCTTTGTTCACTTCATGCTTCTTTGTTCATGTAACTTGTTATCTCCAAGTCATCCTTGTCTAGGGTATTAGAACCAACTCCAAATGACCACAGTATGGGTCATTTGGCTCATTAGGTGTGCCAATTCTCATCACCTTGTCTTTTGTCTTGTCTTTTCCAAGTCCTTTGCAAGTCACCTTGTTTGCTTATCGTCATGCCATTTACACCTTTGTCATTAATGTTGTCATCAATGAGAATCCTACTCACAAGATAATTATGTCAGCTGCAACTCACTGGGATGCACCAACACCCCAACAACCATAGATTTACAAATGATATTTCTGACTCTTCTTAAGTCTGTAGATTACATACATCATCAACCAAAATCCCTTGTTTGTTTCCAAAGCACTTCATCATTCTCATCAAGCACTCATTATTCAATATAACTTCATTCTGTCCATCAGCAAATATCACCAATTAGATCACATCTTCATTATGTCATCATTATTCATGTCATATCAATCTGCTGCCGTATCTCCATTCATACACTTTACACTATCCATATGCACATCACAACATTATGCCCATATCATTAGTCATCTCTTCATCACTCTACCAGCATGTCTTCATTCTGTCCATCAATAGGCTACCTCAGTTTAACCAATAAAAATACATATCTTTGCCACATGATATTCATTCTTGCACAAAGTTTGTACATTTTTCATTTTTGAGAGATGTCATTATAGCACATGTATACGTTTCTAATGATTTTTATTTTTATTTTTTGTTTGCAGTGACGACCATGGATTCCCACTATGACATCCAAAGAGAAATTCTGAGGCTCAGAGAAATTTGAGCCTCAATTACTATTGTTGATGACAGGCATGTTATGCTTGCATCCAATTTGGATGCAATGATAGAGACCTTTAGTAGGTCTAATGGTGCTTTGCAAGATATTGCCACATTCAGAGAAAGAAAGAGGCAACAATATGCGGATGGACTTAGCTACAGAGAAGTCAAGAAGTTGAAAATCTCAAAAGAACAAATATTTTCCCTGTTTAGAGATCCACGAGATGGTGAAGTCCCTAATGCGAACAAAAGGCACATTTCTATCAAGTGGTGTACATATAAACCATTCATAGATAACTGGATGGACCGATGGTACATGGTGTATGATGTACCACCACACAACAATAGGGAAATGCCTTTGTGTTTTATGAGAAAGATGTACGCAGAGTTTGTGATGGGAAAGCATGTTAACTATTTTGATATCTTGGAGTACGAGGGTGTTGGGATGGGGATGCCTTAGCAACGTCCCAATGCGAGGCACATAGATCCCAATCACCTAGTAGCTCCACCTCGTAGGAAGCTACCTAGGCCACATGTGTTGCCTGCACATCAGTTGGTGCCGGAGACACAATAGTCATTCCTACTGTTGGCACAGGCGGTTTTTCACCATAGCACGTATCTTCATGGTATGCACCAGGTAGGCCCATCGGAGCCACTATCTATGGGTGGAATAGAGCCAGCACCTGTCGGTGGGGTAGATCCACCACCTTTCGGTGGGGTAGAGCCACCACCTTCCAGTGGTCGAGGAGCATCTAGTAGTGGCACTGTACCTACATAGCATGAGCACAGCCATTAGCCCCACCCATGCACAATATGTGGCCATCCTTGCTTTAGTCCTGTCTGAACAGATGATACCTTTACTGGGTATTTCACACAGGTAAGTAAGTGGTTAACAATTTAGTGTCATTTTTAAATTATATTTCCTTACTATACACATATATATAGATTGCTAATATTTTTAATGGTTTTAAAACTTGTAGTTACTACAAGAAGGGCACGGGGTTGAAGACCTTTGCACTGATGATGCAGAGCATAGTCCAGAGGCTCATGCACCAGCACCGCATATTGATGATGATGATGTTGCCATACTTTCAGTGAAAACAACTCACAATGAGGTAACTATTTCAACATGACATTATTTTAATACATGAGTAGATCGAGTTAACAATTTAGTGTCATTTGTAAATTATTTTTCCTTACTATACACATATACAGATTGCTAATATTTTTAATGATTTTAAAACTTGTAGTTGCCACAAGAAGGGCATGAGGTCCAAGAGGCTCATGCAGTAGAAACTTCTGAGTTACAAGATGTTGTCATATCTTCAGCGACAACAACTCATGCTGAGGTAATTATTTCAACACATGTTATTTTTTTATCACATGTTACTTAATTAATGCTACACGATCTAATATTTACAATTTTCTAAATTGTAGGTTGTACATCCCCATCAGATGGAAATGATTTCATCTAGTGAGTTCCCCCCTGGTGGGAATACAATCAATAGCATGCCCACGAAGACGGAATGGACGGCATACCATTTCTTAGAATTGATTGACGTATACAGTACATCAGTGTGTATTTCATCATTTTCAGTTTGCTAATACCTGCTATTCCATTGAACAATGCATTTCTAACTACGTTAGTATTGGTGATTGTAGCCACCGGCAGATATACGTTCGAGACTGTTAGTAGTTCGATCTCCCTGTAGTCCCAACGTGCAAAAGGGACAAGTGTACAAGAGAGGCTCCACTCCTGGAAAGAATGTGGATGTCCTCTATAGCAGACACACGAGAGATCCATCTACCCCTGACCTAACAAAGGTCATTGATGCTACAGTCAGTGCCGCATCTACAATAGCCATGATTCATACGGAGGTAACTATTTGGACAATCACAATGCATAGTATTTAACCATGTTACTATATTGTTTATTCATGCATGTCTAACTATTTCTCCATTTGGTGATTGTAGCCATTAGCGGCAGAAGTGCCCGGCCCCTCTGCTTAATCCATGGTTCTAATTGGGTCTTCTCTTGTGGTGAGATGTTTATTAATGACCAAGTTTTTTTATTCAATTTACCCAAACACATTGATCAATGTTGAATTGTTGAATTGTTGAATTAATTGAGATATGATCTTTTATTTGTAGAGCACAACTATAGAGATGCATTCCATGAGCACACCGCTCACATCTATACCCCATGAGGACTTGGTGAGTGTTTGTCATAAATAATTTGGCCATAAGTTAATTTTTTAAGTTTGTTGATGGTAGGGCATTAGTGCAGTTATTTGATAAAAATAATGATTTTTTTTGCAGACTTCTGAGATGTTGAGCGATCCCAGGGAGACGGTCGATAGAGGAAAGTCGGGGAAAAACAAGAGAAAGATTGATTTTTGATGTTGCATAGTCTTGGATAGATGTATTTTGACATACATGTACACATTGTTGTACTTAGGGATACATGTACATTGACAGGCCATTTGAGGGCCGGCTACTTTCCCATATTTTGTATTACAAACATTCGACTATCAATATATTCCATATTTTCTCTTGAGTTTCTACTTGTGCTTGTGATGATTCATCTCTTCCACAAATTGATAAATTATGCTATTGAAATTTATAAAATTACATTTCAAGCAATATTTATTCTCTTACATTTATTGCAGTGATCAAGTAACATCTCACCATTGTGTTATGAAAATGTTATCTTAATGGAAAAAACTAATAATATCTTTCAACAGTTCAATGAACTTAGCACATGCATGCTAATTTGATATCTAATTTAAAATTGTGTTTTTTGTCAACTCCAAGGGTTCATACCCATTGATCATGATTATGGTTGCAAGGAAAATATGTTGCAAACAAAAAACCTCTGTCATAATAGTAACATGCTACGCATACCATCAATGTAATCCTATGACATTTTCAGATAGTAAGAGGAAGTCCAATAGATGCTACACATTTCATCAATGCTATTGTATTTCATCAAACTATACGTACATGAGCATCTATGCAGTTCGATTGAATGGCAAGGAATGCATAACTAAAGTGTAATAAAATTCATTGGGCCTTCATGTACATATGGTCAAATATATGTAACAAATATACCCTAGTTTGTTAAAATATGCTAACCAATAGCTGGTCATGAGTTCACTCTCATTATATCGTTGAAGATATAAACCCTATCCTTACTAAACCCTAGTATGTAAGACACTAGTTTATGCTTTATCTCTTTCATATGTCCATTTTCCACCTGTCATAATGCAAAAAAAATCATCCAGAAGCCATGGAAAATGAAATACCTAACTAGTTTAATGATATTCCTTGATAATGTTGTATTGATGAACGAAAAGAAGATGTTCATGGTCCTATGTTTGTTTTGATAAATTGCACAAGTTTCGTAATCATCATCATCACCCTCATCATCATCATCATCCTCATCATCCTCACCCTCATCATCATCTTCATCATCGCCATCATCATCATCTTCATCATGATCATCATCTTCATCACCACCACCACCACCACCACCATCATCATCCTCATCATCATCATCTTCAACACCACCACCACCATCATCATCCTCATCATCCTCATCATCCTCACCCTCATCCTCATCCTCATCATCATCATGGTAAACCATTATCTTCATCATCATGATCATCATGCTCATCACCCTCATCATTAACATCTTCATCATCATCATCACCACCATCATGATCATCATCCTCATCATCCTCACCCTCATCCACATCATCACCATCATCATGATCATCATCCTCATGACCCTCATCCTCATCCCCATCCTCATTCTCCTCACCCTCATCACCCTCATCACCATCGCCATCATCATCATCTTCATCATGATCATCATCTTCATCACCACCACCACCATCATCATCATATTCATCATCATCATCATCATCAACATCAACATCTCCATGGTCCTATGTTTGTTTTGATAAATTGCACAAGTTTCTTAATTATCATCATCACCCTCATCCTCATCCTCATCTTCATCATCCTCACCCTCATCATCATCATCCTCACCCTAATCATCATCATCTTCATCATGATCATCATCTTCATCACCACCACCACCACCACCACCACCATCATCATCATCATCATCATCTTCATCACCATCGTCATCACCACCACCATCATCATCATCCTCATCATCCTCACCCTCATCCTCATCCTCATCCTCATCATCATCACGGTAAACCATTATCTTCATCATCACGATCATCATTCTCATCACCCTCATCATCAACATCTTCATCATCATCACCACCACCATCATGATCATCATCCTCATCATCCTCACCCTCATCCATATCCTCACCATCATCATGATCATAATCCTCATCACCCTCATCCTCATCCTCATCATCCTCACCCTCATCATCATCATCATCACCATCGCCATCATCATCATCTTCATCACCACCACCACCATCATCATCATATTCAGCATCATCATCAACATCAAGCATGATGAAGATTAAGATGGTGATGATGATGATGATGATGATGATGATGAAGATGGTGATGAATATGACGACAAGGATGATGATGATGATGATGATGACGATGATGATGGTGATGATGATGATGGTGATCATAAAGAAGAGGATGATGATGATGATGATGATGAAGATGTTGATGAATATGACGACGAGGATGATGATGATGATGATGATGACGATGATGATGGTGATGATGATGATGGTGATCATAAAGAAGAGGATGATGATGATGATCAATCATCAATCATGATGAAGATGGTGGTGAGGATGATGATGATGATGAAGATGATGATGGAGATGATGACGACGACGATGACGACGACGATGATGATAAAGAAGAGGATGGTTATGATGAAGATGATGATGAATATGACGATGAGGATGATGAAGATGATGGTGATGGTGATGATGATGATGATGATGGTGATGATAAAGAAGAGAATGATGATGATGATGATGATCAATACCCAATCATGATGAAGATGGTGATGAGGATGATGATGGTGATGATAAAGAAGAGGATGGTGATGATGATGATGATGATGATGATCAATCATCAATCATGATGAAGATGAATATGGTGATGAGGATGATGATGATGATGATGAAGATGATGATGAATATGACGACGAGGATGATGAAGATGATGATGATGATGATAGCGGTGATGGTGATGATGGTGATCGTAAAGAAGAGGATGATGATGATGATGGTCAATCATCAATCATGATGAAGATGGTGGTGAGGATGATGATGATGATGGAGATGACGACAACGACAACGACGATGATGATGATGATGATGATGATGACTATGATGATGATGGTGATGATAAAGAAGAGGATGGTGATGATGAAGATGATGATGAATATGATGATGAGGATGATGAAGATGATGGTGATGAAGATGATGATGATGATGATGATGGTGATGATGATGGTGATGATAAAGAAGAGGATGATGATGATGACGATGATGATGATGATGATCAATACCCAATCATGATGAAGATGGTGATGAGGATGTTGATGGTGATGATAAAGAAGAGGATGGCGATGGTGATGGTGATGATGATCAATCATCAGTCATGACGAAGATGAAGATGGTGATGAGGATGATGATGATGATGATGATGATAAATCCTCAATCATGATGAATATGGTGGTGAGGATGATGATGATGATGAATATGATGATGGAGATGACGATGACAATGATGACGATGACGATGATGATGTTGATGATGATGACAATGATGATGATGATGGTGATGATAAAGAAGAGGATGGTGATGATGAAGATGATGATGAATATGGCGATGAGGATGATGAAGATGATGGTGATGAAGATGAAGATGATGATGATGATGATGATGATGATGATGATGGTGATGGTGATGATAAAGAAGAGGATGATGATGATGATGATGATCAATACCCAATCATGATGAATATGGTGATGAGGATGATGATGGTGATGATAAAGAAGAGGATGTCGATGATGATGAATCATTAATCATGATGAAGATGAAGATGGTGATGAGGATGATGATGATGATGATGATGAAGATGAATATGATGATGAATATGACGATGAGGATGATGAGGATGATGATGATGATGATGATGATGATGGTGATGATGATGAAGAAGAGGATGATGATGTTGTTGTCCATCTTCATTTGAATGCAGTATGTGGATAACCATCCTTATATGGCCCGAAAGCCGTCTGAATTAACATGTTGCTCATGAGATCTTGCAGGATCCCTGATTTCCCTCGAAGATAATGGCCTGGTATCTCATGAATCGAAGTTATGCTTTGTCCATTCATCAAACTCCTTCTTCATTCGATCAATGACCACTACCAGTTAAGAAACTCCTTCATGCTTGTTCTGTGCCTACTTGTTTCTTCAAATTAACAACTCTATGAATTGGGCGACTTGCTTTGTTGATCAAATCATTTATAATTGCTCCATTTCGACCATTGTTTCTTAACTATAGCTCGTGCAACTGTTCGGTGGTTGGGCATTGAGGCCACTTGAGTCCAAGAGAAGGTCGGTGAAGAAGAAGGCTTCGTGGAGGGGCTGCTGCATTTGCATTTACACTCAGACATCCTTCGATTGGTAAGTGTCCATAAACGCATTTTGAGCCTTAGTTTGGTGCCCCTAGTTTTATTGGTACAACCGACCGTTTTGAAACTTTTCCGTCTTTTCTGGAATGCTTATGCCCGTAAATTTGTTTGAAATGTTTATATGATATTTACCTAGATTGCAATAGTGTCGCTTACCACTATAGAAACTATATTATCTAAAGTTTGATCTTAGTTGTAGCGAATTGACTGTTTGAATTAGTTGTTGTCTATGGCTATGATATTTAGATAATACGTGTCCATTGAAACGAGTCATCAAGCCATTTTGAAGATTGTTCCTATTAATTTGTTTTCTTTATCATTTTGTTTGTTTAAAATATCTGGTAAACATAAAAATAGGGAAGGCGGGAGGAGAAAATGTAGAACGCAAGAGGATAAAAGCATTTTGCTAATATTTTTGCACAGACATAATGCTAGTGCATTATGTATCCACTGTTAAGATCCTGGTGGGCGGCCTTCACTAACATCTCGAGGTTTTGGTGTAACGGTTCGTATCTTCTGGTATCAGAGCATCCACCCAGGTTCAAGTCACAGAGCGGGTGGCAACGCCGGCATTGCAGTGTTCGCCCGGGCTCGTACGGCGCAAAGGGGACACCACCGTACGGGCGCACATCCAGCCCAGAGTCTGGACTGTGGAGCGTGGTGGGATGTTAAGATCCTAGTGGGAAGCCTTCACTAACATCTTGAGGTTTTGGTGTAACGGTTCATATCATCCACATAACGCTTGCGCGTTGCTTATAACATTGAGCGCCAAAACACTAAAATTTGAATTTAAATAAAACACACACGCGTTATTTAAATTTAAACATAACGCGCGTGCATTCCTGAGCACCTACTCACCCACTCCTCCCATGCCCACGTGTCAGCCACTGTCCTATGTGGATGATTCGGACTTACCAAACCTGTGCTAGGGAAATTTTAGATCATAGCTAATTTCACATTTTCAACATTTTTCTGAGTATGCCTGTTTTTCACCACTCTCTACCGCATGACATACCTAACCATTATTGAGGAAATTTTAGGCATAGGAAAGAGAGAAAAGAAAGCGGAAATAGAGGAAATAAAAGAAACAACAAGAAAAATACAAGCAGAGGCAGCAACCGCACTTACAACATATCCAACAGGAAACTCGACTATCAATACACTTGGATCAGTTCGGACCGATTTCCACATATGATCCTCGGGATTCCAAGGAAGACGAACTAGACCTCCTGGTAGACGCAGTCCACAGAGAGAAATGACACAGAAGACTTGAAGCCCATGAGCAGTTGCGGCAACTACAGGTAGGACAAGCTACATTTTTGGCTAAGTGTGAGGACTTGGCCCAGCAAGTCATCCCATTACCATCGAGTTCCGACACGACAAACCCACTCGATAAGGCGTACATTATACTAGAAAATTTCGTGTCGACGTTAAGAGAACAATTGGCCAAGAACTGACGAGATCAAGCTGCCGAGACATCCAGTTTAATGATAAATCAATAAACAGCTTTCATGGGATCCCACAATATGCTCGCGCAATATACTAGAGAAGCCACGACAATAAAAGAAGTTTTACGTAACTGGTATACACATTATGGTAATGTTTTTGAACTGATTGACACCCTTCACCTAGTGCGACAAACTATTGATGAAACACTCATTGCAACCGTCGAAGAAAAACTTGTCATGGAGAATAGGAAGCTATCAAAGTTGGAGAAAGCAGAAGAGCAATGGATCAACCAAGCTCGTATTAGTCTATTAAAAGTCGAGAAGATCCATCCAGACCTCCAACCCCTTCTTTCCACTGCTAAAAAAAAAGATAAAACTCTTTGGACACGACCTGATCAACCTCCAAGACAAATCTACACAGAAAAAGATGGAGAGCCTGTCAAGCCTCACCACTCTCTCCATCAACATTCAACACGCCTTGCAAACTTGGGAGGATTTTCAACATCAACTATCAGTTTCTGCCAAGGCCATCATCGAAGTCTGTGTAAACCAGCAAGCATCTTCCAGCTCCATTCTCCCGCAGCCTTAGTAGCACAATGCATGACTTATAGTTGAGACAACATCTCCTCATTTCTTCAGGACAAATAAATATTTTGTGGTCCTGTTGACTAGGTCCTCCACTCGACTACTTGTAAAACATCTCGACAATATGATTTGACCAATACATGTTGGGTCGGTCAGTTGAACCGACAATCAATTATGTAGCTATCTGTCAAAACATATATATAGGTTGTTGAATCGACTCATAAAGTTAAGTTGATATGTTCATACATGTAAATGTTCTGCATATCTTGTTGAGTAATATAAAGGCTTGTTCTTCCTCTCCATCTCTTTTCTATTATATCTATATATGTTTGTTTGATTGCTTATATTATAATGTGTATCACTAGTAACAATGCAACCCCCTCAACTACAACAGATGGCTTTTCTTTTCCAATTCGCAATAGATGTGGATAAAATATTGAGGAAACATTGGTGTTGGGATTTGATTCCCTTATTGCTTAGGTGGATGTTAGGTGGATGCAAAATTCATTAAGGGGATTGATATTATGGAGGAATGACCACATGTTATAACAGTTTTGGAAAATTATAATAGTTTTAGAAAATTTTAGTTTTGGGTTTCATTTACTTGGATTTAAAATTTGGGGCAATATAAATATTTATATTTTTAATAAGGGAATGAGGAAACATTGAAGAGTTTGGATTCTTACCTTTCCAATCCCCCCTCCTCTTCCAATTCGCCCTCCACTTACAATATAGCATCCCTAAATGCTTGAACAGTTTTGCTTGACCTCACCTGTCGGTGTCATGGATGGTGGACACAAACTACAGAATGGTTGTTGCAGCCTGTTTTGGGGTTTTAATATATTAAAAGGAACGCTCAAGCGTTATGTATTATGATAATGTTCAAGCATTATAGAAATACATAACGCTCGAGCGTTTTGGTTTCCTATCTTGTGTGTTGAATGACATGGTAGGCTTGGGCCCACCCATGCCCAGTTCAAAGAAACGCCCAAGCGTTTTGTTTTCACTGAACTTTCGTGTGTTTCGCGAAACCACGATTGCATCTAAGAGGTCCCTCAACTTCGTGCAAGGGCCCCCTTCTTCCTATGAATTCACTCAGTTTTACTACTTTTTTTATGACTGAAAAAGGAAGTTGGTAGTTTAGAACCTAGAGTTGGATTCTCCTTACTGCCCTGACTCCTCTGATTCCTATGTGTTCTCATTTTGACCACATGATTTTGAGTGTTGGGAGATTTGGTGGTTTAGGTATTGCATGATTGTAAAGGGTAAGAAAACACATGCGAAGCCCGTAAATGCATATGCCTAAGCTTATTATGGATACCAAATCACCAAATAGGCATACAGTAACATGGTTTCTGCCTCAACCGAACATAGAAATGAAGGAATGGAAATCTGAGCAGTGCAATAGTGGGACAAGCTAACTCCGATGGACATTATGGCTGACCTGGGGTAGATTGTTGAGGATGTTGGCACATCTCAAACTTGAGATACAAAATATATGAAACAAACGTTTTACTAGCAAGTGAAAACCCTTTTGGGCAAGGCTTTGATGGACATTGCAACAAAGAAAATAGAGACTCATATCCAGCAGTAGGAAACTCGGGCGCAACTCAAGCATATAGAAGTGACCCTCAAGCTCCTGGCTAAGAAACACATTAAGCTGGGAGCAAAAATGAATGTGTTGGACAAAGGCACTACAAGCATGGTCTTTAAGGAACGTGTCTACCCTTGCCAAACGAACACATTAAAGGAGAAGCCTAAGGTGCCCACACTCAACATCTCTAATGATTGTCAACATTAGTTGTATGCTTTATGTATGGACATCTTTCAATTTGACAGAACTTGCTTGTTTTGATTATAAGTCGGGTAGATATTCTAGGATGCTAGATCATATTACTTTTAAGCTTAGATACAATGATACATGCTCTCCTTTGCCGAGCCTTAGATCTTTTTTTTAAACTCTAAATAGAAAACAATACATTTATTTATGTATTATTTTCCAACTTTTTTAAATTTATAATAATGTGAAAACTACACGTAAATTTTTTTTGAAATTTATAATTTTTACACACCGCTTAGAATTGGAATTTGCCGAAATCGAGACTACAAAAATCCTGAATACTGGCATATGATAAAATAGATACAAGGCGATCCACTGTATTATGATTTTCAGGGATTGTAAGAGCCTCTGGGCCATGCCCAAATGGAGTTCTCCGCTAAAATGATGGGTAACCATGCTCTGTCACTTTGGGCAGTGTGCGAATGGATTGTTAATGAAGGGATGACTTACATACATAAGAGACAGATAGGTATGTACAATATCATTTATATATTTCACAGTAATTTGGAAGGATGACTTACATACATAAGAGACAGATAGGTATGTACAATATCATTTATATATTTCACAGTAATTTGGAAGGATGACTTACATACACAAGAGACAAATAGGTATGTACAATATCATTTATATATTTCATTCATTGTTGACTGTAATTTTGATGGCTGGCAGCGACCGACATCGTTTCCTCCGATCGTTGTGCCATGTATCCAAAAAAATCATACCCATACACGCACGCATATGCGCAGAACAGAGTAAATGTCGCCACCTTTACTTTTTAATTCAATTGTCTGACTGCAAGTACTGGGCGTTGTATGGTTGTCGGTCTGTCTGGCTGGACTGGAATAATGGAACCGACTAAGTTTCGGAGTCGGTGTAGTAGACTTCAAATGCCCATCAGAGCCAAGCATGTTGAATTTTTTTTTAATTGAGTTTTTGCCAACTATCTAGTAATTATTGTTAATTTCGCTATCTAAAAATAAATCTAGTTTGAGATAATTTTAGATGTAAGAACGATCTATCCAGTGTATTTAACTATCATAGTGAGAATTTAAACCTGAACTTCCATCCCCTCAACCCTACCACTTGCACTGGCCCACAACATCAACCCGAAATGTTGACAATTCTGTGCATACGCTTTTTCTTGCGTGCATCACGGCCTTTTCTCCCTGATCGTTATCAGGTTTTTGGAAAACAAGTTGTTTCGCCCATTTTCTTCGGATTCTATTGAAAACTAGAATGGAAATGCTCTTCACGTGCCAAATGCAGTAATGCTTTCCAGTCATGTAGGGCCATAAAGGTGGTTTGACATAGTGAAAATATGATGCTCCATTCCAAATGCTTTGCACCTATTGGAACATGGAGAAAATCTGGTATTTTCTTTAACAAATTTGAAGTCAAAGTATTAGAATTGGGATTTCCTTGAACAACCCCTTTTGAAATAAAACTAAATACTTAAAATTGAAATTGGATTTGCCTTTGTTTAGTTGTTTTGGATTTTCTTTTAGGTAAAATTGTATCTTTTGATGTTATGCATACAATGGTAAATAAGAATTGTTAAATATTGTCATCATTGAGCATTGATCATGGATGACTCATAGAATTTCAGATCCACGATTCATCACTATGTAAATGCACATTTTTAGGGAGGTAGATTGAGTTGGTAGTCATTATTGCATAGATGTTTCAACACTTTGAAAAAACCATATAATAGAGCCTTGATCTTATTATCATGTCTGTACAATCTTTCTTTGTTTATCTAGGTGGGTATGGATTGTTTATCTAGGTGGGTATGGATGTTGAATGTTTTCTCAAATTTGTGTTTTTCATGTCTCGCCTTATGCTTCGATCTTTTTAGCGATTTGCATTTCTTCGATGGCATCTTCCGTCTCTCTTCCATGTTGTTCATAAACATCTAAATGTGAAGGTGTAAAATATCCAAAAACAAGTTTCAAAAGAAACTTTTTGGTGGAAGTACCTCAAGTTCTTGGATGCATATGATTCTAACCCCACAAAAGATGAACCAATGTAATGTTCACCACATACATCTTTACATCTAGTCTTGTGGATAAATACACATCTTTACATATTGTCTTGTGGATAAATAATTGTAGATCTCTTTAACTTGGTGTCCATGTTCTCCCATACTGTGGTTGAAGAGGCACTAAGAAACATTATATATCTATCTAAAATCATGTTTCTTGGTATTCATGGGATCCCAAAGTGTACCCACACTCGGTCAAAGAAGAGTTTAGCAATGGTTTCTGTTGTGATATTCTTTTTGCAGGCCACCATAATGGCCATCTTCGAGAATTTGTCGATGACCACAAAAACACAGTCATTGCCATGCTTAGTAGAAGGAAGGCCTAACATTTAATCCATGGAGATGGATTCCCAAGGTCGACTAGGGGTAGGCAGTGGAGTGTAGAGGCCTTGCTTCTTGATGGTCGGTTTGGCAATGGCATTGGCAGTGCATGATTTGATATACTTCCCGACATCCATTCGAAGGTTTGGCCAATAGACATACTTCTGCAGTACTGCCACTGTTTTCTCAACCCCAAAATGCCTAGTGACCCGACTCTAGTGTGCTTCCCAAATCATCTTGGCACGCTTGCTTGAAGGAACACAAAGGTGTCGCAGGTGACATAACAATCCATCCTGGAGGTGAAAATTAGGAACTTGCTTACCCTCCAAGAGTGTCTTGTATGTGTGGCCAAATTCTGGATCACTCTTGTAGATAAGTGGTCAATTAGAAGTCTCTTGCCCATAAGAATTGAGCACGGTGGTTAGCGCTATGATCGGTGGTCAGCTGAGGCAGTCTGCAACATTATTGGTGCTTCCCTTCTTGTACATGATATTCAAATGAAACTGTTGTATATATGTGGACCACTTATGATGGTGATCGTTTTGCAACTTCCCTTGTGTTTGCATGAACTGCAAGGGTCGGTGGTCTGTGTGGATGACTGTTTCCTTCCCCAAAATGTAATGCTTCCATTGTCGGCAAGCCTGCACAATTGAATACATCTCCTTGTCATAAGTGGGATACTTTCAGATTGTGTCGGAGAGTCTCTCATTGTGATATGCCACTGGATGTCCCTATTGAGTAAGAACTGCCCCAATAGCATAGTTTGAAGCATCTGTCTCGATTTCAAATGGTTGTTGCAAGTCTGGTAATGTGAGCACTGGGGCAGAGCAAAGGCGATGTTTCAACTCGACGAATGCCTCCTGTTAAGATTTAGACCAAAAGAATTTTTCTTTCACTTATGCCTTGGTGACTTGGCTCAAGGGCCAAGTGATATGAGAGAATCCCAACACAAACTTGCAGTAGAAATTGGCAAGACACAGAAAGCTGCGGAGCTTTGTTAGAGTGGTAGGGGCTGGCCAATCCCGAATGACTTGGATCTTCGCTAGATCCACATGCACCCCTCGCTCAGCAATAATGTATCCCAGATACTGAACCTAGGTCATGCCAAAAGTGCACTTCTCCAGATTGGCTCACAACTTGTGTTGCCGCAGTGTTTGGAGGACCTGTCGGAGGTGGTGGAGGTGCTCCTCCCAAGTTTGGATGAAGATCAAGATGTCATCCAAGTACACTACTACAAATGAGTTGGTGAATGGCTGTAAGATGTCGTCCATCATCCTCATGAAGGTTGCGGGAGCATTTGTCAGCCCGAAAGGCATGACCAACCATTCGAAAAAGGCCCTCCTTGGCTTTGAAGGAAATCTTCCACACATCGGAGGGTTCAATTTGTACCTAGTGATACCTGGACTTCAAGTCGATCTTACTGAAATATTCCCCCCCCTAAGTTGGTCCAGAAGGTCATCAATCCGTGGGATCGGGTACCTATTCTGTACAATGATCTTATTCAGTGTCTGATAATCAATACAGAGTCTCCAAGTCCCATCCTTCTTTTGCACCAACATGATCAGGCTCCCACACGGTGATGAACTTAGTCCGATGTGCCCTTTCTGCAGCAACTCCTGAATCTGACTCTTTATTTCGTCATTCTCCCTAACAAAGCGTCGATAGATAGGTCTATTGGGAAGCGATGCACCTGGGGTCATATCGATGGGGTGCTTGACCTGATAGTGCAGAGACACCCCTGAGGGTGAGGTGAATATGTCCCCGTACTCCTCCATGACCTTGTCCATCTGTTGTTGTCGGACGAAGGAGCTCTGTCTAGAGGTCGTGGCCACAGTCTTATTATTTCCCCGAGGGTAGATTACCAGGAAAACAAATTTCCCCATTTTGGAAATGAGCTTACTGCATTGTTTTGCAATAACCAAAGAGATGGCGGCAGGCCGTGCTACCTCTAGTATCCCGTACAACTTATTTCCCAGAGTAACAATAACAACGCGAGGCTGGTACTCATACACAACATGTCGCTTCCACAAGTATGGTTGGCCTAATAATACATAAGAAACATCAAGAGGAGCAATGTCACATAATACCTCATCCGTGAAGGGCTTGATGCTGTAGGGAAGGTGACACTGCTGGCTGACGCGGAGATCCTGTCCTTGGTGAAGCCACCCAATGGTGTACGGTTGTGGGTGTGCTGTGGTCGGAAAGCCCAACCGCTTCACGACTTTTGCTGAAATGAGGTTCTTTTGGCTTTCACTGTCGACAATGAACTGTAGCGGGGAACCCTTTAACCACATCTGGGAATGGAAGAGGCACTCCCCCTCCTCTGGATCTTCCAGTTCCTCCTTCTGGACCTTCATGGTGGCAACAGTGGCGTTGGGCTCTGCATCGATAATATGCTTTCCCCTGTCATTGCCCCTTTCGGGTTATGGTTCAAAGTTGGAGCATGCATCCAATTCAGAAGCCTTTAGCTCGGCCACCAGTGACTACTTGGCCCGACACTCACTTGTGTTGTGCATGGAGCTCTTATGAAACTCACGCCACTTTCCCATGTCCTTCTTTGGCTTCGCAATGTTGTTCTTTGCTTGCAGTTTTGGCGGGTTATCCTAGGTCGCCCCACCTTGCTTTGTCCTTTGTTATGCGGTTTGGGGGCACCTTTCTCAATCTTGGCAGCAAACCGATATGTTGCGCCAAGCGAGGAGATGTCTAGGAACTCCATTTCCTCCTGAATGTATCTGTGCAAACAACTGCGGTACTTCAACACCAAATGTTTCTCTGAATCTTTGATACCCAATTTTGTGCACAGGGTATGGAACATATTCGTCAGCTCATGCACATCTTGATCCCTTTGGTGCCGCAACGTAGTCCATTGTATGTACTTGTCCTCATAGCTTCCCATGGGATAATATTGTTCCTTGATGGCATCTCAGAAAGAATTCCAAGTGGGTGTGGCCGAAAACAAAGAGGATGCCCTCTCGTCCGTCTGCTTAGAGTAGGTTTCCCACCAGTCCTTGACATGGGGGGCGACTTTGAGGAGTGCAAAATTGATCCTTTCCCGGTTGGAAAATTCATGCACCGAGAAGTACCCTTCTAACACATTCAACCATCTACCTATGACGTCTGCATCTATTTGGCCTTCAAATATGGGAATGTCAAAGTTTACTTTTACCTTAAAAGGGTTGCACCTCCAGAATGGCTACTGTTGGGAAGTCGTTGAAGGATCTAGGCAAAGTTATCCATCATCGCATTCCTTTTCTTCTCGAGGGCCTCCTCGAGCATTATTTTGATAGGATCTCCTACTCCCTCATCTTTATTTTTGTTCACCATCGGTGGCCGTCAGGGTTTGCGAGGCTGATCTTGCAAGGGTTCAACCAGGTCGAGCCCTAACTCCTTATACCCTGACCTCGTTGGGGACATGCAAAGAAGGATCGAGAAAGAGCAGACCTACTCTGATTCGACTGATCCGAACTTATGAAGGAACACAACGAATTATAGAAATACACATAAACATAGAGATGCAGCAGAAATAAGACTTCATTTCATTAATATCACATAACGTAAATATGCTTACAGACAAAATGGAAATAAACTAGCTAGGGCGTTGGTAGCTTATCTCTGAGAAGAGATGTGGCGACCACTGGCCTCTGAAATCTGAGTTACAATGCGACTCGAAGCCTATCTATAATTGAGAAACAAAGGAAAACCCTAAACATCCAAAAACCTAACCCGAGGAGATGAAAATGCCAAACTATGGGCCCCGTTGGGGTAAATTGGTACATCAATTTCCCGGCGTCATAACTTTGGCATACGATCTCTGTTCGACGCACATGATACCTCATTGGAAAGATCTATCTGGTTACTACATTAATGATCTCAAATGTATAGCCTTTTGTCCACATTCACCAGAACATGATTTTCCCAAAAACGTCGTTTAGGGCCTCAAAACAGCTCCGGAAGTTTAGGACCTGAAAAAACTGCTAAAAATAGTAAGTTGTGCAATAATTAAGGAAACTGTAAGAACAATATTGGGGCCCTAAGCGGAATAGGCGGGTGACCACCAATATCCACCTGGATCAGTTAGGCACTGAAGATACGAAAACATACCAATATTTTAACTTGGAGGGATGATTCAAGGTACTCACATAATGAATATGAATGCTATGTAACAATATTATGTGTAGGAAATTGAAATATCTTCATAATTACATAAATATCATAAAAGGAAGTTGTGTAAGGTTACACAAAAATTCATCTGTTATAATAATGTTATTGTGTTAGTGCAATGATTTAGTACCTAAAAGATGGAATTTCCTTACCCCAATTTATAGAATTGTTGAGCACAACTTGAACTTATCCATTGGTATTTTTGATCATTTTTTAATATTCATTGTATAAATTTATATATTTTTAAAGAATAAAGCCATCATAGCCTTGAAATTATGAGGTTAACCATTAGTATAGGGTTCAATGACCTTAACATAATCAATTTTTTGTAGATTGTAGATCATAATTCGAAGTAGTTCAACATATAAACTAATGACTTTTACATTTTTTTATATATGTGAAGACATACACACACACACACAAACACATATAGAAGTCAAGTGGTTCTAGCTTGAATGGTTGTGGGATGGAATGTTATCATCCCTACCCAGGGCTCATAATGAGCACGTGTTATAGAATGTGTGCACATTCCTTTTACCATGCATTATTTTAAGACATACAAATCAAATGCCCCTCATCCTTTTACAAAATACAATCTTCAACTCTAGAATATTCCTTTAGGGCTTAAGGTCCTGGTTTCCTCCCCAAACCCAATCAACCCAATCAATGTACTCAAGATTATATCTCTTGGGATAAGCCTTCTAACAACACTGATAATCCACTTGGAGATAAAATATACCTTGTACATGCCTATGTCATGGTTTGTGGCCTTGTATGTATTTTTTTCACATGTGGTTTATAAACCCCCCAGCAGGGCTGCTACGTCCGCTGTAAGAAATCCTAGGGGGGGAAGCCGAAGGGGCTACACCCCATTCACTCTGATTACAGAGCTAACCCAATGGGGATATCAAGTGAGGCCCTTATGTAGCAATGTATAGCCACCCGTGGATTTGACCCCGAGACCTTATGCTCACAACTTACATCACTCAACCACTTGAGCTAGCCCACTGAGCTTTGTGGCCTTGTATGTATAACCCTTAAGCCTTGTAATATTCATTTAGGGTCCAATGCCCTTTCTTTCCCACCCAACTAAAAGGATCTTATTTTCTTTCCCCAACTATTGTAAAGGACCCAAGATCCATTCTTGGTGTGAAAAATCCACTAATGGCACCCATATTATGAATTAGAGGCCAAATATCCCCTTCAAAGGCCTTATGTTTCAACTCAAGAACTAATTCACCATGCGTGATCTCGAAAATTTTCAAGTAGAGCCTGATCAACTTGTGATCCTTCTTTGACCATGGCTAAAGACCCAAGTCTTATATATGATGTGAACAACCTCCTAATGGTATTCAAATCCAATTTAAACTAGGGTCAATCCTTGGAGATGATCTCTATCGTGAAATGAGGCTATGTTCATGGTACTTAAGCTTGATAATATTCACAACGATTGATCCCAATGTAATTCATGTAAGGCCTAAATATATTTTTTCCATTCCCTAACCATAATTATGCTATTGAGACTCATCCGTGTTATGTGAAACCCTAGAATGGTGCTCATATCCCACATAGAGATCAAATATCTCTTAGAGAGGATTCTGTGGTGGTTTGAGGCCTTGTTCATGATGCTTAAGACTAGGAAGCTTAATTTAGCACATAAGGACCTTCTTTTCATCCTTGAGCTATGGTACAAGCATCGAGACCCATTTGTATTGTGTAAAACATATTAATGTCACCCATATTTATATGGGAACCAAGTATCTCTTACATAGGTCCTATGTGGTGGTTAGAGGACTCCTTAACAATGCCTATGTCCAAGAAGATTTATATAGGACCCAAGGATTATTTTCTCCTTCCAAGACCATGATTAAGGATCCAAAATACATATGTGGTGCAAAAAATGCCTACTGTTGTGCATATCCCGCCTAGAGGCCAAAGATCCTTCAAAAAATATCTATGTGGTTGTTCACAATCTCATTATGGAACTTGAGCCTAGGACTCTTCCTTTAGGGAATAAGGTCCCTGCTTTCCTTCCCCAGCCATGGTATAGTCTTGAGGTCCATTCCTATTATGAAAAACCTTGTAATGGCACCCATATTTACAATTGGAGGCAAAGAATAACCTATGGAGGCTCTATGTGGTGGTTCAAGGACTTCATCATCATGATAGAGCTTGGTTAAGATCATATAGGGCCTAAAGATATTTGTTTCCTTCCTTGATCATGGTTAAGGTCTTGTTTTCTATTCATGTGCACATGACCTCCTAATTGTACTTATTTTCATCCAAACCTACGCCTAAAACATCAAACCCTAAATATCAATAGTACTATCCTAGTGCACATGAGAATGCGGTTCAATGGAAACACAAGAGGACATTTTCCCTTCCCATCCAATTTCAAATATCACTAAGGTTTGTTTTGATGAGAAAAAAAGGGTTATCTTTAAGCCAATTATTAAACACATGTGAGATGCATGTAAGGTGTATACCCCTCAATTTAAATGGGTATGTCATTGTACTAGAAATATCATTCTTTATTAACTACTTGAGAGTGTGGCAAAGTTTATGAAATATGTATTAAGTTAAGTGGGATAGTTTATATGGATAAGTTCTTTTGGTTTCAATCGTGAATTCTCGAGGTCGATTTCCTAATCTCAAGTTATGTCTATTGCATGCCCCACTCAATTTCTTTATTGTAAACCTTTGGGGTTATGTCAAAAGTGTTTACACCATGTTTGGTTTGCTTCATGATATTTGGGGTGCATGGTATATGATTATCCCCAAGATGGTTTGAGATGGATTGAAGCATAGGAAATGTTATGTGATGCATATGCACAATTGAGATAAATTTCTCAATGAGTAGTTAACGTCAAAGGTGTGTTGGCTTGGTTTTCTTCCCCTAGTTGTTGGAGATCTCTTGTTTGGATGGTGGATTTGGATTGGCCAAATGGAGGCTTATGATAGAGAGATGTGGATGTACCTTGTGTAGGTACATCACCTTGGAGTCATTGTTGTATATGACATCACCTTGGAACATGAAACATGTACGTGGAGCATGACACATGTACTTGGAGTGTAGTCTCTCAATTGTGTTGGCCTTCTTGAAGAGTTTGTGATAACAAATTGACAATGCCATATACCAATTTATTTTATTACAATTAAATAAAATTACATAAAGATGTACACAATAACACAATATGATATTATGACTAAATAGTACAATTATTATATAAGACTTCACTTCCTTATTTTTCATTAATCATAAATAAAATCATTTCCACTTATAAATGTGGGATATATTTTCTTTACAAAACTATTAAAAAAAAAACCTAAATCATATAATAACGGATTGCAAGCACAAATGTAGCCAAACAATCATAACGGGCAATGACTTAAATGAAATACATCCCTCCAAGTACTTTCCTCCAAATGCCGAATTGGGTCGTATAAAATGCTTATAAATTATTGTATTTATAGCAATAGAGAAAGGCTTAGAGGATGAGGATTTTTCGTGAGAAGTTTCCACCTGTAACGGGGTATTTGATATTCTTGTATAGAGGGTCTGTCTGTCAATGGCATTCTCTTCTTTTTTAATTCAAAATTAAAAGTTGAAGAGGTTCATTTAACGTCTTGTCAATAGCTATGAACTCTTAAGGTCATGTGCAGGAAATCGGTTGCTTCACGTGAGCTTTGTTTTGATCAAAGTATTCTTTGGAGTTTTCTGGCTTAATTTTTGACCCGTAAGGTATGGGCTTTCATCTTCATTATGAATGTTTATATAATTTTCTTAAGGTTAATCATTACCAATTCCGATATCGAAATATATGGTAGAGAATGAAATGGGTTTAACAGTTTAACTCATTAGGATTATTAATTTTTGCAATATCTTTTTTCGTATTACGAAAAATTCTTTACCTTAATTTCATTAAATTAAGTTTTTAAGGTGATTGTGATGATCGTGACTCGTTAGGAATAATATTTCTAGAAAAGTTCAAAGTCCGGAAACTTTTATACTAGAAACATCTCATTTAGAAAGATCTAATAGTCGTTTTTACATTTTAACACACCTTAACGATGGACAATGGACATTTGGCATGCATCAATTGGTGGACATTTGTACACATAAGGAAATGCAATAGCAAGGCCTCAGATAAACCTTACACGGATCGAATGAATATAGGAAGTTTATACGAACGGATGTTACCTAAGGAAATGTGTATCTCAATTGGATTACTACCTGTAAGCAGATTCAAAAGGAGTAGGTGGGAATAGAGGTAGATGGAATCTCTATATACGGGCCGGCCGGTGCTAATAACTGGTTAAAGCGGATCCATAGGTTGGGGTGATTAAGCTTTCAATTCTCAGCACTGAAAATTTCCATAGGTTCAGAATTATAATATTTATATGGATATGAATATGATTAGATAGGAAAAAATATATAATCAGATATAACATTTAGTTATTAATATGTAAAAATTTATATATTTATTGTATAAGAATTAATTGTTAAGAAGTCTGTAATTAAATTTTATTTATATTTTATAGAATTTAAATAATTAAATTTGATTTTTTAAAATTGATTTGTAAAATTTAATTGCTGCCCACTAATAAGACAAGTATTCTTATTACACCTAATCCATTTTGTAGAGGAAGTGACTAGCCTGAGTTGATTAGTGAAGATATTGGTTAGTGATGGTGAAGAATTACTTATTCCTTTTTGGTTATGGTTATCCGTCCAGGTACTACTCTGTGCACCATCCAAGATTACCATTTTCGGTGTATTGAAAGCTACTCTGTGCACTCCAAGATTACCATTTTCGGTGTATTGCCTTTCATTGAATAACCAAAGCTGGATGTTTAAGACTAAACTTTGACTTTCTTTTTTTTTACATTAACTCAATAAACTCAATAACAGTGAACTTATTGCAGGAGTATATTTTTTTCTACCAAACTCATAGTCTCCATCTACATAATTAAGTGTATACAGCCTTTGGTTTTTATTGCCAATTTTCTTTTAGATGATCTGGCACAAACGGCACTGTTTGGTGTCGAAAATTCAAAGTAAACAAAACGTTTGCCATAAATGGATTAACTTTTCTCTCTCTATATATATTAAATATTTTTGAAATTAACAAACAAATATTGGATATATATGTTAAACAAATATTTGGCACCGCATAGTCTTGCTCTACTTCGGTGATTTTTCCGTGAGACGTGGACATTCTTTATTTTTTGAAACTAACATAGTACTAGAATCTTTCACGTGTCAAACAAAAAATATATATTTCCCCATAACATCATAAGATTTTATTATGATTTTATTATAAAAATAGCAAAATGACAATATTCATAAAAACGATACAATGTTGATATGCAGAGATCCATCAACAACGTCTTCGTCTTCACCTAAAGGAGTAATATAATATCCACCATCCGCATAGAGGCTCTCAAAAGCCCTAATCACCTGCAAGCAAAAACAAATATATGATAAGTTTGACATTAACCATAAAGACTGTAATGCAGTTAAACTATACACATACAGAAACTTAGAGTTATGACGCCAACAGTATACAGTAGCAGGAGTAAACGAAACAAGTTCTGTATGAATACATATATAGCATTTGGGTTCGTAATAATCAGTGCTTCCTAACATTAACATTCTACATTATGGCATCAAACGATTAGTATAAATCAAACAATATTTATAGAATTGTAACGTACCTTATCAGTAGAAAACTGTACTGCTCCACAGTTGCTTTGCAGAATCTAGTATGGCGGTGGAGGAGACTTGTAAGAGTAGTGATGCGTAGGTGGTGAGGGGTAGACGGGTGCTTTGGGATGGGAAGGGGGGTAAGTAGGTACTACTTTTGGGGGAGTAGGACTTACAACGTGTGTTGGGGGAGGAGGAGACTTGTATCCGTATGGTTTTTGTGGTGGGGATGGAGTTGCTTTTGGTGGTTTGGTCACTGGAGAAGGCTTGTGATGGGGAGGATGAGGAGTTGGCCATGATTTTGGTGGCGAAGGAGGAGGAAGGGGCTTGTCAACTGGCGGAGGCTTAGCGTATGGAGCAGGAGTCGGCTTTGGTTGAGGTGGAGATTTGTACTTATATGGAGGAGAAACTGGCACCGCCTTAGGAGGAGGTTTCTCCACTACTGGGGGCTTTGGGACGACTGCGGGTGCAGGAGGCGGCTTATGATGGATTGGAGAAGGAACGTGAGATGGAGGAGGAGGAGATTTGTAAGGGTATGGCTTCGGAGGCGGAGATTTATAGTATGAGGCAGCTGACGGATTCGCTGCAAAAATGCAGCCAACAATGAGAACCAGCAATAACTTGCAAATGAAAGACATCCCTGCAAGTGCACCCATCGTTTACTCCAAAAGCCGAAGTGGGTCGTATAAGATGGTTATAGATGACTGGTATTTATAGCGATCGAGAGGGCCTTAGAGTCTGAGGATGTTTGTTGTGAAATTTCGTGATACAACGTGGTATTTTGTAATCTTTTAGTGTGAGTCTGCCTGTCAATCCAGGCAGGTCGGGACATTGTTTTATCTTTCAATACAAATTTCAAAGTTGAAGATTGTTCGTTTAACGTCTTGTCATAAACTTTTACAGGAAGTCTTCAACTTATACACGTAAGTTTGGTGCCTTCACGTGAGTTTCTTTTCGATGGCAGTCCGCTCTTACTTTTTGGCCATTTCGCTATGGAAGGCACTTACTTACCATGTTATATATATATATATATATTACTTACCATGTTTTATATATATACTACTTACCATGTTATATATATATAGTATTTATTGGTAATTATGCATAACTAGTAGCTTCATCTTTTCAATTGTTTATTTTTTTAAATATGTATATTAACTTCAATTGTTTTTATGTATATCAACGATGGAGGTTGATCTAAAAATGATTCGTAATTTATTTTTACAAAACAAAAACCATGGTGTACCTCTTCAACAAAGTTTGATTCCATTACTATGTGGATTTTTAATTAAAATAAGAAAAAATAAAATTAATTATTTTATTTCTTCAAGCTTTACTTTTATTTATATAATCTCATTAATTGGAAAAAAAGTTAAATATATTTTTAATTTGATTTATATGATCTAATTAATTGGGAAAAAAAGTTAAATATATTTTTAGATAATAGATTAAACAATCTGAAATTGATTTCATTGAGATGTGGATTTTTAAAGAAAATAAATAAAATTAAAATTATTTATTTATTTGAATGATCTTATTAATTGGGAAAAAAATTAAATATTTTTATATAATATATTAAACAATAGTATATTATAAAATTTTGAAATAATTTTTAATATTTGTTAGATTATATTTTTTTCTAATCTATTTTGATGATATTAATATATATCTATTTTAATTTTGGTTGTATTAGGTATTTAGAGGGATTAGATTTCTTGAGGTGTAAACCTTTTTTAGAGTGTTAAACTTGAGGAAAAGTTTGCACCTCAATAGATTTGATCCTTCTAGATGCTTGGATATTACTTTTTTAATCCATTATAAACTTGTACCACGGTGTTATAAACCTCCATGTATAGTTTCACATGATTCTTTATTAATTTATATACATATATATAAAGTGTTTTATTGTGAATTGTCCATTGCTATTTAGTAAAGTGTGTGTATATAATTGTATTCATTTATATGTACACATATTTAAGTTAAGAATAAATAAATAAGAAATATCTATTCATAAATTTCTCCATATAAATTTGATTATTATCAAATCAAATATGATAATTTTAAAAAAGATTGTAATCCCAACAATAAGACATATTCACATTCAAAAATCCACATAATTAATAGAACGTTAAAGCTACATGCATGCATCCATTCTAATTGTTTGATTTTCATAGTTATTAACCATCTCATAAATTTTGGTTTATGGGATCTTAAAAAGGTAAGGAGACACTTGGTTTTCTTTAAAAAATTATTTCTATGCTTGAAAAGCTTTAAGAGAAGCATTCCTAAATCAACAATATTGGGATGAGTTAAAAGGGTGGGAAACTAAGTATTCTAGAAAATATTTTAAGATTGTATGAGAAAGTGTGAGAAAGTGGTTTTTATCTTCAACCCTCTTGGTGTCACAAAGATGAAAAACTTTCATCCCATGATGTTTATGAATTTTGTAGCACTATGTTTCACTCTGGAGCTAGTGAGAGTTTGTAAAACAAATAGATGCTTTTTATTTTTAGATTAGGGTTGATCACCTTCTTAGAATATCTTAATTTTATCTTATCCTCGGACCACATCTTCTAAAATCTTCATGAAATAATACTTTCAATATTATCACTATTCTATAGAGTGACCCATTCCTGAACTCCCCAATGATTTAGCCAAGATTTGTGTCTTTACGCCAACCTTGCTTAAGTCATAGGTGGTTTTGGCTGAATTATGAAGCAATCTTAGGAAGCCTCTTCTCTCTCATGTTGTTTATCTTGTTCTTGTGCATTAGGTACATAGTCATAGAAATTCTCTCAATTGCGGAGAGGCTCGCTTCTATGAGGAGGATATGATTGGGTGCATTGCCTTTAATTTTTGGATTATATGTTAAGAAGTGTTTTTGGGTTTGCTCCATCCTTCTCCATGTTTCTCTAGAGATGTCGCATCCAAAAAAATCACATCCATATAATATAACAAGAGTGACAAGAGCCTTAAAGAGGAAGAATTATATCCCAAATCTAGAGGTCTATTGATGTATGGCTATGTTCAAGTCCATAAAAATCTTTCCACCCTCCATTAATTTTTTACCAATGTGATGGTTCTAGTTAAGCTCATGATGAAGATCAATACCAAGATATTTGTATGAAGTCACTTCCTCCAAGTTGTTGTTGTAATACATGAAATTATCATATGTGATCTTTTGGGATTTCATTATCATAGCCTATGTTTTGTTAATGCAAACAATCATACCCATACTAAAGAAGAAATCCTTGATATTTTTTAGCTATAGGTCAATATCATAGGGACACCTCACCATAAGAACAATATCATTGACATGGAGAAGAAAGATGATGACTATACCTACCAAAATCAGGCTAGCATAACCTGCATCTTCTAAATAACCCTCTAGCTTGTTGATCCAATATAAATACCAATAAAAGGTTAGGGATAGGGGACAACCTTGTTTGAATCCTATACTACAATTCATTTCTTTTGATATCCCTTAGAGTTCATAAACTTGTTAATAACATTATAGTACAACCTTATAGTGGTAGCTCTCAACTCAAATTGAACTTTTATCTCTTCTAATATATTCAACTTTTGGGCCTTGTGTCAAATGCTTTTCTAAAGTCAACAAAGCACCATAGAATATTGGTTTTATTATTGCGGCACTCCTTATAACGGTCCTAAGAGTAACAAGGTTATCCATAGTTGAATGCTAGCCTCGAAATATTACTTGGACTTTATCTCTTTTTTCGTGACTTTCTAGCCATATGCCAATCTTCTTCTTGAATAATTCCATATAATTTGGCTAAAAGAAAGATAATCATAATGGTTGTGTAATCATATGGATTGTTTTAAAGGATTTGTTTAAGTATATGGACTTTCTAGCCATATGCCAATCTTTTAGATGAGGTTAAAGGGAAACCCTACTTGACTGTTAAATAAAAAAGGTCATGGATGTGAGGGATGAAGATGAGTCCACCATTTTTTAAGATTTCTGTTGGATACCCTCGATGTCCTTAGCTTTACCCATTGCTAGTCGCTTAATCTCAAACTCTATGTTTTTGAAATAGACAAAAAAATATTCCTTTATACAAAGAGTATGAATGTTGTCCACAACATCAGGGATTCGTAAATCTTTTTAAGGTAGGAATTCTGGTCCCTAAGGTAATCATTGTTTTCTTTCATTTTATGACTTAGAATTTTCCTCTAGAATTTCTTAAGGTCAAACTTAGAAAGGTGCAAAAGATTCTCTTGTTTTCTATTTATATAGTGCATTCTTTTCCTTTTAATTATAGATTTGTGTTTCTAACTCTTTTCGGTTAAGGTTTTAAAGACTCATTAAAAGCATCTCTAATGGCTTTTCTAGCATGACACCACGATAACAACTTTTTAATGAAAGTAGAGATAAAATTAAACTAAGAAATAAAATTATAAAAAAAAATATTTTTCATAATACCAAAGATGGGATGGTTGTCTTCATATATAAAAATAAATAAAATTAAAAATTAGAGAGGTATGGCTAAATTGATGAACAATTTTATGGATCTTTCTATTGAATATACATATAGATAGAATAACGTTGTTGTCAAAGGAGGCATTTTATGGTGATCCTGGGCTACTTTATTGGGAAGAATGGATGGACAATCAACTTTTTTAGGAGTTCTTTTTTTTTTTGAGAAATGAACTAATTTTCATTAGATGTTGTCTTCCTAATGATGTTGTATGTTAGAAAAACATTTTTGGTGTTTTCTATATAGCTCTATGTTGTAGGGTCAGCTTGTATTGAAAAAGTTTATAACTTATGATTGCGATATGTAATTGGGATGAAAGATTCTCAAAGATACAAGTTTATTCTGGATGGTATGTACTTTTTGATTTTTTAGAAATAACAAAAATACAGTGTTTTTTCTTTCAAAGAAAAAGTCCATTTCCAAAAAAAAAAAAACTTAAAAACTCTAAACCAAAAAAGAGGAAAGAAAAAATTAAAATAATAAATACAATTAATAAAAAATAAATCTATAAAATGATTAAAAAAAAATGTAAAAAAAAAAAAGGGGGAAACGAGATAGAAAGCTCTATAAAAATTCAAAAAAAAAGGGATTACTCAAAACAATAACATAAAAAGACAAACACTAAATATAAAAAGAAAAACCTAATCTACTTTTTCAATTTAATTTTTTAATTGTATTACGATCTATTTCACTATCCTCCAACCCTTTGGTAAATTTAATGAATCCACCGTAGCGACTACCCTTTTCATTTTTGAAATTTGAAATGGAGACGTTAAATTTTCAACATCCCTGGTACATTGAATATATATATTTCTCTTCTCTTTAGTGTACTTTGAATATTTAAAATTTTCTGATCTCATGATTCGTAGTACTAGCTCAAATGCTCGCTTTTTTTTAAGGATTATAATTCAGTGTTAATTTATTTTGGAGGGTTATTTTTTGTTTTATTTTTTTAGTTGAAATAAATAAAATAATAATAATAATTTATCTAAGGTGTGAGGACTAGATTATGTGGAGATGCCTTTTTTGAAATAAAATATTTTGATAGGTTTATGTGAATCCAAATTATTATGCACAAATATGCAAATCTTTTCATGTATATATCAAAGCTGCATACAATTATTTATGTTTGATTTATAAAATTAATTACATGTTGGCTCAAATCAAAATTGGTTAGATTGTTAAATGCATTTATATAAATATAAATTGAATTTCAATTTCAATTTTCATTCATGCAATCATTACATTTTAAATAAACCTTTACCTATATATTCACAACACAATCACTACATACAATTAAGAATGACTAGTTTAGGTTATAATTGGAATAGTTGGAAATTGGATGAATGTGATGGAAAAATATTGGATTATGCATTATTAAGTTAATAATAGAACAATAAGTTGGATATTATTTTTGTGATAATTGCAAATTAATAATAATTGGATAATTGCAAGTTTTTATTTCATAATTAATTAATTAATGCAATTTTTGTCTATGTGTAGGATTTATGTTTTATACTTTACAACATGAGATAGTTGCACTTTGAGGATTAAATTTGGGTGAATAACTTTTTTACTTCATAATTAATTAATGTGCATTTTTGTCAATTTTGTGTTAGCATTTACTACATTTATAACATGATTCGAAATTGGATTAGTTTGTGCCTAGACAATTATAATGGATTATATGTACTTTTAAGTTAATAATAAAGCAATGAGTTAGAGATTAGTTTTGGGTAAATAAATGTTTTATTTTATAATTAATTAATGAATGCAACTTTATCCTATTTGCAAGACATCCAAATTGCAATAGTTAGTGCTTAAATGATTATATTGAAAAATATATTATATTATGTATTTAAATAGGTAAAATTTGAATTATGTATGTCTTCTCCAATTACTCCATGGTTATATGGTAAAGACTTCTCTTGTTTGGGATGGAGCAAATAGAAGTCTAATCTTTTTAGGATAGACGTGTGATTATGGAGATAGAGGTCTAATCTTTTTATTTAAGTAAAATTTTAAGATTAATTTAAGTAAAATTTAGAAAAGGTTAATTTGATAAGATTTTGAAATTGGAAAATATGCTTTATAGTTTTAACTCCAAGTGCTAGAGGATTTAGTTTAAGGTGAGTCTTTTAAGGACTAAAAACAAGAGAAATGAAGTTTTATTTGGCTCCACAGATGGATTCTACATGATTATAAACTTATATAATTGTCATACATTCCTTTTTAATTGAGGTGATACACTATAAGTCTAATTAGTTTGATTAAATTTGCACACAATTATTTTTATCCATCTAGATCTTTATATTTGAGATGAATAAAGTTCGTTCACACTTAAATTATCCAAAATATCTGGAACATATAGTAAGTCATTTAAGATAAAATAATATATTGAATAAAATTTATATGAATGAATGAGATAATAGATTACAATTGAGGGTCCATTATATACATTTAGACAAAATGCCCTTTCATTAATAGTCATGTCTTTTCAATAGGACACATCTTTTCATTATGTCATTTTATTAATTAATTATTTTTATTTATTATTTATTATTTCTATTATCTTAATATGTATATTCATGTTATTTATGTTCATAACATTGCCTTCATGTTTAGATATGTTTTGTTCTCAAAGCATATTAATTTACATATTTACATCTTTATTCTTGCTTGTAATGTCATCTCTAATATTCTATGCGGGTACATAAGACACTTGACAAAACGAGTTGATATGTTCTTTTAAACATTGAGTAAAAATGTCGCATCATTTGTGAAGTGATCCACCCCAAGTTAATCTTAATTGGGACTTTTGTTGATCAATTTCTTGGATCGAACTTCTCATTTTGTATTTCCACAGTTTGTTGATTTTGCCCCCATTATTTTTCGACATAATCGCTCATCTATTTGTAAAAAGAATATTCTTTATGTTCATTTTGACCTTGTTGTTGGTCATAATGATTCGTGTGATTTGGATGAGGATAAGGAATCCTAATATTTTGTGATTGTTCTTTGGAACCATCTTCTCTTGATGTTTGTAGTAATTTGTTGATATAAGCATTCTTCTTAATTTGACTGCCGATTGATTCTATATTGGTCCTCTTTTCTCATGTTTGAATTTGAGCATCTGATAACTTCTCTATCGGGATAGTCATCATTTCTTTGTGGACTAATGATCCCTTGTGATCTAACTCAGGCCGAATGAGGGGATGGAAGAGGGACCAATTTGCAATTTTCTTTTTCTAAATTGCAATTATATATCCTTGTATAGCACAACCATCAATAGGGTAGGATGGTGGATTACTCACTCATTCATGATAGCTTCAGACCGTATTTGTATTTTCTTCCAACAAAATTATATTTGTTGTTTTGGTAGTAGACTAAACTTTCTTCAATGGAATTCTTGAAAAATGACCAAAGGACAATGGTGGTGGTCAAGGAATAAGATGCTCAGAGAAGCTATGATAAAATGTTTTGATAAATTATCCAATAGCAAGATTCAAAGAAAATTTGAATGATTTGTGCGGCCAAAGTCCAAAATCAATTTTATCTTCAATGGGTTACCCGATGGCTTGAAAATCAACCGAAGGAGTTTCTTTGCGGATTGAATGATTTTCTTGAGTTACTTCAATGGTGGGCATGGAAGTCTCTCAATTTACTAGGTTTTTTTGACATCGGAGATGGTGGGAATTGTGTAGGGAAATTCAAAAATGCGTGTGTCTTCCAATGGTTGTGTATGCTCCACAAAAGGCACAAGGTTCCACATATTTGGAACCATTTTGAGACTAGACACGGAAAATGTGAACATGATGGAGAAGGTGTGTGCATCAACAATGCATTATGAAGGCAAGATATGAATTTCACAAATGTATCACTCATCCAAGATGCAAAAACCATCATTGAATGGTGTTCTTCAGTCATGGGGGAGGGAGAAAGAAGGAAGGAAGATCAATCAACCATGAAAGCATATATACATAGATATTTTGGGAGGTGGTGGATGTAGATAGATCACATTTATATGAGGAAAATACCATCCAAGGAACTCGTGAATTTCATTCAGTTAGAACTTCGGACAATGCTATACTTGAAATGTGGACAAGGAAGCTCTCATGTTTTTGTTCTCCATGCAGTAGTGGTGAATGAGACGAATGTGAATCCGCAGATTGGGTTGATAGTTGGGACCGTGTATCAGTCCCCATTTGTCGACGGATAGCTACATAATTATCCTTGTTGGAGGAGGACCAATTAAGTATTTCACTAGGCTATGATCACATATCAAATCTCATACAACGAGGTTCGATTAATATTTTATATTTTTGATATTTTTTACAACTAGTTGTGTCTAGTTAGTTGACTGAAAAGTGGCACTATATTTTTCCAGGGCACATATACGCAGTGGTTTCTCCAAGATGCAATGCATGGCCCACTGACTATTGGCTGGCACGTTGCTTGGAGGGGAAGCAAACCCTAAATGTCCCATTACGGGACTTTGAGGACAATGATTTTTCGATTGGGTCAATGGTTATCAAAGGAGAATATTTGAACTAGGTTTCCCACTTAGCAAATAGAAAAGGGTATACATACGAATATTATAGACTAGGTGAGATTGTATACCATTATACCAACTTAGTTATTGGCACAAACCTCGAGCTGCAAACAATGCCAAGGAAGAACTCATCAAAGACAAAATACTTATTTCCTTACTCTGAGCACAAGAGGTTAAAGGAAACCCTTGGTATTTGAGATGATCCTAGTGGTCTAGTCGAATGACCATGGGTAGGTAATTTGGTATATGGTTTGCATGTTATATTGTGTACTATGTTATAGGTATGTGGTGTACATGTATGTTATGATTTTGTTTCGTGGTCTCATTGAGTATTGAAATTTATTGCAGCCAGACATTGATAGCTTGATAGATTGATAAATTGCATAGACTTGGTACAACTTGATTAATTGCACAAGCTTCGTTATGGATTTGTTTTCTTTGTTTTTCTATCCCATCTAAGTACACCATAATATCTGCATCCCCTCATGCCCATTTTCATGCTCACTATCACCATCAACATCTCCATGCTCATTATCACTATCCCCATGGTGGTTGTCGCATCACCATGCCACCATGAACATCACGACTACGCTCTTCCTACCCATGTTGTCACCATCCCCTTTTTCACCATAAGATTCTCATCCATCATCTAGACAAATATAATCGTTAGATACCTAATTTAGAAACCTAGAAACCCAAACCACAAACACAGAAACCTAATCTAGCCTTAGAAATCTAGTATACCCTAGAAACACAAATATAACCTTAGCAACCTAATCCATAACAATAGAAATCTAAACCATGCCAAAAAACCTAGTCATAATCATAATATATATGCATGCCAAAAAAACCAATAACAACCTAATCCTAATATATGCATGCCAAAAAAACTTCATATATTCATGTGTATCCACTTGTATCTAAAACATTGTGCTACAAATATGCACAAGAGTCCAAGAAACCATAATTTGTATTCTAAACCCCTAACCTAGAAACCCTAGTTTGTAACCTAGAGCCTGCTTTGTGTTCAAAATACTAGAAACCCTAGTTTGTAGCCATGAATTATCGTTGACCAATCACTAATATCAATTATTCATTGTCATTGTTTCCCAAATTAGACCTTCACCATACATTAGTGAATCGATATGTAATTTGTTTGTGTGAGGGATTTCTTACTTGGTGTTCAACTTATGTGGAAATACCCCATTTTAGTTGAACAAGTGAACTCTCACCAAGCTTCCTACTGTGGAAATAAATCATCAGTGCATGATCTTCCATAACCACTTCATCCATCTTAATGTTGTCATAAAAAACACTTCATTCATCTTAATGTCGTCTTCAAAAAAGATTTTCATCAGCCAGTCTCATTAGCTAACACACTTCCTTCATCTATTTTTTGAAGAATCACAACAACCAACCCATTGAACCCTTCCATAAGCTAGAATTATATGTTTTCATGAAATACATCTACCCCACTCAAAACTAGAAAAAATACTAAGATGGAGTCTACAGGAACCAACTAGGAATGCTTCTTATAGAAATCCTTGATAATCCTACCTACTTTGTATTTGCACCATATGTACCCTAAATTATTTTTATTTTTGAATCACAGTTACTCGTTAGTTTAAAAGGAATTAAGAAGGCTTCACTTGCTTTTAGGTTCAAAACTAATCTAAAAATAATAATGACATCAATTTTAATATCCCTTTGAACTCAATGGGAACTCGAAGGGATGGTAACAATTACCCTTTAAAATTACGAGTATGGTCATCTTTATTATTTTGTTGGATTTTTTCCTGTATAGTCATATGTATGTGTGCCTGAACTCCTTTGGGGTGTGAGTTTAAACATGCCATAGAATGATGGTATTTGCTCGGATCGACAAACTGTTGACTCCATTGGATTCTGGACATCGGGATAGTGCTAGGGGTGCACCCTTCCTCCAGTTCCATGGCCCAAGTGTCATCTTTTAGGTTGATTTTGGAAACTAGGGTTTTGCTTAGTAAGGGACTATGCAATTTTTGCACATAGGGGTCATCTTCGCAAAATACTTGACCGGGAACTTATGGCTAGAGTTCGCACTTGGGACCTTCCTAGACACACTTTCAGGACCTTGCGGAACCCGGTTTTGTTGCACGGTTGGAATTATATGCCCCCGATGGGTATCCAACATGTGTCCTTGAAAGCCTTTGGGATGCGAGTTGGAACAAGCCATAGAATAATGACCGTGGCTCGGCTCGAAAAACTGTCAAATCTGTTGGATTCAGGACATCAGGATAGTGCTAGAGGTTCCCCTCTCCTCTAGTTCCATGGCCTAGGTCTCATATTTTAAGTCGATATTAGAAACTAGGGTTTTGCTCAGTAAGGGATTGTGCAATTTTTACACATAGGGGTCAACTTTGAAAAATCATCGACTGAGGACTTATGGCTAGAGTTCCAAGTTGGAACCTTCCTAGACACACTTGCAGGACTTCACGGTACTCGGTTTTGTTGCACAGTTGGAATTTTATGCCCCTGGTAGGTATCCAAAAGGTGTCCCTGAAATGATTTGGGATGCGAGTTGGAACAAGCCATATAATGATGACCGTGACTCGAATCAAAAAACCGTTGAATCTGTTGGATTCAAGAAACCGGGATAGTGTTAGGGGTTCCCCTCTCCTTCGGTTCCATGGAACAAGTCTCATCTTTTAGGTCGATATTCGAAACTAGGGTTTTTCTTCGTAAGGGACTGTGCAATTTTTGCAGATAGGGGTCAACTTTGCAAAATAATCGACCAGGGACTTATGGCTAGCATTTCTAGTTGGAACCTTCCTAGACACACTAGCAGGACTTCCTGGATCCCAGTTTTGTTGCACGGTTTAAATTCTATCCCCCCAGTAGGTATCCAACATGTGTCCTTGAAAGCCTTTGGGATGCGAGTTGGAACAAGCCAAAGAATAATGATCGTGGCTCATATCGAAAAACCATCGAATACGTTGGATTCAAGACATCGGGCTAGTGCTATGGGTGCCCCTATCCTTTGGTTTGATGGACCAGGTCTCATCTTTTAGGTCGATAATGGAGACTAGGATTTTGCTCAGTAAGGGACAGTGCAATTTTTGCACATAGGGGTCAACTTTGAAAAATCATCGACCGAGTACTTATTGCTAGCATTCCCAATTGGAACCTTCCTAGACAGACTTGTAGGACTTCTCAGAACACAGGTTTGTTACACAGTTGGAATTCTATGCCCCCGGTAGGTATCCAGTAGGTGTCCATGAAATCCTTTGGGATGCGAGTTGGAACAAGCCATAGAATGATGACCATGGCTTGGATCATAAAACTGTCGAATCCCTTGGATTCAATATATTGAGATAGTGCTATGGGTGCCCCTATCCTCCAGTTCCATGGCTCAAGCATCATCTTTTAGGTTGATTTTTGAAAATAGGGTTTTGCTCACTAACTGACTGTGCAATTTTTGCACATAGGGGTCAACTTTGCAAAATCATCGACTGAGGTCTTATGATAGTGTTCCCAGTTGGAACCTTCTTAGACACACTTTCAAGAGTTCCCAGAACCCGGTTTTGTTGCACGGTTGGAATTCTATGCCCCTAATAGGTATCCAAAAAGTGTCCCTGAAATCCTTTGGGATGCAAGTTGGAACGAGCCATAGAATGATGATTGTGGCTCGAATCAAAAAATCGTTGAATTTGTTGGATTCAGGACATCATGATAGTTATAAGGGTGCCCCTTTCCTTCGGGTCCATGGCCTAGGTCTCATCTTTTAGGTCTATTTTGGAAACTAGGGTTTTGCTTAGTAAGGGCCCATGCACTTTTTGCACAAAGGGGTCAACTTTGGAAAAAATTGATTTTGATTCTAGAAATAGACATTCAAAGAGTGGCAATCAAACCTACCACATTGAAACCTTAGTAGATTGCTATGTCCTTAGTGTTCTACATCATTTAACATCTCCTTAGTGTTCCACTATATTTTCATTTTGAGTAATTAATGTCATTTTTAAGAATTCAAATTTCCAAATACAAAATGGAGGCAATGTTTCATCAATGATATCCCTCTAATCCTTGCTAGCTTTGTTAGATAAAATTCACCATGAACCTTTTCCATCGAGTTATGGGGGGATACTTTCCAAATCACAATGTACAACCATTACATCATCATTTGTATCAATTAAGTACATTGAATTTTGAATACATTTTCATATGAGGATAATCCATCCTTTTTACAAACATAGGACCATGAACATCTTATTTTCCGTCATTTGCTATGAATATTATATGTATGTTAATTAAAGTTATTAATTATTAAGTGAAAGGGTGTAACCCTTCACTATACATGCTCAAGCCTATAAAAGCGAGCCTCATTGTAATTATTAATCATCCATTATCAAATATATTATCTATTTTACTCCATATTTATGGCTTATCGTATATACTAGATCTTCTGGTAAAGTTATTTGTGTGAAGCAAATAATTATTTGTGGCATTTGGTATCAGAGCCTCGTTGGCTAGATTCCGGCCTTTGGCCATTTTATCGGATTTTAGCCATTAACCAGGGTTTCCATGAATTTTGGTCTTTGACTATAAAATTACAATACACTCCAACTCCCACGCCGCTCCTTCTTCCTTCCGCCTCCATCACCTCATCCCTTTCTCCCTCACGCATCCGCTCTCTACCACCGCATCTCCACAGCCCTTGCGTCCACGCCTGCATCCTCCTCAATTCCTGCATGCCCACTTCTCCTCGCACGTCCTTCTCTTCACGCGGCCTCCCTGCTGCACATTCCCCATGCCTTCCCGCCATTTCTCATAGCTCCCTTCACATCCCCTTCCCTCTCTCCGCCTGCAAACTCACCCTGCGTCCCTCCCTTTGCTCCAACGCTCACCTGACGTCTTCTTCCCACCCCTTTTTGCATCCATGCAGCCTGCCCCCATGCGCTCCACTCTGATCACCTGCACACTCCCTCCAGCGCACCATCGCCTGCTCACTCCTACCCTTCGCCCTCCTCCCAACCTCCATACACAGCCGCCAGCACCGTCGCCAACCCAGCATTTTGCGCCCAAGTCAGCCGGCCACCTACGCCACGGTCCACGCCCACGCCCACGCCCATCTCCACTTCCACCTGCTCTCCTCTCATCTTCCCATGCCGCCATTGAAACCCTAATATTTAAAAATGTATATATATATATATATATATATATATAGATAGATATTAAAACATTATAATAGTTTTATTATAATTGTTTCAATATTTTAATTTTTGGGAAAAAAAAGCTATATATTAAACTATATATGTATAGTTTATAAAACATTAATATAATAATATTATTAATTAATAAATTAATAATTATTATTATAAATAAAAAATAAAAGAAATAATAATTATTTTTGGAAAAAAAAGAAAAAAAAAAGAGATCAGTTATCGTCGAAGGAAGCCAAGGACCAGTTGTCATAGTCAAGAAGACATTAAGACAAAGCCAAGAAAAACAAAAACTAGAAGTCCATGCAAGACTCCTTATTGTCAAAGAAGTCGAAGAACACTTATCACCGAAGAAATCAAAGTCAAGGACAGTTATTTATCATTGAAAAAGTCAAAGTAAAGGAAGGCTTATCAAGAAGTCGAGACGCGTTAACGACAAGGACGACCAAGTTTAAGAAAGACTCATCAAAGAAATCAAAGAAGATCATTCCACCGTCGAAGAAGACAGAAACCATGGAAGCCGATTTGCGAGAGAAATTAGAAGCCAAGTTAAAGTGCTATCAAAAAGACAATGAAGAATTACGAGACATTAATACACAATCAGAAGTAAGGATTGAACTACATAAGATACAAGAACGGTTCAATGAACAAACAATGTCCAACCAGAAAAATCACATAGAAAAACTATGTGCGCAAATCAGGGAATTAAAAGATGAGAGTGATTTCAATCAGAGGTTGAAAAATCAAGATATAAAGAAGGAAATAAATAATTACGAAGCAGAAATAATACGCTTGAACAAAATCGTTAGCAACAAATATGAAGAACTAATGCAGTTACGACATAAATTAGAAATTCAAGAATCAGAGGTCGGCCAGTGTCGACAACAGATAAAAGTTCTTCAACAACAAAATGACGACTCTAAAAAGACACATAAGTCAGAGATCGCGAAGAGTAATAAAGCATTATCTAACAATGCTGAAGAAATTTTTAGACTAAGAAATCATAACAAGATACTAGTCACAAAAATTAAGAAGTTGAAAAATAGCCGAAAGATAGAACAATATATGGACGTCATTGAAGGGAAACTTCTAGACAAGCAGGAAGAAAATAGTTGTATCAGAAGTCATAATGAAGATCTTAAGGAACAACTTAAGACATCTGAAGATGACAGAAAATCGCAAGTCGAATTGATTAAGAAGTTTCAAAATGATAATAGGCAGTTAGAAAACAAGTTGGAAAAGATATAGAACAAAAATCCTCAAGAGACGAAAATACAACTTCCAACTCAGATCAATGCTCTAAAGGCGACATTCGTAAACGAAAATGACATCGTGAAAGTTCCTTATCGACACCCCAACCATAAAAACCGATATTTGAAAAAGTGGGAAATGTCGAGAGATAATGGTACTAATGTGATCAAATCTCTTGACGACACATCAGTAGGGAATCCCATTAGTCCACAACAAATCAATTTGAGATGGATTGATCCGTCGACGTATCAGAAGTTATGCTCTACACTTAGCAGTTCGTATCGACATGTTTCGACGGCCACGACACGCAAAGAACAATGCGACAAAATTATAAGGCTTTGAGGACAAAGCCTTTCTAAGAGAGTGGCAATGCTATGAATATTATATGTATGTTAATTAAAGTTATTAATTATTAAGTGAAAGGGTGTAACCCTTCACTATACACGCTCAAGCCTATAAAAGCGAGCCTCATTGTAATTATTAATCATCCATTATCAAATATATTATCTATTTTACTCCATATTTATGGCTTATTGTATATACCAGATCTTCTGGTAATTTTCCATGGATTCTATATGATTACTTTTGCATTACACATTTGTTATGCACATTCAACATATTTAGAGCCATGCTTCACCACTGAGATATTTTTTGCAATGACGCATGGTTCGAGGCATGTTCAAGACCGTAAATAATGAAAGGATGTACACTCAAACATGAATTAGAAGTATGACGAGTGTAAAATGGACATATGAAAGAGGTAAAGCATAAACCCGGATCTTACATACTAGGGTTTAGTAAGGATAGGGTATATATCTTCAACAATTTTATGAAAGTGAAGTCATGACTAGTTATTGGTTAGCATATTGGAACAAACTAGGGTATATTTGTTGTATATTTGACCATATTTGCATGAAAGCCCAATGAATTTTATTACACTTTAGTTCATGCATTCCTTGCCATTGTACTTGATACTTTGCCATTGTTTTTAGCATGCTAGAGTAGGCACACTTCAACTGAACTTCATAGATGCTCATGTACTTATCATTTGATGAAATACAGTAGCATTGATGAAATGTGTATCATCTATTAGACTTCCAATTAGTTTGTGAAAATGTCATAGGCTTACATTGATAATATGTGTAGAATGTTTTACATGATAGATGTTATTCAAACATATTTTGACTTATTTTGTTAAGTTTTGTTTTTTCCTTGCAACCATAATCCTGATCAATGGGTATGAACCCTTGGAGTTGAAAAAAACCACAATTTTAAATTAGATATCAAATTAGCATGCATGTACTGAGTTCATTGAACTATTGAAATATATTATAAGTTTGCTCCATTAAGATAATGTTTTCATAATACAATTGTGAGATGTCACTTGATCAATGCAATAAATGTAAGAGAATAAATATTGCTTAAAATGTAATTATATAAATTTCAATAGAATAATTTCTCAATTTTTGGAAGAGATAAATCATCACAAGAAAAAGTGGAAACTTAAGAGAAAATATGCAATATATTGTATCATGCATTGATAGCCGGATGTTTGTAATACAAAATATGGGAAAGTAGTCGGCCCTTAAATGGCCTGTCAATGTACATGTATCCCTAAGTAAAACAATGTACATGTATGTCAAAATACATATATCGAGGACTAGGAGACATAAAAAATCAATCTTTCGGTTTTTTTTCCCCGATTTGCTCTATCAACCATCTCCCTAGGATTGCTCTGCATCTTAGGAGTCTGCAAATAAAAAATCATTATTTTTATCAAATAAATACAATAATAATCTACTATTAACAAACTTAAAAAATTAACTTATGGCCAAATTATTTATGACAAACACTCACCAAATCCAGTCGGGTATAGATTCCTACGGTGTGCTCATGGAAGTCTTCTCTATAATTGTGCTCTGCAAATAAAATATCATATCTCAATTAATTCAACGATTCAACAATGATCAACATGATTGTGTAAATTGAATAAAAAGACTTTGTCATTAATGAACATCTCATCACAAGAGGAGACCCAGTCACAACCATGGATTGAGCGGAGGGGTCAGGCACTGCTACTGCTAATGGCTACAATCACCAAATGGGAAAATAGTTAGACATGCATGAATAAACAATATAGTAACATGGTTAAATACTATGCATTGTAATTGTTTAAAGAGTTACCTTTGTATGACTTGTTGTTATTACAGATGTGGCACTAACTGCAGCATCAATGACCCTTGTTAGGTGAGGGGTAAATGGATCTCCCGTGCGTCTTCTATAGAGGAAATACACAACCTTTCTAGGATTGGAGCCTCTCTTATACACTTGTCCCTTCTGCACATTTGGACTACGAGGAGATGCAACTGCTGACTGTTTTCTAAATATAGCAGGTGGTTGCTACAATTAAAAATTACAGATGTAGTTAGAAATGCATTGATCAATGAAATAACATGTATTAACAAACTAGCAATGATTAAATACATACCGATGTATGGTATTCTTCAATCAATTCTAAGAAACGTTCTGCCACCTATTGATACCATATGGGATGTGTAGCACTTGTCTACCCACTAGGGGGGAGATCACTAGATGAAATGATTTCCCTCTGAAGGGAATCTACAACCTACAATTTAGAAAATTGTAAATATTATATCGTGTAGCATTAATTAAGTAACATGTGATAACAAATTAACATGTATTAAAATAATGGCATGTTGAAATAGTTACCTCGGTGTGAGTTGTTGTTGTCGAAGGTATGCCAACATCTTGTACATCAAACAGTTTTGGTGCATGAGCCTCTAGACTATATTGTGAATCATCGATGGAAAAGTCTTGCCCCTCATCCTCTTGTTGTAGCAACTACAAGTTTTAAAATCATTAAAAATATTAGCAATCTATATATGTGTATAGTAAGGAAAAATAATTTACAAACAACACTAAATTGTTAACCACTTACTTTCCTGAGGAAAATACCCAATAAAGCTATCATCTGTCTGGATAGGACCAAAGAAAGTATGGCTACATACTATGCATGGATGGGGCTCTCGGCTATGCTCATGATGTGCAGTTCTAGTGCCACTACTAGATGCTCCTCGACCACTGGCAGGTGGTGGCTCTACCCCACCGAGAGGTGGTGGCTCTACCCAATCGGGAGGTGGTGGCTCTACTCCACCAATAGATGGTGGCTTTGATGGCACTGCTTGGTATGTACCTTGAAGATACGTGCTATGGAGAACAACCACTTGTGCCAATAGTAGGAATGACTCCTGCATCTGTGGCATCAACTAATGTGTAGGAGACACATCTGTCCTGGGTAGCTTCCTGTGAGATGGAGCTACTGGGTGATTGGAATCTATGTTCCTTGCATTGGGACGTTGTTGAGTAATCCCCATCCCAATACCCTGGTACTCCAAGATATCAAAATAATTAACATGCTTCCCCATAACAAATTTTGCATACATCTTTCTAAGAAAATATAATGACATTTCCCTATTGTTATGTGGTGCTACATCAAATACCATGTACCATCGGTCCATCCAATTATTTATGAATGGTTGATATGTAAACCACTCAATAGAAATATGCCTTTTGTTTACATCTAGGATTTCACCCATCCGTGGATCTCTGAAAAGGGAAAAGATATGTTGTTTTGTTATCTTCAACTTCTTAACTTCCTTGTAACTAATTCCATCAACATATTCTTTCCTCTTTCTCTCTTTGTATGTTGCAATACCTTGGAGTGCACTATTTGACCTACTAAAGGTCTCTATCATTGCATCCAAATTGGATGCAAGCATGCAGTGCCCATCATCAACAATAACAATTGAGGCTCGAATGTCTCTGAGCCTCTAAATTTCTCTTTGGATGTCTGTATGTGCATCCATGGTCGTCACTGCAATCATAAATAAAAAACAAATCATTAGAAACATATACATGTGCTATAATGGCATCTCTCAAAAATGAAAAATGAAAAATGAAAAAAATTTGTGCAAGAATGATCACATTACAAACATAAATATCATCTCAATATACTATAATAACAACTACATGTAAACCAAAGTGGAAGGTGAGGATCAACTACATGTAAACCAAATTGGAAGGTGAGGATCAACTACATGTAAATTGATTAATGATCGATGGTGGAGAGCTCCTTTGTATCTAATTAATATCATGTTCGTGGCCCTTTCCTTGCTCAAAATCTAGTGTATGATGATGAATATTTGGTGGTGAAGTCCTCTACGTCATTAAGAAGGGGAGAGATTTTGAATGTGAGGGTTGATCTACGCTTGTTCCATGAATTAAAACTCTTATCAATTGATAGGGATGAAGACCCAAATCCACCGATTGAGTGCCTTGGTGGTGAAGGAGGTAAAAAAATATGTGGTTGTTCATCTTTGCAACAAAGTAAGTGTTGTGTTTGCAAGGAGGGGAACCTAGTCCCTTGGGTTTTGGGGGATGATGTAAAATCCATCATGCCATTGGGTTGGCTTCACAAGCATTGGTTGGAAATTTTTAGGGTAAAAGAATGTGTGGGAAAAGACCATAGGGTTTGGTTGAGTCAATTCTAGAGAGCAAGCCTAGTTTATAGTCCATAGTTCCTCCTCCTAGCCAAAGGGTGGATGGATTTTATTTTCCAATTTGCAATAGATGTGGAAAACATATTGAGGAAAAGTTGGTGTTGGGATTAAAATCCCTTATTGCTTAGGTGGATGCAAAATTCATTAAGGGGATTGATAGTATGGAGGAATTTCCATATGTTAAATAACAATAAATTGAAAAATTTTAGTTTTGGAATTTTCATTTACATGGATTTTTAATTTATGGCAATATAAAAATTTCTATTTTTATTAAGGAAATGAGGCAACAATGAATACTTGGATGCCTACCTTTCCAATCTTCCTTGCTCTTCGAATTCACCCTCCACTTCCACGTTAGCAGCCCTGAATGCTCGAGTGTTTTGGTTGAACTCGGCCAATGCACAGTGGATGTAAAGTGCGGAAGTGGCCTGTTTTTGGATTTTAATATACTAACAGGAACACACGAGCGTTATGTATTACAATAACACTTGAGCGTTATAGAATTCATAACGTTCGCACGTTATGTATTTCTAGAACGCTCGCGCATTATTGAATTCATAATGCTCAAGAGTTTTGATTTCCTATCCCACGTGTTAAGTGACATGGCAGGCTCGGGCCCACCCATGCCTAGTTCAAAGAAACGCTCACGCGTTTTCATTTCACTAAACTTTAGCGTGTTTCATGAAAGCACGATTGCATCTAAAAGGTCCCTCAACTTCGTGCAAGGGCCCATACATGCATATTTTTATTGGTAGGGTTTGCAAAAATATGTACAATAAATAAGACTCTTTTTTTTCTTAACATTTATATTAAATAATTTGGTAGGTTGAAAAACTATCATACATCTAACAAAAAAAGACACAAAAGTGTCTTGTTTCCATCTAGCAATAAATTTTTAACAAATTATAAAGTACTTGTCGTTAAAAGATATCAACTTAAGGTACTTATAGCATTTGTAGGGTTGGAAGGTGCGGGAAGGGTCGTTTACGACCCTGGAGGAAACAAGGTATCTCAATTTGCTTGGGGATTAGGTAGGAGAACCAATAATCAAGCCGAGTGGAATGCACTTCTTCAAGGGATTGACATCATGAAGTCACTTCACATAGATCACTTCATCACCCTGGGGGATTCTAAGATTGTTATTCAGAAAATGATCAACATCCAAAGAGGACATAACAAGACGCTGAGCAGAATCCATAAGCGAATCGTCTCCTCCATTAACGATATATCTAGGATTCATTTCTACCATATTCTAAGGCACTATAACTCAGAGGCAGAATTCATGGCCAATCAAGGAGCTAGGATTAAGGAAGGGATTAGGGTGCTTAATAAAGGTCCTAGCCATTTTAGTTGGACGCCATGTTTTTAACCCTTAGCACAACTATGTGGGTGCGCATGCACAACCCCCCTCTACCTTCGTGGACTAGTGGCTTACACATTCGACCATATCTTAAAGTCGGGGCCTTGGTCCTCTCCTTTCATTAATGGGAGTTGGTGAGGTGGTAGGAAAGACGCGTGCAGATTTATACCGAAGCATCGAGGTCCTCCTTCTCATGATTACATCTTGGAATATTGTACTGCTATGAATCAGGTAGTTTCGTGCTTGGAAAATCTCACTTGTAACATTGATCCTCTCTCGATCGACCTCTGCTCTGTCCTTTGGTTCTCCCAAGCATGCAGTAGGATGAATATAGAGAGCATGGCTTTGGAGCTTAAGCAAATAAGAGGGTCTCACCAGGACATTAAGAAACATGCTCGAAATTCTTTTGAAGCTTCCAGGGTAGCTTTGGATGAGAGAAAACTAACCGGTCAGGACATAATTTGGATGGAGGTGCGCATTGAGGATGTTGAGACCAATGCTTGGGTCCAGGTGGGAGAAATCGAGGAGCTGCAGAAGGTTATTCAAGGCATGAAGGAGTTTCAGCAAGCCAAATTTGATGGTCTAAAGCAATTCCTTTTTTCCCTGAAGAGTCATTTGTTCGACACCCTGCAAAAAGGTAGCAACAGAATTGAAGTTCGTCTGGCACATTTGGAAGTCTCCCTGCAAGATATGAAGGAAGATATTGGAAATCTCACAGAACCGGTGGAACCTAGGAATTAGCGGGAGGAAAGCTCCTTAATGGAGGATGATTCGTAGACCCACGAAGGAATTCCTCCAGAATAATTTCAGGTATGTTTAAGTGCTCTTTTTTCTCGACTAGTTAAATGTTTTTTTCCTTCTCTTATGTAAACAGTTTGTCAGGATATATTAGACAAACCACAGTAGGCATGAACAAATAGGAAGTATCAACCTTAGGGTTAGAATGCTGAAACTGATCCAATTTGAACTGCATAGTATCTTTTTTTGCTCTACCCTTCTTAAAAGGGAATTTTGTATCTGCACCTTACTCTCTGTTTAATATACCATACTTCACGTTCCTGTTAAAAATTTAGCATTTGTTTAGCTATTTTTACAATTAAACTTTTATATATTTTAAATATTTAAAAAATAAATAAAATAAAACTATTATTTGTAAGGCTCACTATACTTATAGGTGTTATCATTGAATAATTTACGAGTAAGTACAATCTCAACATAAAATTACTTAAAAGAAACAAGTCCACGGTTTGTTTTAATTTATTCATGTGCTATTATATTATATATAATCTTCAAATTTATTTCTACCCCATCATAGTAACCTTGTTTTCAAGTCACATTACGTGTCTACCGATAGTGTGTGGACTTAAAAATTGCGTGAAATGGGCGTCATAATTTACCCTTTTTCAATATGAGTAAATATTAAAATATGATTGGAGTTAGAAAATAGGACACACGAAGAAAATATGCGAAACCCTTCGTTTTGAATTATCGGTATCAGTCACGGGTTATTTTACTGATCTTTTTCCACTTTGACACAAATAATCATTGTGACGCATTTTTTTCCACACACCAAACATTAAACCAACAGAATGCAATGATCTTTCATTTTCAAACAGAGAAAATATATTTTCTCAGAAGATTTTATTACAAGAGTGGCAAATAATTGCATGTGCGGCTAGCAGAGCGAGCATCATAAGCTTTTTAAATATACTGCGACCGAATAATTGCAGGTGACTCTTGGGTAGTTTGAAACGGTAAGCTTCCATAGTGATCATGTTAGTTCCATTATCCCCATGTAAGTTGATAAGAATAATCCATCCTTGTAAGTTGATAGATTAATCCATCCTTCTATGTTAAAATTTCAAAAATCTAACTTTAGGGGGATTAAAATTAAAAAAATATAATTTTGAGTGTGGAAGTTTTTATTAATTACTTTAATCTACATAGTTACTTGATTTAAATTTTCTGGATAAAAGGTTGGAAAGTTCATTATTATTCTTTTTTTGGGTGTTGGAGGTACTTTTTACACTCGATGAGTGTGTCACTCATGTAAATGTAAAAAAAAGAATATTAAAAAGAGTAAAACAAAGTATATGTGGACTCTAAGTTTATATTGGATACATTGTAAAAAAATCAATTTACTCATATAGATTAAATTACTGTATAATTTGTGATGCGGGGGCATCTAGCCCAATCCGACAATGTGATCAATGAGTTAAATAGGAATAAGTGGCTATATACAGCTCCCTACGAGGAGACTGGGCCGTTACAGATTTTTAGGAGTAGTTAGCTAAATCTAGCAAGAAAGTCTTAAATTTAGGCACGTGTCTGGGGTTAGAATCTTGCTAATAACAGTTCGAGAAAAGAAAAGACAGAGAGTTTTTGTAACTCTCGGTGAGGGAAACTGAAGAGTTTTTTTTTACTGTCAAAAAGGAAAAAAAAATGACAACCAATCTGTAACTCTCGGGACCAGAAAAAATTGGTGATGGCCTGTCAATTAATAAAATAATGAGCTTGAGAGATGTATGAGGGGGATATCAGTTATTTTTTTGTGAATAATGGGAGAATGGATTGACAATTTTTCTGGGATGCCTGAATTCATTGTGTGTATATATTTCTGGTGCATAGAGGAATTTTGGGGCTATCTAGGTTTTCTTATGAATATATAATTGTACCAGTTCTCCCTTTAATTCGATTTCTGGCTCAGACTCTAACCATTACACACGTAAATGCCTTGAGAAAGATCCCGTGGAAAGATTGCGTGAAGTAAAACCATCATTGGAACTGCAGCTCAGTTTATGGACAAACGGAGACAAATTCATAGATTCCACGATATGGGTTTTGTGCAGAATGGAGTCTATTGTGTGAATCATGAGTTTTTTTTTTCCAGGAATCGACTTGGTTGAAGAGATTTGTAGAGTTCTATGAACTGCATTTTGTTGAAGTGCGTGAAGCAACATTCGAATGATTTTACATTTGATGTTCATTATTAACGATTGATGAGGAGAGTTTAAGCAGGGATCTGGCTACCCCTACACCAATTTTGGTATCAGAGCAAGGAGTTTTTCCCAGTAAACTAGAGAAAAAAAAGAAGAAGAGAAAGACATGGTTGTTTGTGTTGGTAGAGCTCGGGGTCATGGCAGAGGATGACCAGCAGCAAATGCAGAGGTTATGGAGGAGTTGAGAGAGCTAAGAGCACATATGGAAGCTATGGAGCTCGACAGACAGAGAGATCCAGTGGCAGGAGATGTGAGTGAGCCTGAAGAGGAAGAATGTGAAGAGGAGGCAACACCTATGATAGTGACACTTGAGCTGAGGTATTTTCGATCGATTCTAGGAGCCAAATCAAGACCAAAGCCTGAGCTTCCTACCTATGAGGGAAGCCTTACTGTTGAACACCTCATTGGCTGGATCAGTGAGTTGGACAAATATTTTGAGTATGATGAGATTGAGGAGAACAGGAAGGTCGAATTAGCAGTGACATGGTTGAAGGGGCATGCATCCCTCAGGTGGGATAGTGTGCAAGCAGAGAGGAGGATGGTGGCCAAGTTGAGGGCCAAATTCTTTCCCAAGGATTACTAGCTGATTCTGTAGAGGAAAATGCAGAATTTGAGCACAAAGATTGTTGATTGTGAGAGAGTACACTAAGGAGTTTTACAAAGTGAATTTGAGAGCTGGTTATGTGGAGGAATCAGCCGAGAAGACTGCTAGGTATGTAAATGGCTTGAGGATGGAGATCCAGGATGAAATCAGTATGATATCATCTAGGACAATGGAAGAGTCTTACCAATGTGCCTTAAGAGCAGAAGAGAAGTTATTGAGGAAACAAAACTTCAATAGAGGAAGAGGTTCAACCAAAGGAAGAGGACAAACAGCTGGAAGGGAGAAGTTTGCAACCCAAAAGGGAGAGTCCAACAATTCAAATCAGCATGAGCAGCAAAACAGGGGCAATGAACCAAGAGGAGGAAGACCTTACCAAGGAGGTAGAGGTAGAGGGAGAGGCAAAGAAACTGTCTTTAGATGTTACAAATGTAACAAGCTGGGTCATAGATCTTTTGAATGCCGGAGAAGGAAAACATAGGACAGAGAGGGGCCTATGTATCTCAGAAGGAGCAGTAGCAAGAGAAATTACCAGTGGCTGAAAATTTACCTGAGACTGGAGAGGCTTTGATGATAAACAAAGTCTTGTTGAAGCCTGAGAAAGAAAGTGCAAAACTTGCTCAGAGGAAAGCCTTGTTCAGGATTATGTGCAAGGTCAAAGGAAAATTCTACAAGATGGTGATTGACAGTGGGAGTACTGACAATCTGGTTTCCACGGAGATGGTGGAGAAGCTGAGCTTGAAGAAGAACAAACATCCAGTTCCCTACAAGGTATCCTGGTTGCATAAAGAACATCAAATCCTAGTAAGTGAACAATATGAGTTTGATTTGCAAGTAGGTACATATAAATACAAAATAATATGTGATGTTATGCCCATGGATGTGTGTCATGTTCTTTTGGGGAGACCTTGGCAGTTTGATAGGAAAGTAGTGCACGATGGTAGGAGGAACTGCTATAGTTTTGATAAGGATGGAATGAGACATCTCTTACTTCCTTTGCAAGAAGGTAGCATAGTAGAGCAACAAGCAGCAAAAGTCTTGATGTTGGCTGGCAAAAAATATTTACAACAGTTTGAGGAGGAGGAAGTAAACTATGCTGCAATGTGCAAGCCGAAGGTAGTAATGATGAAGACTACTATTTCAGACTTGCCTAAAGAAATTCAGGAAATGTTGGCCGAATTTGGTGACATAGTGGCGGATGATTTACCCAATGAGTTGCCGCCAAAGAAGGATATCATCCATCACATTGACTTCATTCCGGGAGCTAGCTTACCCAACAAGGCATCCTATAGGTTGACACCTCAGCATAATGAAGAGATCAGAAAGCAAGTGCAAGGACTGTTGGATAAGGGGTTGGTTAAGAAAAGTCTGAGCCCATGTGCAATGCCTGCAGTGTTGAGCCCAAAGAAGGGTGGTGAATGGAGGATGTGCACAAACTCACGAGCCATTAATAAAATAACCATCAGATATAGGTTCCCCTTGCCCAAGATGGATGACATAATGGTCTGTCTAAGTGGAGCAGCGTACTTTACTAAGATAGATTTGAAAAGTGGGTATCATCATATCAGAATTAGAGAGGGGGATGAGTGGAATACAACCTTCAAAACTAATGAAGGGCTGCATGAGTGGCTTGTTATGACATTCGGGTTATCAAATGCCCCAAGTACTTTGATGAGATTGATGAATGAAGTCTTGAGAGACTTCATAGGAAAATTTGTGATAGTCTACTTGGATGATATACTAATTTTCAGTTAGTCAAAGGAGGAGCATCTGAGGCATCTGAGATATGTCTTGGAAAGGTTGCAAGCAGAGAAGTTATTAGTGAACATTAAGAAATGTTCATTCTTGAAATCTGAGTTAGTGTATTTGGGCTTTGTGGTTTTGAAGGATGGTTTGAAGATGGATCCAGAGAAGGTACAAGCAATTTTGGATTGGCCTTCCCCCCAAAGCATATTTGAGGTAAGAAGGTTCCATGGCTTAGCAAGTTTTTATAGGAAATTCATAAAGAACTTTAGTGGAATTTGTTCTCCAATTGTTGATACTATTAGAAAGGACAAGCAACCCTTCAAATGGACAGCAAGAGCTGAAAATAACTTTCAGTTGTTAAAGAAAAAGATTACTGAGCAACTCGTGTTGGGGTTGCCAGTCTTTAGAAAACCATTCCAAGTTACATGTGATGCTAGTGGAGTAGCCATTGGGGTTGTGCTCAGTCAAGAAGATAAACCAATGGCATATTTTAGTGAAAAACTAAATGATGCAAAACATAAATATTCCTCGTATGATAAGGAGTTATACGCTATAGTCCAATCCCTGAAACATTGGCGACATTATTTGATGCCTAAGGAATTTGTATTCTATTCTGACAATCATGCTTTGTAGTACATAATGCAGCAGCCTAAGTGAATCAGAAACATGCCAAATGGGTGGAGTTCCTGTAGAGTTTCACTTTTGTGTTGAAGCATATTAGCGAACAGTCAAATCGTGTAGCTAATGCATTAAGCAGGAGAACCTTAAATGTACAAGAAACTCAGGTACAAGTTTTAGGATTTGAATATCTTAGAGATTTGTATGAGACTGACAGTGATTTTCAGAATGCATACAGAGCTTGCAAGGACCCTGTAGAAGTGGACAGAGAATTGTGGACTGAATACATGCTGCAGGATGGATTACTTTTCAAGAACAGTAAGCTATGTATCCCAAGTTGCTCCATGAGGGAAAATTTGATTCAAGAGAAGCACAATGGTGGAATGGCTGGTCACTTTGGAAGTAATCAGACTTATGGACAACTAAGTCATTTTTACTTCTAGCCTAGGATGAGGTTTGAAGTTGAGAAGTTTGTGAGCAGATGTAGAATCTGTGAGCATGCCAAAGGAAGAAGCCAAAACACAGGCTTATATACACCATTGCTTGTTCCTACCAGACCTTGGGATTCTGTGAGTATGGACTTTATTTTAGGATTTCCCAAGACTCAGAAAGAAAATGAGTCTGTCTTTGTAGTAGTGGATAGATTTACTAAAATGGCACATTTCATTCCCTACTTTAAGACAAGTGATGCCACTCATATAGCAAACTTGTTCTTTAATGAAGTGGTGAAGTTGCATGGTTTTCCTAGAAGTATTATCTCTGATAGAGATGTGAGATTCACAGGTCACTTCTGGAGGATGTTGTGGAAGAAGGTGGGTACTAAGCTCAATTTCGGTTCAGCTTATCATCCACAGTCTAATGGTCAGACTGAGGTAGTTAACAAGAGTCTGGGTAACATGCTGAGGAGCTTGGTTGGAGAAAATCCAAAACAATGGGATAGAGTGTTGGCATAAGCTGAGTTTTCCTATAATGACTTGCCAAACAGGAGCACAGGTATGAGCCCATTTTAGATATTGTATGGTATGTATCCTAGAGGGGTGTATGAACTAAGAGATTTGGGACATTTGGAGAAGAGGAGTGCAGATGGGGAATATTTTGCAGCTAGAATCAGTGAGCTACAGGAGGAAGTTAAGGAAAGATTACAGAAAATTAATGCAAATTACAAAGCAAGAGTTGATTCTAAAAGGAGAGAAAAGAATTATGAGGTAGGAGACCTGGTGTTAGCCCATCTGAGAAAGGAAAGATTTCCTAAAAGAGAGTACAACAAACTGAAAATGAAAAAGATTGGGCCATGCTAAATCCTTAGAAAGTTTTTAGCAAATCCTTATGATCTAGAAATGCCAGCAGGGGTTGGCATATCTCCTATTTTCAATGTTGTTATTTATCCATTTGTAGCAAGTGATACTGGACAGAGTACAGGAGGCAAGGATCCCGATGATGAAAGTTTGTAGTGGCTGAAGCAAATGCCAGTAGCACAGACATTAGAAGCTGAAGAGATCTTGGACACTAGAATTGCAAAGAGTACCAGGTAGAGGGATTATCTGGAATATTTGGTAAAGTGGAAAGCACATCCTATAGAGGATGCCACTTGGATGAGTGCAGCGGAGCTAGAAGCCAAAGTATTTGCTGTTGAAGACCTTTTGAACAAGGATCCAATTCTTCTCACCCCGAGTGTCTGATGCAGGGGCATCTAACCCAATCCGGCAATGTGATCAATTTGAAAAAAAAAATTAATTATGAAGACAATAGTATATTGTGAGTTAAATGAGTTAAATAGGAATAAGTGGCTATATGCATCTCCCTGCGAGATTGGGCCGTTATAGATTTTTAGGAGTAGTTAGCTAAATCTAGCAAGAAAGTCTTAAATTTAGGCAAGTGTATGGGGTTAGAATCTTGCTAATAACAGTTCGAGAAAAGAAAAGACAGATAGTTTTTGTAACTCTTGGTGAGGGAAATTGAAGAGTTTTTTTTTACTGTCAAAAAGGAGAAAAAACTGGCAACCAATCTGTAACTCTCGGGCCCAGAAAAAAATGGTGATGGCTTGTCAATTAATAAAAGAATGAGCTCGAGAGATGTATGAGGGGGGTATCAGGTATATTTTTTTGTGAATAACGGGAGAATGGATTGACAATTTTTCTGGGATGCCTGAATTCATTGTGTGTATATATTTATGGTGCATAGAGGCATTTTGGGGCTATCTAGGTTTTCTTATGAATATATAATTGTACCAGCTCTCTCTTTAATTCGATTTTTGGCCCAAACTCTAACCATTACACACGTAAATGCCTTGAGAAAGATCCCGTGGAAAGATTGCGTGAAGTAAAACCGTCATTGAAATTGTAGCTCAGTTTATGGACAAATGGAGACAAATTCAGATATTCCGCAATTTGGGTTTTGTGCAGAATGGAGTCTATTGTGTGACTCCAAAGTTTTTCTTTTAGTAATCGACTTGGTTGAAGAGATTTGTAGAGTTCTGTGAACTGCATTTTGTTGAAGTGTGTGAAGCAACATTCGAACAGTTTTACATTTGATGTTCATTATTAACAATTAATGAGGAGAGTTTAAGTAGGGATCTGGCTAACCCTACACCAATTTGGTAAATTGTAACTATTTTACTTCATAATTAATTAATTAATTAGTGTAAATTTTGTGTATTTGTAGGATTTGTGTTACTTCATAATCAATCAATGAATGCAACTTTTGTCTATTTTTAAATCTATGTGAACATTTACCACACTACTCCAAATTGAAATACTTAGTATTGGATAATTTTAATGAAAAATATATTGGATTTTATATTGTTAAGTTAATAACATAAAGATGAGTTAGATATTAGCTTTGCCTAAATGACTATTTTACTTCTTAATTAATTAATTAATACAACTGTTGCCTATTTATAGGATTGCTGTGTGATAATTTACAACATGATTCCAAACTGGAATAGATTAATGGAAATATATTGGATTTTATATTGTCGAGTTAACTAGCATAGATCCATTTTAATTATTGCTATATCAACCACTTAGAGGAATCAAATACCTTGAGGTGCAAACATCTTTTAGACATATTTTAAAGTCATAAACTAAAGAAAAATTTGATCCCTATGAACACTTGATAGAGCCAGAGTTTGGATCTATACTGATACTATCACCCACTTGGGAATCGGTTTACTAGGCACCAAATGCTCATGGCAGGTTGATGATTCTTACACGCCATCACAGCCTGGTCGCCATCAAGCACTTGGGAAACAAGTTATCATCTTATTGGAACTTATCGTTGTATGGTTGTCAGGCTGCCTGGCTGGACTAGAATCATGGAACTGAATAAGTTGTGGATTCGGTGCAGTAGGCGGCAATGCCCATCAAAGACAAAGCACGTTGATGTTTCTATACATACACATTTTTTTCTTATATGCATCACAACATGTTGATGTTTATCGCCTTGATCGTTAGCTAGAGTGGTTTGACCTATTTTCTTAGTATTCCATTGGAAAATGGAAAAATAATGTTGTGCATGTGCACCGCGAGGACCTCGAAGTGATGTGGGATTTTTTTTTTAACAAGAACGGGTAAGGATCATTTATATTAAAAAGGATGGAGATTACATAGTAGTGATGTAGGACTGCTCCCTGCTGGAGTCAATGTCTATAGCACCTTGTACATCTTTTACAAAAATGAAATTGTTTTGAAAAATCCCTATTATGTGGAGACTATATCTCCTTACAAATTGCCCAAGGAGTAGGAGATAAAAACAAAACATACTGAACTTGAGGTCTACAAAAACTTGCTAAAAAGGAGTCTGCTACATGCTTGTGACAATACTTATCAAAAAGAAATTATAATCTATAGACTGTTCTGAAAACAAAAAGAATATTTCCATCTTTGTGAAAACCATCGAACTGAGAAAATTGTGCAGAGTATGCATAGAAAAACTAGAGGAAGAGTGGGGAGTCTCAATAACGTCCCTCACACTGTGCTAGTGGACCTAGTATGCTTTCAACAGAAGGATCCTGGTGCTTGTCGGTGTCTGATTCTTTGCTATCATGAATGGATGGAATGCAATGGATTACATCTTCTCGAAGCCTATCTATTTTCCCTCCAACATCTGCTATGTTCCTGTTGTTGTCGTCAGTTTGGCATCAATATTCGAAAGGTTGATTATTGCAAAGTCAAGAGTCTCTGAAATGGTGGTGATTCTTCCACTCATAATATTGTTCCCATTTCTGACTTCAGTATTAGTGGCTTGGGCCAAGGTGTAGAGCCTTGAAATTGCTCTCTTCAGTTCTGCATTTTCATCCCTGAGAATGTGAATCTGTTGCACCATGTTTTCCTTCCAATAGCTATCCTCAGAAACGGTTGGAGTAAGGGAGTGAGAATGGAGGGTCTTTCTAGAGCTTTCCATCGATAAAGCACTGAAATTCTGAAGATGGGAGAGGAAGGAATGAGCAACGGCCAATGGATTTTGGCAGTGAGAGAACTGAGGGGGAAGAAGACCAAGTTCAGAGATAGCACCCACAGAGGATGCTAGAGATGGAGCAAGAGGCAAGTCATCCATTACACAGTGTTCCCAAATCTACACCCTTGCAAGCCAAAACGGAGTCGTGAAGAAGTGGCATACAAGTTGAAGATAGCGCGAGAATGAGAGGGTTTGGGTGAATTCCTAGGTTATAAGATACATGCCAGCCCATTCCAAGGTCGAGGAGAGTAAGCTAGATACCACCAACCAATAAATTCTTGTTCATCACGATTAAGGTGTGGCAGGAGGAGTGCGCCATGCTTCAAATGAAATAAATGAGCCAGTTGATGGGGATTTGGAAGGAGGGACGTATGCTTAGAGTGGTAGTCCAAGCTATAATCCTTAAGGAGATTATGGTATCCAATTTTTTCAATTGCACTATCGTTAATAACAATATGACCATAGTCTATATATGGAATCCTTTATTTGCCATGAGATCAGCTAAGTGATTGTTTGTTTGAAGTATATGAAGGAGTTTGATGGCATTGAAATTGGTTACGATATTCTTGAAGATGTGATGGTATTTAGAAACAGGGATTTTGAAGTTCATGGTTAGCTTTCTAGCCTCTCTTATGACTAGAAGGGAGAATCGAAGATCGCTAGTTCTTTCAGACCCAAGCTAGTTTCTAACTCAAGCCCCTTGATTAATGCAAGGCATTTCGTGTTGTTGTTCTTAGCTTTTCTGAGCCCCCAAGAAAAATCTATCTGTTTGTTTCCACTAGGGTCAAAGATGACCCCTCCCGCACCTACCAACCCAGGGTTACCTTTAGAGGCACCATCAAAGAATAAAGAGTGACATCCTAGATTTTTCCACCAATTGTTGAAAGAGTCCAAGCTCTTTCTAATTTTCCAGCCCAACGAATTTGGTTTGTTGTTATTGGATTTCCAGAGAGAATGGCTGGGAATGATATGAAGTCAGAAGACCGATCTCTTTCTTCAGTCGTTACAGGTTCATGGTGAATGTGGTTTAGACCTTTTGAGAGTAAGGTTTCAACCCAAATAGCTTTTTCTAAAGAGGAGACTCTGGAAGAAGAGAGGAAAGAGTTATGAAAGATACCTTTATTCCTAGTCGTCCAGATCTTCCAACATATATACTTTGGTAGTGCAACCCATATTTTGGTGAAGTCTGGTTTTTGACAGAGAGATCCTTGGTAATAATCTTTCCAGTAGATGAAGAAGTATCTCCAGTTTGTAGGCAGAGTGAGATTCATATGTTGTTCTTTGAGTGCATTACACCAGACCTCCTGTGTAAACATGCATTCCAGGAAGAGGTGTTCCAAGGTTTCTTCTGATTCTTTGCATAGAATGCAGTGGGAGGGACCTATAATACCTCCTTTTCTTAAATTTTTAGCAGTCAAGATTTTATGATGAGCTAAAATCCAACAGAAGGAGTTTTTTCCCCAAATGTTTACCCACATAGTTTCTCTCTTGTTATTCTCTATGATACTTCTGTAGCCAGCTTTGAGTGAATAGTTTCCATGTTTTCCTCACATTCTGGAGTTGTTTAGATTGCAATGGACAGGAGTTGAGCCTTGAAGAAGAGTTTGGAACAATGAGAAATCAGAAGTGAGATGTTCAGGAATTTCAAGATCTTTCCATCCAGCCCATCTACCACTATTGTTCCAAGAAGAAAGATCATAGATTGTGTGAATGCTTTGCTGATCCATCTAATGCTTGAGATTTGTGAGTCTTTTAGAGTGAAGAGATGGTGGGGATGCTCCAAAGTTATCTTCCCATATTTGAATTTGTCTTCCATTTCCTGAAGGCCAGTGCAGCTTGTCTTGGATTACAAAATCTTCTCTTTTGCATAGGTTCCAGATTGGAGAGCTACTCTCAACCAAAGGAAGATCGTCAATACATTGCCTTTTGCTTCCTTTCATGTATTTTTTCCTTAGAATGTCTTTCCACCACGCTTTTTCCTTGGAGACAATTCTCCACAAGATTTTGGCTCCTAAAGTGAGATTCATCATTCCAAAGGAAAATTTAATGGTTGTTGAGGTAACCGTTACTTTGAACAGCTTCACTGCGAACCTAAGTCCTATTGAAGAAGTGCAAACATAGTTGATCGACAACGGAGGTGGCTCGGGGATGAGCCACAAGTAAGTGTTAGGGGCATGTTAGGCAGGGCCCAAGTGGGCATGATTTTGAAAAAGTACAGTTTTGGAAACTATGCAGTTTGAGCTGCGGAGTCAGATGGCACAGTTTTGTGGAATTCGCAGTTTGGATTGCATAGTCAGTTGAGTGCAGTTTAATTGGAGCATAGTGCCAGCGCAACAACCATTTTGGGTAAAGAGTACAAGGGAAGGTTGAGTCGGGAAAGCGACCTATGTTGGGTATGGAGAAGCATGAATTCAGGTGAAAGCAACCTATCAGGAGAGTGGCAGCAAACAGTTAAGGAGATAAGACATGATGTCGATGGCAACAAGAAGGTAAAAGGAGTGGAAAGTGACAGGCCATGATGCAGTTGTAACCGTTTTAAGGATGACTGCAACTGTCAGAAGGGCATGAGAGCCACGAGTGGCCCAGCAAGGAGGCCTGGAGTGAGTGGAGCAAGCTTTCAACGACGAGAGGTAGGGTGGAGGGTAACTGCACCAGTTGGGAAACCTTAGGGTTTTTTCCTATGCATTGTAAACACATGACCTATGGGCATGATCTATAAAAGGGCACATTTTGTAAAGGGAAACGGTTGAATCTTCTGAGTATGAATTGTAATATTTGCTGAACATTAATCACTGTTGAGAGAAGATTGTAAAGGCTCTGCAAGATGTGTGCATAGAGGCCTATTAAGAGAGAAGAGAGTATGCAGCTGTGTGCGCAGAGGCCTATTAAGAGAGAAGAGAGTCTGCAACTGAGTGCATAGACTGGAACTGTTGTACCCTTCCCAAGATAATATAACAACAGTTCCTGTGGACGTATCTCCCATCCTGGGGGTGAACCACGTTAACTTCTATGTTGTGTGATCACTTATATGTTTGCACCTATTTATTTGCTTACAATGAATGCTTAAGATCTTGCTTATCAGTTTATGTGTTCTACTTTTATATGTATTCACCATAAAGAATGACGATGGGAATAATATGTTAAGTATCGCATATGTGGATGAATGTTAAGATGCACAAGTATTTCTAAGTTTGTGAATGTATAAGTCAGTTGGATAATCACTTAAGTAGGCATAGTTTGCATAGTGAAACTCCCTTGAAGCGTAGCACCGGAAGTACACAGTACATTGTGTTCCATCATATTGCATAAGTCATAAGATAAATAACCTAAGGCATTTGATGAATGGATAGGAAACACTAAGTGAAGTCATCCGAATTGGTTGAGCCTGGAAAGGAAGCGCAGTTATCAGTGGAGATATCCTATTGTTGAATAATAGCCAAACCGTGCAGTCCTTGGATGTGCAATATCCTAAGTGTCAGTCACGAAGAAGGTGAACTTCGTGCAGTCCGATGTCCACAGTGCGATCCCTGTAGCGCGCTGCTCGCCATATCCATTTCCGCACTCATCACTAGGTTCTAGAAACCTAATTCTGCAACCCCCCATAACTTTGCCTCAAGTGAGACATCAGTCTATTCGCAGATTGTTTCCGAAAGGGCTAGTGAAAAGGGGTTTTGTTGGTTCCTTGAACCGTGAAGAACCTAGGTCTTTATAGAAAACCTCAAGACAGTTATACAAGCCAACAAATGGTTCCGTTTCCGCGCTAAGAATCCATGATGAGTTGCCGTGCTTGAAATAGTGATGTGCTCAAAAGACAAAGTCCCATTGATTGCATAAAATTGGCACCTAGACAAGAAAGAGATTTGGGCTTGGTGTGACAAGACAAAAATAGACCTCTCAAGGAAGGAAAATCGACATCTGCATCTCTCTAACATAGATTGGTTGAACAAATACCTGTGGAATGATGTTCACAAAATGTTCTAGGCAAGTTTTGGAAACGAGTTGCATGAGTTGTTATCGAGGCTCACAGAGCGAAAGAACTGTTTCCAACCAGAAGTACCTACCGAGTGGACTCGAGAGATCATTCAAGGGCTTAAAGAAATAGATAGCCCAATCTCAAGAGAAGTCAACTTTTGGTTGACAGTACACTAGAAAGATTCGTGAGAGAGTTTGATGTGGACATGCTAAAGTCCTATAGTGCAGCAGAAGTAGAATTTTTCAAGGGTTTCAGACGTAAGTACCTTAAGAATTTGAGTTTATACATTAAAATGCTTATAGCTGAGAAAGGCGTTTTAAGAATGCAGTAAAGATTCCTATAAGTTTTTGAATATGTAATGGTCAATAGCATATATAGTGATTCTGACGAAGAGACACAGAGTTTGAGAAGTGGAAAAAGATATAAATATACTACTAAGAAGACTTCCAATGAACATGGAATCTGCGTAGATATTGATTTACAAGCCGACTGATAGCAAAACAGCATCTCTATCCGTTACCTATCAGCCCATAATCCATCGGTTGTGAACACCGCACCTCCTTTTGCACAAAACCCACCAGTTCAGAGCCTTCCAGTTGTTAATATCCCTAGCACTCAAAATATTCTAGTTCAGAACATTCCGCGCAGTACCACTTTTACTTTTACCGCTCAGAACCCTGCGCAAAACCTTGTACCACCTAGAAGAAGGATGACTAATGATATTAAGATGCTGATATTCAAATGAACAGGTCTTGAGGACCCTGAGCAACATTGGTTTCTATGTGAAGTTGTATGGAGTGTTAAACAAGTTCAGGATGATGCTATGAAGCGAGTGGAGCTCATCACCACATTTAGAGATAGAGCCTTGAATTGGTTCATGAAGTATTCACAAGGACATCCGAGAACCTTAGTGGATATCAAGGTTGCACTATTGAGTGAGTTCAAGAAACCGAAGTCAGAATCCCAGTGTATCACAAAGTTAAAGGAAATCAAGCAAAAACCTAATGAGACAGTTTGGGAATTTGACCAGAAATTTAAGACACTGTTGGACCAAATAAGTTTCGTCATAGCGCCGCAACAACACCAGGAGTGGTTTATAGTCGCGCTGTTGCCCCATATCAAACTGTCGTTGATGTAACAGAAAATGGCTTCACAGGTAGAAGCCTTGGAGATCGCGATGAAGTTAGAAGCTTCACCAGTTGGATAGACTACCACTGAAATGTCTCAGATTCAGACCCAGCTAGCTACCCTAACATTACAATTGCAGGACATGAAGAAGGGGAAAGAATAGAGATAAGAAGTCTGGTGTACATGATGTAAGGGAGAAGGACACACCAAGGATCATTGTCCTTTATTTCAAGAATACCTTAATATGGGTGCACCAAACCCATTGAATCAGAACCAAGGGCTACTTAATTCAGAAATATGTAAGAACACCTAAAAATCTATATTGCAATTTCTATAAGTCAGTTGCGCATGATGAGTCCAACCGCTCCGCATATGATCTCATGTTGGAAAGAAAGAAAGATATAGAGAATATGTATGGAGGAGTATACAAAGTCAGAAAGAGACTCCGCAAAACAAGGATAATGCACAACACGATCAAGGTGCACGCAGAGGCCATGGAGGTTTTCGCGGAAGAGGAAGAGACCGGGTGATTTGTTACAATTGTGGCCAGCCAAGTCACATATATAGAGACTGTACTAATCCATGCACTACTTGTAATTATTGTAAATCTTTTGATCATGTTATTGAAGCATGTCCATTGTTAGCAGCAGAAGAAGCAGCTCGTAGTCAGAGTAGCAAACTTCACTATAATCGTAGGTCAATTATACAAGTTGGGACCATATGAAGTGCTGTGCAGATGTGTGCTAGAGCATGAGAAGCCATTCATATTGGCTAATGCACATTTAGGTGTATCAGGAGGCAACTACGCAGGAAGGGCCACTGTGCAGAATATATTGAGATCAGGGCTATGGTGGCCTACAATCCATAAATATTCAATGGAACATTGCCAAAGTTTCAATGTCTATCAGAGGACAGGAAAGCCATTGAGAAGAGATGAAATGCCATTAAATCCATAGTTGACACTTCAGGCATTTGAAAAATGGGCTATCGATTTCATGGGACCTATAAACCCACCAAGGAAGAGAACTGGTTCGAGATATATCATCACTGCTACTGACTATCTCACCAGATGGGCAAAAGAGAAGCCAGTGAAGGACTGTAGCACAACTACATCCACGCAGTTCATTTTTTAGAACATCATTACTAGGTTTGGATGCCCAAAGATTTTGATGAGTGATCAAGGCACTCATTTTCTGAACAGAACTATTGAGGCACTGACCGAAGAGTTCCACATTTACAACTAGCGAAGTACACCATATCATCTGCAAGCAAATGGAACTATTGAAGCGCTCAATAAGGTACCATAGATTGCGCTGACTAAGGTATGCAATGTCAATAGGGATGATTGGGATCTCCTCATTCTAGCTGTGTTGTGGGCATACATGACTACTTGCAAGAAATTGACTGGCCACACACCTTTCAGATTCGCCTATGGATAGGAAGCTGTAATGCCTATGGAGTATATTGTACCCAGTGTAGCTAGGGTCTTACCCCTAGCTTGTGCAAATGAGCACCTACTAAGGAGAATGGACTCCTTAGTAGCAGTTCGTTAAATGTAAATAATTAAGCTAAAACAAAGATATAAACTACTTTAAACATTTGCATGAAACATAAACAAAAGATATAAAAAATGGTTTTTTGTATTGATATTACCTCCAATGTGGAGGTTGATGAAGCTCCTTGCAATGTCCAAGAGGGTTGCTCCAAGCTCCAATGTGCTCCTTCTCTTTCTCCAATGGTGGGAATGGGCCAAAAGTGGCTCTCAAGGTGAAAGTAGTTCAATGGTGAACTAGGGTTTCGAGAGAGATTTTGGCAGAGTAAGGGTATACTTGATTGTGGATATGGAATAAGGGATCTCCATCACCTATTTATAGTTTTTTGGTGGTGGAGTGCTGACCCATGGTTTAGGGAAGCTGTATAGGGTTTTTTCCTCCTTTTCCTCATTATTTTATATTTTTCTTCCCTTTTTAGGGGGTTTTTGCTATTTTTAGAGGAATTTTGGATATTTTTGGAGGAAAAATGGGTTTTGTAACCTTTTTGAGGCTATTTTAAGGGTTTTGTGGCCTTTTGGAGGCATTTTAGGCCTTTTGGAGGCTTTTTAGTGGGATTTTTTGGGTTTTTAAGGGAAATATGGTAGGAAAATGGACAAATGAGCCATATAATGTGGTAGATGAGGTAGTGAGCACTTTTTGGGTGTTAACACCCAGTTTGAGAATAACTGCATTTACAGGCATGGACGATGCACAAACAATAGAATAAAGGCTTCTACACTTGGTTGCATTGGAGGAAGATCGCTTCATCGCAGGCTTTCACCAGTAAGTGTAGAAAGATAAAGAAAAAGTATGGCATGATCGCCATATCAAGAACAAGTCCTTTTAGGTAGGTGATCTAGTCCTCCTGTATAATAACAAGTTTATAAAATTTCCTGGCAAATTTAAGATGCATTGGCTTAGTTTAGTTATCTACATTAGCTAGGGATACCTTGCCGGGTTTGGTGAATGGAAGTAGGCTAAAACCCTATCAGGATAGTCCTACTTCACAGAATCCACACTAAGTAGAAGAGAAGAATATTTTTAAGTGTCAAGTACAGTTGAAGTTGGGCACTAGAAATTAGGAAGAGTCTGTACACAGTTTTGGTCTGACATGTGAAGTGTGATAGAAAGGATATATGTACCGCACAATGAGTGAAGCTGTGCAGATAAAAAAAAAGTGAAAAGAAAAGAATCAAGCGGTACAAAGTTCAAAATGTAGCTGCACAGATAAAGTAGGAAAGGACAACTATGCAAAACGAGAAGCTGCGAAAAAAGGCATGTGATGAAACCACAAACGCGTAGTTGAAGGCAAAGAAGCACATGCGTGAAGAAGAACAACATAAGAATCCCTTGGCGAAACTGCCAACACATCACGACAAAAAATGTTAACCGTAATAACTATCGACCGGTTAGTGGGTCATTTTCCAAACTGGCGGCACCAATGAGATCAAGCATTAACAACAAATATGATGATTTGGGCATAATAAAGGGCGAAGTGGCCGAGATCTCATCGAGATCCAGTTAACAGACTAGCAATTAAATGATGACTTAACTGGTTTAACAGCTTGAAAGTACCGGCACCTTTTAGCAATTAAGGAAACATAATTGGTTCAGGCATGATGATAGGTCGACAAGACCGAGATCTCAGAGGAGATTTGGCGGAAGGACGAAACATTAACCAATCCATCAATGATCGATCACCACATTCCAGACCAGCAGGGTCTATAAATAGCCCTCGGCCAAACACTTATACGTTTTACTGGGAACTCTATTTCGTCTGCGTGCGATTTCAGAGCTTCCATAACTAGAGAGACAAGCAGTTTGTAAGTGCATGTATGAGCCACTTACTAGTGCCGAAGTCCTGAAAATATTCATCCAGTCAGGATTTTAGGGAATCATGTCGGCTCCAGCTACCAAACCTGTAGGGGAGAAAGGTGCTTCATCTCGAAGCTCTGCAAGATAGGCTGCAGGAATGACGAAGGATAAACATCCAGCTAAAGACCAGGACGGGCCGAAGACAACAAAGCCACAGAAACCAGTCAGGTTCCACGAGTGACCCATCAATCTCGTGCATGAGTATATTCCACCGTAGAAAGATGATGCACCACTTGTCCAACTAAAGAAAAATGCCATTTATGAGATTCCAATCCTGCCCATTTCTAGTAAGGTGAGGGTTGTAGAAGACCTTCTGGGACAAATATGAGACTGCAAGTTCGAAGACCACGACTTGCTAGAAGGAGCACAGTCGAAACCGAAGAAGTTCCCACAATTTCAGCCGGACCAGTACATGCGTCAGCAGGTTGATGCCCAGTTCAACGCCGAAACTCTATACGTGTAGGACTGGCTCAAAGGAATTGAACCATTGGGATTGCTTAACTTGCTGCGCATCCTGCACTTTGATAGAAGTCCAGAACTCAATGTAGTAGTGCGCATTTACTGTCCTGTGTACATGAAGGATATCTATGGTCGAACAAGCGAATCGATATCAATATCAATAAGATACACTACATTACGCTTCTAAATAAGAGAGGCGATGACCCTTTGCAAGTGTTTGTAGGAAAAGCACAGGAAAAAGAGCTCGCAAGAAAAATCACAGAGGAGTTTGGCGTAATCTGGGAAAAACGTGGCTTCCCCACCAAATATATCAATGATGAAGCAACCAAATTCGTAGCTCAGATGCTCGCAGGGAAGATACTGCGCAAAAGAAGACTTCTAAAGGTATCGGTCACAACAATCTGGCTCCCATCTAAGACATTGAAAGGAACCTCTTACAACTGTGTGCAGTACCTGCTGAACGATTTTTTGGCAGATGTCCAGGACACTTAGGACAATGGAACTTTGTTCAACTATAGTTGGTTACTAGTACTGATTGCCTTCTCCAGTTGGAAAGAGTCGGCTGGCTACCAGGGTGTTCCAGTTTTCGAAGGGCAATGCCGTGGGACACACTTTGCCAGCTTATGGGAAAACTCTAAGTCCTCAAACCAGCGCCAAATCAATGAAGTATTTTACATATACTATGAGCAGCTGTGCGATGTAATTCGATGTACTTCGTGCATCTCAAAGCCACTGACAGATACCTACAAGGGGATAATGAGATTCATGGCAGATAAGCATAGATCGTACATTCAGTCTAGGGTTGACTCGGATACAAAGCTATGGTATCCAGGATTTTATCGGTTAAATGAGGATAAGATCGAACAGATGATCGAGGAATGGGAACCAGACTGGAAAGTGGCACAGCCAACTGACATTGAGTCCGACTATGAACAGAACAAAGATGAAGAGAAGGATGCAGAGAAAGATGATGAGATAGACGAAGAAACAGATGAAGACAAGGATGAAGACAAAAGCGAAGATAGGGAAGAAGTAACAGCCACACTGATTGTTGAGGAAAAAGATCCCACCCAGAATAAGCTGGAAGGCCAGGAGGGTGGAAAGAGAAAAGCAACTACGAGCCCCTCATTGGAAAAAGGGCAGCATAAGAAGTAGAAGGCCAAGAATCCTAAACTGGTACCGATACTGCACGAAGATTATTGTGAAACAATCGCAACAAAGGTGCAGGAACTTTGGGAAGAGATGCGTGTAGAGAAAGAAGAAAAACAAGAGAAGTTGCAGCTAACCCTGCTTCAGGTGGTGAAAGCTGTGAAAACGATGGTTGCAAACATTCAAGGATCATACTCAGAGGGAAAATCAGGAGGGACAAGCGCACAGAAGAGGCAATATCACACAGTGAGTGCATACCCTAGGGTAGCACATATAGAGCCGGAGCACTTTATTTTTCCAAATGATAACGTGCACGAAACAACAAAGGACTCGACGCATTTTGACCTCAACATGGGGTCATTACCACTTGAAGATTTCAACGATTTGCATATGCAGATCATAGAGGAGATTCATGAAAGAGGAGTCACCTCATATGACCAGAGTATCCAGGCTCAAGAATGCTTCGAAGAGCTAAATCAAGAATCAGTAAGGACTAGAAAAGAATTATCCGAGGCTCAAGAAAGAGACTGCAAGCTCAAAGAGACAGTATCAGCGGTATGCGCAAAGATTGCAGAATGCACAGAAGAGAAAAATGTTGAGGATACAATAGTAAAGATAGGGGCCAAAGTGGAGTCCCTTACTTCAGAGATGATGGAAATGGATATTTCCTATAAAGGGGAAATTGCGGACCTGGAAGATCGGCATCCAAGTACCCCGCCAGATGAGCGCATAGCTCCAACATAAGTTGTAAAGGCCACTTTAGACAGTATTTCGGCCGAGGTTCTGAAATGCAAAATTTGCTCGAAGAAGCAAATACGGTGTTCGCTGGATTAAGCGAAGATCTAGACCTTATGCAGGTCAAGGGGAATTTACAGTGAAGGAAACTGGAAATCAAGGCCGCAAATGTGGAAATGAAGACTTTGCCAGCAAGACGAAAGATGCAAAAATTTAATGAAGTAAAAAGAGTTAGCAGTGCTAAGGGAAAGAGAGGCTGCCATTTCAACAAAATTGTAGCCTATAGAAGATGAAGGGATGGCACTCACGGAGTAGATTGATGAGAAGTTCCTTGAACTTCAAACAACAGAAAGCACATTGAAAGAACAAGTTCAGGCAGAGGTATTGCAGGCGATGCTGGAGACCATAAACGAATTCGAGAGTAAGGCAAAGTTAACAGTTTCTGAGGTAACCGTTACTTTGAACTTCACTATGAAACTAAGTCTCGTTGAAGAAGCGTAAACATAGTCGATCGGCAACAGAGGTGGCTTGGGGACGAGCCACAAGTAAGTGTTAGGGGCTGTACCATATCCTTTTTGCTGGAAAACATTTTGTCTCAGCAAACATTATTATAACTTTTATTGTAAAGTTTAATGTTGGACAAGTGTCCAAGGATGACTGTAATTTGCATAATATATTATTATTAAATAAATAAAATAGGAGACAAACACCTAAGAGGACTATTGAAAGAGTGGTTATTGATCCACTAGGTGGAATGGAATTTGGGGTAGAAGGCAATGGACAAGTCGCAGCATCGTGATGCAACTAACTAGCTATTGGTATGGGACAACTCCCTTGAAATGTGGTCATAGTGCCCTGAAAGATGGGACTGGAGCTTGAGGCTCAGTTATTCCAAAATGAGCACTAAAAGACATAGGCAATCTATATAATAGCCACCAAATATTGAACTGAGGTTCATCACTTTTCCTGACGAGGAAATTTACCTTGGGGTTTTGCTGTGTTTGCACCCAAGAGATTTGATGAGGGGATATGCTATGTTATTGATCATGTTGTGAGTCTGCCAAACTCTTATTAAGTTCAGGAGGTTGATGCTGAGTGGAGAAGGCATTTTGAGTGCCTTGCTTCTACACAGATTCCACCCGCTTATTGGATCAGTAATCAGGCTCGGGGGTTCACTAGAAGTCAGAAGTTGAGCTGCTTCTTCTGAAGCAGGTTGGGAGGAACAGGCCTCCTTGGGTGTTTGTCGGCCCTATCATCATTTACAAGTTCTAATTGTTTATCTGTTGTTAAACAAGTTAATTCTGTTTATTCACAAGTATTTAATTTACATAATGTAATCTGATTTATATACCTCTACTTTAGTTTCTGATTCAAGTTTAAAGCATGAATAGAAATTATGAATGAAATAAATGATCTCTGCATTTTTCCCCATGCAAAAAGGAATAGCATCGTACTCTAGTACAGAGACAATTTAAGATAGATAAGTTTGATAGGCAAATAGCCATGTGAATGAGAAGATAAAAACATTGCATTTTCTCAAAGTTATTGTTTACTGTTAAAATTTCTATGTACACATGTATCAGAGTTTTCATGGTTACTTCTGCATAATTAATTGTTCTCAGAATACATAGAAATATATACTTCATTTATAGATATTAGTTGTATATAAATAAATAGTTTTCCTTTCTAATGTTTATATAAATTATTTTTCTGCTATAGTATTTAGAAAACATAGATATATTTATAAGTAGATAGTAAAGATTTAGAAACCAAACATACAGTAGAAAATATAGTAAGTTTACAACACTCATCACACAGAAAAACTAACTTATCATGCTTCTTATCTTTCAATTCATGACAGACCTTATGACATTATCTTAAAGCTAAAATAGAATACCACTTTATTCATTCCCATAGCTCGACATAGTCAAAATTTGGTATCTTAACTAACCATAAATCAAAAACCAAATAATTACACAATGAATCATTACCGTAGATCGAACAGTTGAAATTCACTGGTTCATCCTCAAGATTTAGCTAATACAAATGACTATAGATTAAATCAATTTAAGAATAGCAAACACCAACTCGATGCCAAGACCCTTTCGAGGATAAACATTAAACCCTAACCCAAGAATCCTCATCTTAGTAAACTCGCAGAGATTTCCTGTATTCGACGATTCATACATAAACCAAACTCTACTCTAAAACAAAACTCATCCATTATTACTCACAGAAATCAAAGGATTATACCATAACCAAATCTGGAGAGATTTGTATTACAACTACTACATTATTATAACCATTATCTGTAGGAGGAACGATAACAACATTTAAATCTCACAACTATAACTCTTATTCATCAAACCCTAAACAACCAAATCTGGAGAGATTTGTATTACAACTACTACATTATTATAACCATTATCTGTAGGAGGAACGATAACAACATTTAAATCTCACAACTATAACTCTTATTCATCAAACCCTAAACACAGTGTCATGTTTACAAAATAGACAAACTACGTACAGGCAGTAAGCCTTCCATAGATACAAATATCTAGCCTGTAGCAACAGACTTATCGTTTATATAGACTTCACACATTTTCTCACCATTTTACATTTCAACTTTTACTATCCATAAAAGAAAAACGATAACAACAAAGTTTTGAAAACACCATTTATCACATTATCCAAGCCTAAGGATAAAAACCCTATTATAGGACAGTTACATTCTAAATCAACATGGCTAATGCCCAATGGGTCAAGGAATCCTCCTCCCCATTCTTTTAAAAAAAAATTACAAACCCTATCGAAACTCTCTGAGTTAAAACACAACACACAGGACATCACACAGTCGAGCATCATCTCGTCAACATAGAGTTTTCAAAGCAACAGGAGAACACCAACGAATCGTTGCCCTGTAAACAACCACATCAATGTTGTGGTCAAACATTTATCTTATCAAGAAACAAGACTCAGTATAAACAAACAAATAACTACTGCATTAAATGTCAAATGGAAAGCTACAGGAGGAGTTTCAAACACATTACCTTCAATTTAGTTGGCCAACAGTAGCAACAATCGCCAGATAGGTGCAATAACAACTAAAACTACTCATACTATCAAATGTCGAGGCACAGAGAAACCCCACACAGAGCCACCAACTTCAAGCAAGCTAAATAGTTCCGAGACCTGGAACAACCATGGCGAATGGTTGGTTTCTCATTCGAATCAATTTAAAAACCCTCACAGGTTTGACAATCGAAACACATCAAAGACAAGCACTAAGCTGCTAACCAAGTCATCCATCACTGTACAATTAACTGAGGAGTTCGACTCTTAAATCTTCATGGGTCATGGGTTCAAAACCCTGGCCTCACAACTCAAAATGCACAACAGAAAGACCTACAAACCCTCGGCCTGTCGGCCTGTTCCAGAACCATAACTACCATTGCCAAGTTCACAATAAACACTACGATAGAAACAAAGGTAGGGTTTAACCCATACCCATCATTACACTACCAAGATCAACAGTGGAAATCACCGGGATACTTACGAAGTATCAATACCATCTACCACATTAAATGTGATATCATTACAAATGCTAGAAGGAAGCCACGAAGGAGCCCGCTCTTAAACCTTTGAAACAGTGTGTTTACACATCAGCACCAGGTTAGTCATTACCAAGGTTATGGCATGTGAACAAGCTCGATATGCCATCCATAATGGAAAACCACCAACTCGACAGTTGTGTCCATTTAACGCACATGGCAGTGTTGGTGTTTTCCAACCTATAGCATTTAACATTCACACCGTAACATTCATAACATAATACATTGCATATTGTAAGATCGAACTATGAAACCCTGTCAAGGCATTAATCTATTAAGTTAGTATAGATATGCGCCAAATTTTGCACCTATTTCACAATATCACATAGTTTGCACATATTCCACATACCATATAGTTCGCATATATTTCACCTATCACATAGTATCACACTAATTGCATAGAAATCATATTGTTCATGTAGTATCACACAATTGCATAATTGCCACATAGGGTATCACAATGCACACAAATCACATTACATAAATGTGATATATTTTACAATAGTTGTTAATATTACAACAAACTTTATTTGCAAGGGTTCGATAACAATTCCATAAACATTATAAATAAACCATATACATAACCCATTAAATAGAATTACACATTGTGAATGGATTCTAGACTTTACACACACATACATTATAATGTATTGTGTAAATGAAATATTTTAGACCAACACCATCGTCGCAGGATATAGACCCTAAACAAGTTAACAAAATAGTTGTACTTAGAATTTCCACAAATTGCCACGGAGGTAGAAGGTAGACATTTACATACAGTCAACATGATCGGAAACCAAAATAATTCTGAGTACAACACTGCGATACGATCATTACAGACCTTCTTTGAAAAACTGATTGACTACTTGTCGCATCTTTAAAACTCTTACCTGTAAATTGTCACAAGTACGAAATCACATGCTTTAGCATGAATGCTAAGTAAGCCTCGGGGCATCCGTAGGACCCCTTTCATCAATCAACAAAAGTATAGTAGTCAAAGCAGTTAATTCATCTTCCATAAATGACAACAATAGAAGTTTGTAACAGTACAACTGAAAAGGAATAATATCAAGACATCTTCTGAAATCTTTTAGTCGAAAATTCTTTTAGTATAAACCAGCTTGGAATTTAGTACAAGCTAAACTTTTATGCATTATTCTATTTCCGCATACAGTAAATAAGCAATAGATGTCACGTAGAAAAATTTTAAATTTTTGTGATTTTCCGGGATATTACATGTGGCATCAGAGCGCAAGTTCAAACTCTAGGCCTGATTGAGGCTCATGCACACAAATAGAAAATAAATCAGAAAGTTTATGTTACTAACTTTTATAATTTAATTTTATTTTGCACAGAACAGATTGACCTTTAATTGCAGGTATGGAAATACCAGAGGAATTAGTAGAGGACAGATCTCCTCGTAATGAATGTATTAATAATAATAATTCTGAAGGAATCTATGTTGAATTAAATAACTAGTCTTTTGAAATTTTACGCACTATACAAGACTTAAAATCTGAGTTAAAAGCTGTTAAAGAAGAAAATGAACGGATCCTTAAGGTACAGGAAGAGTTACAACATAATTTAAAAGGAAACTGTCATAGTGATGAAAGAGGCAGAAAATTAGAATTTAAGGCTGATTCTAAAATAATGTCCCACCAACATAAGCATAAGAAAACAAGAAATGATAAAAGGAACAGTTACTCATCCTCTAAATCTGAATCAAGTAATGAAGACATAAATTATGACAGCAGTAATAGTGAATGCTGCTCTAAAAAGAGAAAACATAAGCATCACGAACAGACTACTGGGGAATTTAAAAATATTAAGCCACCTACTTTTAATGGCGAAAGTGAGAAGGGTGAGATAGCAGAAGCTTGGATATCTGGAATGAAAAAGTACTTTAATATTTATGACTACTCTTCTCAACTGAAAGCCAAGATGGCTATTTACAATCTGACCAAGAAGGCAGATATCTGGTGGCAGGATCTTAAAAGAATCAAGAGCATAAAATAAAAAGAAGTAACTTGGACTATGTTTAAAAGTTTGTTTAAAAAGAAGTTTTTGTCGGAACAGTACTTTGAAGATAAGTCCAAAGAGTTTTACGATTTAAATTTGGGTACAATGAACATGAAAGAATTGTGCAACAAGTTCCTTAGCTTGTTAAGGTATGTGCCCTACATGGTTGAGGAAAAGCCTAAAGTACAAAGGTTTCTCAGTTGTTTACCTTTTAATATAAAAGATCGTATTGAGTATGATAATCCTTCCACTTTGGAAGAGGCCATGAGAAAGGCAAATTTTTGCTTTGATCAAAACAGAAAGAGAGAAGGAACAACTGGCTGGAAGAACAGTAAGACTAATGAGTATGACTATAAAAAGAAGAATTTTAATAATAATGTTGGAGGTTTTAAGAAATATTTTAATAACAGAAATTTTCCTAATAATTACCGGAATAATGCATCTCAGAACTCTACTGCTGCCAGAAATGTACCTAATAATAATAATCATAGCAATAACAATAACAATAACAACAGGTATGCTGAGCAGAAAGGACCCATAAAGTGCTATGAATGTGGCGGACCACATAAGAGAGCAGATTGCCCACGCAACAAGAGGACAGCCAACAATATTCACACTATGCAAGAAAAACCTACAGTTGGAGATATCGCAAGAGAAATGCCCAGGATAAATGCAGCATTGGATAACCATCAAGTGGACCATCAAACATCCATGGTCGAAATTGAACATGGAACCCGAAGGAGATTTTCAAGTGGAACCGGACTGTATTTTAGACCGGAGGGAAATTATGCTTCATAATCGCACCATAGGGCAGGTAAAGGTGCAACGGAAGCACCTTAGCCCTGATGAAGCTACTTGGGAACTGGAAAGTAATATGTGGGCAGCATTTCCAGTTCTGTTCCATGAGGAACTTGATGATGAATAAGCAACATCGAGGACGATGTTGAGCTTAAGAGGGGGTGTTTGTAACATACCCTTTTTGCTGGAAAACATTTTGTGTTAGCAAAAATTATTATAACTTTTATTGTAAAGTTTAATGTTGGACATGTGTCCAAGGATGACTGTAATTTGCATAATATATTATTATTAAATAAATAAAATAGGATACAAACACCTAAGAGGACTGTTGAAAGAGTGATTACTGATCCACTAGGTGGAATGGAATCTGGGGTACAAGGCAATGGACAAGTGGCAGCATCATAATGCAACTAACTAGCTGTTGGTATGGGACAACTCCCTTGAAATGTGGTCATAGTGCCCTGAAAGATGGGACTAGAGCTTGAGGCTCATTTATTCCAAACTGACCACTAAAAGACCTAGGCAATCTATATAATAGCCATCAAATATTGAACTGAGGTTCATCACTTTTCCTGACGAGGAAATTTACCTTGGGGTTTTGCTGTGTTTGCACCCAAGAGATTTGAAGAGGGGATATGCTATATTGTTGATCATGTTGTGAGTCTGCCAAACTATTATTGAGTTCAGGAGGTTGATGCTGAGTGGAGAAGGCATTTTATTTCAGGAGGTTGATGCTGAGTGGAGAAGGCATTTTGAGTGCCTTGCTTCTACACAGATTCCACCCACTTATTGGATCAATAATTAGGTTTGGGGGTTCACTAGAAGTCAGCAATTGAGATGTTTCTTCTGAAGCAAGTTGGGAGGAACAAGCCTCCTTGGGTGTTTTTCGGCCCTATCGTCATCTACAGGTTCTAATTGCTTATCTGGTGTTAAACTAGTTAATTATGTTTATTTACAAGTATTTAATTTACAGAATGTAATATGATTTATATACCTCTACTTTAGTTTCTGATTCAAGTTTAAAGCATGAATAGAAATTATAAATGAAATAAATGATCTCTGCATTTTTCTCCATGCAAAAAGGAATAGCATCGTACTCTAGTACAGAGACAATTTAAGATAGATAAGTTTGATAGGCAAATAGCCATGTGAATGAGAAGATAAAAACATTGCATTTTCTCAAAGTTATTGTTTACTGTTAAAATTTCTACGTACACATGTATCAAAGTTTTCATGGTTACTTCTGCATAATTAATTGTTCTCAGAATACACAGTAATATATACTTCATTTATAGATATTAGTTGTATATAAATAAATAGTTTTCCTTTCTAATGTTTATATAAATTATTTTTCTGCTATAGTATTTAGAAAACATAGATATATTTATAAGCAGATAGTACAGATTTAGAAACCAAACATACAGTAGAAAATACAGTAATTTTACAACTCTCATCACACAGAAAAACTAGCTTATCATGCTTCTTATCTTTCAATTAATGACAGACCTTATGACATTATCTTAAAGCTAAAATAGAATACCACTTTATTCATTCCCATAGCTCGACATAGTCAAAATTCGGTATCTTAACAATAACCAAAAATCAAAAACCAAATAATTACAAAACAATCATTACTATAGATCGAACAGTTGAAATTCACAGGTTCATCCTCAAGATTTAGCTAATACAAATGACTGTAGATTAAATCGATTTAAGAATAGCAGACACCAACTTGATGCCAAGACCCTTTCGAGGATAAACATTAAACCCTAACCCAAGAATCTTCATCTTAGTAAAATCGCAGAGATTTCATGTATTCGACAATTCATACATAAACCGAACTCTACTCTAAAACAAAACGCATCCATTATTACTCACAGAAATCAAATGATTATACCATAACCAAATCTGGAGAGATTTGTATTACAACTACTACATTATTATAACCATTATCTGCAGGAGGAACGATAACAACATTTAAATCTCACAACTATAACTCTTATTCATCAAACCCTAAACGCAGTATCATGTTTACAAAATAGACAAACTACATACAGGCAGTAAGCCTTCCATAGATACGAATATCTAGCCTATAGCAATAGACTTATCATTTATACAGACTTCATACATTTTCTCACCATTTTACATTTCAACTTTTACTATCCATAGAAGAAAATCGATAATAGCAAAGTTTTGAAAACACCATTTATCACATTATCCAAGCCTGAGGATAAAAACCCTGTTATACGACAGTTACATTCTAAATCAACATGGCTAATGCCTGGTGGGTCGAGGAATCCTCCTCCCCATTTAAAAAAAAAAAAATTACAAACCCTATTGAAACTCTCTAAGTTAAAACACAACACACGGGACATCACACAGTCGGCCATCATATTGTCTACACAGAGTTTTCAAAGCAACCGCTGAGGCTTACCGGTTGGTATAGCTGCAGCCAACCTATGATTCCCAAACAGGAGAACACCATCAAATCGTTTCCCTGTAAACAACCACATCAATGTTGTGGTCAAACATTTATCTTATCAAGAAACAAGACTCAGTATAAACAAACAAATAAATATTGCGTTAAATGTCAAATGGAAAGCTACAGGAGGAGTTTCGAACACATTACCTTCAATTTAGTTGGCCAACAGCAGCAACAATCACCTAATAGGTGCAACATCAACTGAAATTACTCATACAATCAAATGCCGGGTCACAGAGAAACCCCACACAGAGCCACCAACTTCAAGCAAGCTAAATAGTGCCGAGACCTGGAACAACCATGGTGAATGGTTGGTTTCTCATTCGAATCAATTTAAAAACCCTCACAGGTTTGACAATTGAAACATATCAAAGACAAGCACCAAGCTACTAACCAAGTCATCCATCACTGTACAATTAACTGAGGAGTTTGACTCTTAAATCTTCATGAGTCACGGGTTCAAAACCCTGGCCTCACAACTCAAAACTTACAACAGAAAGACCTACAAACCTTCGGCTTGTCGGCCTATTGCAGAACCATAACTACCGTTGCCAAGTTCACAATAAACACTACGATGGAAATAAAGGTAGGGTTTAACCCATACCCATCATTACATTGCCAAGATCAATGGTGGAGATCACCGGGAGACTTACGAAGTGTCAATACCATCTACCACATTAAATGTGATATCATTACAAATGCCATGAGGAGGCCACGAAGGAGCCAGCTCTTAAACCTTCGAAATAGTGTGTTTACACATCAGTACCAGGTTAGTCATTACCAAGGTTATGGCACGTGAACAAGCTTGATAAGCCATCCACGATGGAAAACCACCAACTCGACAGTTGTGTCCATTTAATGCACATGGCAGTGTTGGTGTTTTCCAACCTGTAGCATTTAACATTCACACCGTAACGTTCATAACATAATACATTGCATATTGTAAGATCGAACTATGAAACCCTGTCAAGGCATTAATCTATTAAGTTAGTATAGATATGCGCCAAAGTTTGCACCTATTTCACAATATCAACTAGTTTGCACATATTCCACATACCATATAGTTCGCATATATTTCACCTATCGCATAGTATCACACTAATTGCATAGAAATCATATTGCTCATATAGTATCACATAATTGCATAATTGCCACATAGGGTATCACAATGCACACAAATCACATTACATAAATGTGATATATTTTACAATAGTTGTTAATATTTCAACAAACTTTATTTGCAAGGGTTCGATAACAATTCCATAAACATTATAAATAGACCATATAGATAACCCATTAAATAGAATTCAACATTGTGAATGGATTCTAGACTTTACACACACATACATTATAATGTATTGTGTAAATGAAATATTTCAGACCAACACCATCATCGTAGGATATAGACCCTAAAAAAGTTAACAAAACAGTTGTACTTAGAATTTCCACAAATTGCCAAGGAGGTAGAAGGTAGACATTTACATACAGTCAACATGATCGGAAACCAAAATAATTCTGGGTACAACATTGCGATACGATCATTACAGATCTTCTCTGAAAAAATGATTGACTACTTGTCGCATCTTTAAAACTCTTACCTATAAACTGTCACAAGTACGAAATCACATGCTTTAGCACGAATGCTAAGTAAGCCTCGGGGCATCCATAGGACCCCTTTCATCAATCAACAAAAGTACATTAGTAAAAGTAGTTAATTCATCTTCCATAAACGACAACAATAGAAGTTTGTAACAGTACAGCTGAATAGGAATAATATCAAGACATCTGTTGAAATCTTTTAGTCGAAAATTCTTTTAGTATAAACCAGCTTGGCATTTAGTATATCAAGCTAAACTTTTATGCATTATTCTATTTCCACATACAGTAAATAAGCAATAGATGTCACGTAGAAAAATTTTAAATTTTTGTGATTTTCTGGGATGTTAGAGGGGCCTGTTGGGAAGGGCCCAAGTGGGCATGATTTTGACAAAGTACAGTTTTGGAAACTGCGAAGTTCAGGCTACGGAGTCAAATGGCACAGTTTTTTGGAGTGCGTAGTTTGGATTGCATAGTTAGTTGAGCTCAGTTTAGCTAGCGCAGAGTTCCATCGCAAGAGCCATTTTTGGTAAAGAGTACAAGGGAAGGTCGAGTCAAGAAAGCAACCTATGTTGGGTATGGAGAAGCATGAAGTCAGGTGAAAGCGACCTGTCAGGAGAGTGGCAGAAAACAGTTAAGGAGCTAAGCCACGAGGTCAACGGTGACAGGCAAGTAAAAGGGGCGGAAAGTGACAGGCCACGATGCGGTTGTAACCTGAGGATGACTACAGTTGTCGGAAGGGCGTGAGAGCCATGAGTGGCCTAGCAAGGTAGATTGGAGTGAGTGGAGCAAGCTGTCGACGGTGACAGGAAGTGTGGCGGGTAACCGCACCAGTTGGAAAAAATTAGGGTTTTTTCCTATGCATTGTAAAGACATGACCTACGGGCATGATCTATAAAAGGGCACATTTTGTAAAGGGAAACGGTTGAATCTTTTGAGTATGTATTGTAATCATTGTTGAACATTAATCTCTTTTGAGAGAAGATTGTAAAGGCTCTGCAAGCTATGTACGTAGAGGCATATAAAGAGAGAAGAGAGTCTGCAGCTGAGTGCGCAGACTGGAACTATTGTACCCTTCAAAAGATAATATAACAACAGTTACTGTGGACGTAGCTCCCATCCTGTGGGTGAACCACGTTAAATTCTGTGTTGTGTGATTGCTTATATGTTTGCACCTGTTTATTTACTTATAATGAATGCTTAAGATCTTGCTTATTAGTTTATGTGTTCTACTCTCATATATATTCGCCATAAAGAATGACGATGGGAATAATATGTTAAGTATCGCATATGTGGATGAATGTTAAGATGCACAAGTATTTCTAAGTTTGTGAATGTATAAGTCAGTTGGATAATCACTTAAGTAGGCAGAGTTCGCATAGCGCAACTCCCTCAAAGCGCAGCACCGGAAGTGCGCACTGCATTGTGCTCCATCATATTGCATAAGTCATCAGATAAATAACCTAAGGCATTTGATGAATGGAGAGGAAACACTAAGTGAAGTCATCAGAATTGGTTGAGCCCGAAAAGGAAGCATAGTTATCAGTGGTGCTATCCTGTTGTTGAATAATACCCAAACTGCGTAGTCCTTGGATGCGCAATAGCCTAAGTGTTAGTCATGAAGAAGGTGAACTTCGCGCACTCCGAAGTCCACAGTGCAAGCCCTATAGAGTGTTTCTCACCATATTAGTTTACGCACTCATCACTAGGTTGTGGAAACCTGATTCTGCAACCCCCCATAACTTCGCCTCGAGTGAGACATTAGTCTGTTCATAGATTGTTGTCGAAAGGGCCGGTGAAAAGGGATTTTGTTGGTTTCTTGAACCGCGAAGAACCTAGGTCGTTATAGAAAACCTCAAGACAATTATACAAGCCAACACATTTCCTGAAGACCAGTGCAGTTTTTCTTGGATTACAAAATCTTCTCTTTTGCATAGGTTCCAGATTGGAGAGCTTCTCTCAAGCAAAGGAAGATCGTCAATACATCGCCTTCTGCTTCCTTTCATGTATTTTTTCCTTAGAATGTCTTTCCACCACGTTTTTTCCCTAGAGACAATTCTCCACAAGATTTTGGATCCTAAAGCGAGATTCATCATTCCAAGATCTTGGATCCCCATTCCCCCACAACATTTTGGGTTGCAAGTGGTTTCCCAGTTGATCAAGTGAAATTTCTTTGTGCCATTGGTTTTCCCACCTTGCCAAAGAAAGTTTCTAAATTCCTTGGTTATGTCCTAAAGAATCATTTTGGGGGAAAGGGAGAATGAGTAGGAACAGATAGGGAAGGCAACAAGGATGGAGTTGATGAGAACAATTTTTCCAACAAGGTTTAACCATCGGCTCCCCAGGAATGGATTTTTTATTTTATTTTTTTAACCAACCCCTACCAATCTATGGATATTTTTTTTTCCTTGGTCTATAGGAACCCCAGGATAGTTGAAAGAGTTCCAGTTTAGCTTTCCTTCGTACCCTAGAGTCCTTTAAATCCTTGTCATTGTTCTTTCTGTGCAGTTCCAGCCATAGATTTTGGTTTTTATAATGTTTACTTTTCCATCGGAGGCTTGAAGAAAATTGGAGAGGGATTCTTTAAACCTGTTAGCAATGATAGTTGAAGCTCCCCCTAGGAGAATGGTATCGTTTGCGAACTGAGCATGGTTTGCATCTTTGACTCCTCTAGCAATTTTTAGTCCTTTAAGCTGACCATTTATTTGTAGGGCTTACAGTTTCCTTCTCAAAGATTCAACAACTAAAAGATAGAGAAAAGGGGAATGAGGGCATCATTTTCGTAGCCCCCAAGAGGCTTGGAAGAATCCAACAGGTTTTCCATTGACAAGAGGGGCAATCTAGGGACTGCTAATGCAAGCTTTAATCCATTTAATAAATCTTTGAGAGAAGCCTAGTCTTTGCAGTATCTCGAACAAGAAAAATTTATTTACCCTGTCAAAAGCATTTGCCATATCCAATTTAATTGGCATACCTTGTTGGTTTCGTTCCAGGATGGAGTGAATGGCTTCTTGGAAAATAATGATATTATCCATGATTTGTCTTCCAGTGATGAAGCCTCCTTGTTTATCCGAAATGATGTGCGCCATTATCTTCTTCATTCTTATGGAAAGAATTTTTGTGAGGATCTTATAGGAGGTATTGCAGAGGGAGATAGGGCGAAATATTTCCATCGTGAGGGGGTTTTTCCTTTAGGATCAAAGCCAGGAAGGTGGAATTTGTAGCTCCTCCGATTTTATCTTTTTTCATGGTCCAGTTTAGCATCCTTTTAAGATCATCTTTGATGATTTCCCAAGCAGATCTGTAAAAGTTAATAGTGAAGCCATCTGGTCCCAGGGCTTTATTAGGTTGGAGAGACCAAATTGATTCAATGATTTCTTGCTCTGAGATAGGTTTCTCTAGGTCCTTATTTTCCAGGTCAGAAATAGAGGTATGAATGCCTAAGAGTAGCTTTGCTTGGAAAATTGAGTCAGTGTCCTCGCTGTCAGAATAGAGTTGACTGAAATGATGGAAAGTGAGTCTTTTGATTTCATCATGTCCAGTGATTTTTTAATCGTTGTTGTCTTTTAGTTCCTTGATGAAATTGAAACTCATTATGGCCTTGGGTTGTTTGTGGAAATAGACAGTGCTTCTATCTCCTCCTTTAAGCCAAATTTGTCGAGATTTTAATCTCCAGACCTCTTCTTCTTGTCTAGACGCTTTTAGAATTTCAAGATTTAGGGTTTTTTCTTGGAATAGGGATGTGCTGGTGATCTCTTCATGTTCCATTTTAGAGTGGAGTTCTGCTAGACCAGATTGCAAAATCAATTTGTGGGAGGACAATCTGTAAAGGAGGAGATGGCCCATTGTTTGAGAGAAAAGTGGGTTGCCCTCAATTTTGATTCCTAGATGTAGCTAGGGGAGCCAAATAAGGAGGAGTTCCAAGCCATATGGATAATATCTAAAGTTTTAGCGTTATTGAGCCAAAGGGGGTTAAATCTGAAAGGGATAGGTCCAAGGTTAGAGGGAGGAGAGATGGTGAGAGAAATAGGTTTATGGTCAGAAGTGGTTGAGGGAATGATAGAAGAGATCGAAAGAAGGTTTTTTTGAAGGAAGGAGGATCTTACTAGGAATCGGTTGAGTCTAGCAGCGATGTGTCCCGGTCCAGCTCGCTTGTTGTTCCAGGTGTAAGTCCCATCTTTTGGAGGGGGGTCCAATAAGTCCATATCAACCATTAAGTCTTATAACTTTTCACCGAAGGGATATCTAACAAATGATCCTGCTATTTTTTCCAGTCTTGATTTCATGGTATTGAAGTCCTCAGCTATGATGACATCCTTCCCATATAGATCGGATCTGAGTGAAAGAAGAGAGTTCCAGAAGCTCATTTTATCTCTATAATGAGTGGGTCCGTATACATTATAGATATAGATAAGATCTTGGTTGCTTTCATTTTGAATTTGCACCAGCATCCAATGACTGTTTTCAACAACTGAATGGATTTTTTACTTTTCAAGTCTACAAAATAGAGCGAGTCCTCCTGAGGCTCCTCTGGAGCTGATTGCTTTTCCTACACTATTTTTCTAGAAGAGGCGAGAGAGACTTAATACCTCTTCTTTTGTCATATTTTTCTCTTGAAGTAGCAGAATGTATGGTTTCTCATAATTTAGGATAGTTTTAGGGATTCTTCCTTGATTGTGCCCCCCAGACCTCTGCAGTTCCAAGAGACAATTTTCATTATTTCTTGGATGCGAGAGATCCTTCTCGAGATCTAGTATCCTTGAAACCGCCACTGCTCTTGTTATTTTGCAGAAGTTTAGTGTCCTCTATGCTCAATTTCCTTCCGAGTTCCATTTCTCTTCTGGTTTCTTGTTCTTGATGTTTTTTATGGGACTTTCTTCCTCGGGTGGACATAGATGGGCCTAAGTCTAAGATTTCCTGAGTCCCTTGGGAAGGTGTATTACCTAGAGTTGAAAATGCTGGATTGAATATGCTTTGCTTTACCATCTCTGCCCAAGTGCCTTCGGGGGTTGTTTTTCCATCGCTCTCTCTGTCCACCATCACTTCGTTGAATACAACAGAGGGAGAAGGAGGAGTTTGGGTCCTGTGATCTTCTGCTTCAGCATTTGTTTTAGGGATTTCGATGTCAAGAATTTCTCCTTCCTCAGGACTCAAGGAATCAAATTGATTACTGATAGAGGGACCAATTTTTTCTTTGATTTGTTCCTTGTTTGTTTCCTGAATGAACTCCATTGTTTTTGATGGCTGGCGTAGGGTTCACTTTTTCCCCCCTTTTTTGGTCTGTTGCAATACCTCTTCTTGGTTTTTTTCATTGGCTTCTTGGGATGCTTTAGGGAAGTTCTTTACAAAGTGCCCATATTTGTGGCATTTCTTGCATTTGAAAGGAAGCTGCTCATAATCAACTTTTTGGTAGAGCTCTCATCCATGAACAGATTTACTCCTTCTGGTAGCCCTTTTTCCAGATCAACTTCAATACATATCCTGGCACAAGAGAATAGCGGACCTTTTGGTTCAGCTTTATCAATAAATTTACCTAAAGAGTTTCCGATTACCTGAAGAGCTTCATCGTTCCGGCAGTGGAGGGGTAAATGGGGAAGGTAGACCCAAACCGGCACAACTGAGGGGACATCTTTCTCTGGATCGAAGGATAAGATCCATCGGTTAAGATAGAGTCCTCTCAAGCCCAAGAAATACAGACTGCTTCAGAAGATTAGATCTCTGTCTTCTTTGAGTTCAAAGAGGAAAGTAAAAAAACCTTTTCCATAGAAGCAATGTTGAAGACCTCTTGAAATGAGGGGCATCCAATTCTTAGAGATCCAAGTTTCCATGGTTTTTAGAGAAGGCCAAAGCCCAGTAAAATGACCTATGAGGCCACATTCGCTCAGGGAAAGAGATTTCATTCTTGAAGCTGTGGACGTGATCTAGATTCTTGGAGAAGTGGCTCGTTTGTCGAAGGAATGGGGTGGAAGGATCTATGGAAGAAGGGAGGGGAGAGGAGGAAACTAGGGCCTGGAAAGCGAGATCCAGACGGCATTGGATCTCCTCTGGAGAAGGGTTCGAAGGTGTTTAATCCATGCGTCAGCTCTGATGGGAAGCAACGTTGCAAACCCTAGGAGAGCATCGTAGCCCTAACCAATGAACTCATAAAAAAAAGGGACTAAGCCCATTTTCGTCTGGAATATGGGCCTGTCGAAGTTACACTTCTTACAAGTGATGTGGGATTTTTAATTGAAGAGAGGATGTGGAATTTTTAATGTAACATGATGTTTGAGGTTCCCACTATTTTTTTTTTCATTCATATCATTTGTGTTTGACATAGATCTACTATTTATATTCAAGAAATGTTTCACAGATAATTTTGACATAGATCTATTATTTATATTAAGCAAAATGTTTCACAAATAATTGCACTGAGTGAAACGAGGTGCTCTACAGCCCAGTATGGGGGAGATCCTATAACGCTTGTCCATGTTTGTCCTTATAGTCGGCCATAATAAATAAAGTTTGTCTTTAACATAATAATAATAAAAAATTAATATTATGTCGGCGATTAATAAAAGGACATGTATTTTCCTTTGAATTAAATCCTAGGCTATATAATACATGGACATGTATTTTCATTTGAATTAAATCCTAGGCTATAAACGTTTGTCTTTATTATTGTCGGCCATTAATTAAAATGTAAAAAAAAAAGTAAAATGTAATGGAAAGTATTTAATGAAAAGTAAAAAAGTAAAATGTATTGTCGGCCATTAATTAAAATGTAAAACAAAAGTAAAATTGTGGAAAGTATTAAAAAAAAATCCATGTCTACTCATAAAATAAAATATTATGAAAAGTTATTAAAAAATAGATATTCGTTTATAAAATAAAAAATTAAAACTTAAACCCGGATCAATCAAGAGAGATTAAATTTCTTGAATTTAAATTTAAAAAAAGAAATACACCTCAAGAAATTAGATCCCTCTCGGTGCTTGAGAGATACGGATTTAAGATGGATCTATGCTGATATATTTAAATAAATGAAGAAAAGATTTGGAATATGCATATGAATAGAATTTGAAGAGGCTTTACAAATTGTCCATCTTTAGTTGGTGACGGTCGTGTATTTATAAGATAGGTGTCATTTTAATTCTAATATATTCTACTTGTAATTTTCGAATGAAGAGTGATACATATTGATTAGCTATCATATAAGATACTTATGATGTTAGACTTTTTTTCAAACTAATTTTAATTTATTATTATTTTTATTTTTAAATGAAAATAATATAAATTTTAATAAATTATTAAAGTGTATTGAATTTATAAAAAGATTTTAAGATGGGGAAGGAGAAGTTCAATGTAAAAGTTAGAAATTTAATTTGAGGATAAGTTGGGTAAAATATCAAAATTAAAATAGATATTTTATGTTATGTTTTGTTTTTTATGTGGTAAATATTTTATTTCAGTTACTCTTAAGTGTTAGAAATTGTGGTTTAAAGTTCAAAGACCGACTTTATATATACTTATGAGTTTATATTACCAATTCAAAGTTAAAACTTTATGCTTTATTATATTTGTCAAAGGCAATTATATAGCAATCGCTTAGGATTCAAAACTTTGTTGACTTTTAATTAGTTGACAGTTTTTCAAAACATTTTTATAAAGTTTTGTAATGTTTTATAATATATATATATTAAATTGAATTTTATAAAAACTAAAAATTATTTTTTGATTTTTCAAAAATGCAAATTTTAATTTTTGATTGGCTAATACCTATGAAATGACTATATTCATCTAGTTAGAAATTTAATTGTCTAATATAAAATTAATTTCAAAATAAAAAATTATAAAAAACCAAATGTCTATAAATACTAAATACTAGTTTTAATAATTAACTATAATAATGAATTATTATAGCAGTACACTCTGTTAAATCAAGTCATTTCACATAAGTACATTTTTCCAATATTATTGTACTTATGATGTTTCACGCTTTTTTAAGAATGACTACAGCCACTGTTCTTAAGTTTTGCTTACTCGAATGAAATGCCTCCAATTTCCTGTGAAGAAAGCCTTAAGCAAAATTGTAACGAATTACTTTGTGATTGATTAAATTATGATAGCCACACGTTAAAGACCTTCCGCTACTCTAAAGAAAATCACTAAGAACAAACCTTACTCAAATTTGGGTGCAGTGAATAACGCATTTACTTTGATGACATTTATTTTCATTTAGGAAGCATCGTAAATTAATGCTCAAATTTCATTGGTATTTCACATTTCCCACTGTTGTCTATTTCTATTGAAAAATTAATTCCAGTTTCATATATTAAGGTGAAACGGCACGGCGCAAATGCAAATGGAGATGTTAAATGACATACAGACAGGATATTTGGTTTTTCAATAATTTTCAGTATATTTTTATTGGCAATTTACAATTTAACTGAGTTTAATTTCAGTTTTTTATATATCAATGACTAGAAGGTGAAACATCATAACATATGCACTTAAGAGTATTAAAGTACAATAAGACTCAAATCTCTTTGTTTTTTCAAAATTTCCACCGTTAATCTATTTCTACTGAAAATTTGATTTAATATAATTATATACTAATATGCATATGCAGATCAATAAAAAATTTCAATGTAATTGTAATTTTATCGTATATAAAATGTTAGTAAGTGAAACGGCTATGTGTCTTTTGACAATTCCCGCCGTTAAACTCTATTTCTATTGAAAATCTAATTATTTAATTTCAGCTTTTAAATATTAATGACTATTTTCATTTTAATTTTTACTTTTGAAGTATATACAATTATTAATTAAATTATTTTCAACTATATATAATTATTAATTAAATTATTTATAAACTATCAAAAGGCAGGTATAAGTAGCTTTGCTGCTATTTTTACTTGTTGAACATAATATACACGATTATTTGTAGCCATCATGTTATTATTTTTTTGAAGGCCTAGTCTCTCTATCTTGCAATATGTTCATACATCTCAATCTTAATGAATAAATTATCAAGCATTAAGTTTTTGACATGCTTCAAAATTTAGAATATCATGGACATCAAACTTCAAAATCTTCTTTTTATTGTGTTCAAACCTTGTAATCTTGAAAATGAGTCTAGATTCTTGAGCTTTTTATGCCTCATTAGCATGGAAATCCTGTTCAGGATTAGACCATTTATGTAAGCCTTTTACCATTAAATAAAAAAATAGAGATCATTAAATGAAATTCTTATTAAAAAAATACTTGTTTTTTATTTTACCTTTAAAAATAATTTTAACCAATAGAGAACCAAAGTTATGCAATTTCTAATTGTTTCCTTCCATATCTCATTTCTATCCATTACTAGAATAATCATTTTAACACATAATATGTGTTTGTCTTATTGTTATGAACTATCCCCATAATCCATTCCACTACTTCTCTAGGATTACAACACAATGTCCAATTGAATAGATCTATCAAAACTTGTGTTCTCATCAATGATGATTAATTCCTATCTTTAATAAGTAGCAATAGAAGAGATCCAATAAGATAAATAAACATGTGTAGGAACCATTCTATCGATGCAAATTGTAAATGTAATGGTTAAGATCATTTGAGTTTAGTGATCCATTTATCAATCTTTTTAGCAAACCTCTGCATAACTACACCCAACATCTCTCTTTGAGAGGCTTGAAAAAGAAAGCGGATCTCTAAAACCTTAAAGAACTAGCTAGACTTCAACCAATACAAGACTTCTTCACCCAATTCAACTAATAATTCACATTGGATTTACCTATATATTGGAATTTTTTAATGTCTAAGGTGATAAGAAATTATAACATGGAAATAAGGCATGTGTATTTTAAGATTTATTATTTTTTAATAAATTATAAATTTGGAATCTACATAGTCAATCTATATGTGTATAGATGATGGATTTGTGTAGCCTATTTAATAATAAAGTAAAAATTAGAGATATTGAGCTCAACATTTAGAAAAAAGGTGGTTTCAATGTTTTTGCAATCCAAACCGCCAAGTTTTTCATTCAAGAACCTAAATCTAAATCAACCAAGTTAAAAAAAAAAAGTAATTTGGAATTCCCAATCCTGCTATGAATATTTAATTAATATTATTAATTATAAATTAATAGTTTATTAGGTTACTAAGTGAAAGGGAATAACCCTTCACTATGCTTCCTCAAGCCCTATAAAAGGCGATCTTATTGTAATTTATCAACATCATCAAATATATTATTATTAGCTATTATTCAATATGAGAGTTGGATTCGACTATTAACCTAGTGAACGGATACGTTCACTGCATTTGGTATCAGAGATCGGATTCGGCTCCTTCGACCTGAGCTTGGATTCAGCTCCTGCACTCTAAGCTAGGACTCAGCTCATCAATTCCTACTTAAGTTTGGATTCGGCTTATCACTTACCATCACCCATCACTTACCTTCACTCGTTGCTCACTCACCACACCATATTCCTCTTTTCCGCCTGCTGCACTCCATCCACTCTCCCCTCCACTCGTTCCACCTCACAGTCCTGCATCCTTCCATCCCTCTGTCGTGCTACACGATCCCCCTTCCCCCCCACACGTCTTCCTCCACTACCTCTTCTCACTCCCTCCACCTGGATCTGCCATAGCCGCCTCCATCTATGCTCCATATGCGTAAAACCCTACATCAACAAAAATTCAAAAAAATATATATATATAAAAGTTAAATAAATATTATATAATAAACTTATTATTAATAATATTTATTCTAAACTTTATAATATATATAATATTGTTATTCCCAAATAATAATAATTATTTTTATTTGTCCTTAACCACATAAGCCAAAATCGATTCCAATTATTCACCACCACACTTAAGAAGCATGACGATGGAGTTAAAAGCTCAAATTGCGAAAATAGAGAAGGATTTCCAAACTTTCAAGGAAATGACCACCAAGAGCCAAGAAGCACTTAAGAAAGAAATTAAAGAGGAAATCATTCAAGTAATGGAGAAGAAAATCGACGACAAGTTCGACATTATGAGCAAGGAACAAAAAATGTTAGACCAAAAAATGACGCAGAACCATAATACATTAATGGAGGTGTTACAAAGACTAATGCAAAAAAAGGACCAAGTCGGCAGTCCAGATGTGCTAGATGCCTCATCTCATATTTTCACACAGGAAGCACTTGACAAGAATCAAGAAGAATTGCAAAAAGAAATAAAGATTAACAATGTGACACTTAAGCAAGAGATAGAAACAAAAGTACTACCAGAGATGGAGGCACGATTAAACAGCCAAATAGAAGCTATCAGTAAGATAGTAGAGAATAAAAAAGATAAAAATCACCGCCAACAACGAAGCAGTTCAAATATGTCACTTACGTCATCCAGTAGTTCCGATCCACCATCAAACCATAAAGCAAAAGGGAATCAATATCACCCTTACATAGTGTACCCACCTAAGGAAAAAATAGAGTTGTCGAAATACAATGGAAGTGAAGACCAATGCGTTGCTTGGCTAAACAAAGCAGAAGAATACTTCGACATTTACAATATTCAATCTGATGAGGAGAAGGTGAAATATGCGTCAATGCATATGGAAGGGTACGCCTATAATTGGTACTTATGGTGGAAGAGAGACAATTTTGTCTACACCTGGAACGTGTTCAAAAATGATTTTTTTAATAGGTTTCAAGGTATCAAAGAAGATGAATTTTTCAGTAAACTTACCAGATTACAACAGGTTGGAAGCGTTGAGGAATTCACACATCAGTGGGAATCCTTATCGACACGAGTATTTGGGTTGTCCGACAAACAAAGACTCGAAACCTATTTAGGAGGTCTAAAACCGTACCTCCAAAAAGAGTTAAAGTTACATGACATACCTAACATAGAGGTAGCAAGACATAAAGCAAAAGCCGCAGAACAAAAATTGGAAGGAATAAAAACAAGAGGTGATAACCATTATCGACAAGAAAAAGAGACATAATGTAGGTACTGTGCAGATACTTGGTCACCCGGCCATCAATGCCACAAACCTCAATCATATGCCTATGAAATAGAAAATAGATCAAAGTCATCTAACAGTTACTCTAATGATAGAAAAAAAAAAAGAAAAAGAAAAACATATGTCGTCGATGCGGTGATGATTGGATCCCACGCCATAAATGTAGGAACAATCAGACAATACAGTGCAAAATCATCAATGGAAAGGAAGTGCAAGTCTCTACACAAGAAATCATGTCTCATTCTAATACTGACACTGAATCTGAATGACGAACGACATTAGGAAAATACTCAAGCTTTGAGGACAAAGCTTTCCTAAGGGGAAGGCAATGCTATGAATATTTAATTAATATTATTAATTATAAATTAATAGTTTATTAGGTTACTAAGTGAAAGGGAATAACCCTTCACTATGCTTCCTCAAGCCCTATAAAAGGTGATCTTATTGTAATTTATCAACATCATCAAATATATTATTATTATCTATTATTCAATATGAGAGTCAGATTCGACTATTAACCTAGTGAACGGATACGTTCACTGCAAATCCCAGTATGGAAGTTTTGAATTTAAGGAATACATAAATGTTATAAAAATGTGTCCTCTTTCTAAAGTGCACACATGCTCATAGGAATATATTAGTGGTGCACACATGCTCATAGGAATATATTAGTGTTATTGTGAGTAAAAATTACCCAAATTACTACAAATACATCTCCTTCCACTAATAGTATTAACACCTTTGTTGAATAAGATAAACTCCCAAATATGACCATTCATGTGTTGTATTCCACAATGCCTATGTCAATCTAACATCCAACACTCCTTAGATATTAAGAAGTATCATGAAATCAATCTTGTTCATATTGTTCAACAAATAATGTGGTTGAACAAACAAATAGAATCAATGAAGAAGACTAGTGAGAAACTGCAAGATGTTTGATTTCATCTCATCAAGTTTGATCTAATATTTTTTTATTATCTCTTTTATTCTATTTAAAAATTCATCATTTCTTAAACAAGTATAAGAGCAAGTGTAATGATCTTGATCACGCAAGATAATTCTGCCAATCATAGATCCCAAGGGAGGGGTAACTCCTCTTTCCACTTAGTATTGCTACTAAGAATTTTTAATTCCATTCACAAGGACATTGATATTATTAGAGATTGATAACATTAAGAACCTTCCATCTTCTTGAATATTCTCTTTTGATCTAAGATTAAATCCTTCGAAGATGTCCTAATTAGGACAACCTTCACAAAGCTTAACACATGTTGAAATGGGGTTTCATACTATTATTTCTCTTTCCCCTATACAATACAAGGTATATTAAATACAATATATGAATAAGATCATCCTTAAAATTTGTATCATTTACCTAGGATAAAATCAATTTCAACATACCAAATTGGATCTAAAATGAGGATACCATTGTATGCAAGTCAAAGAATAAGACACTTGGAAGACCACCTTCAATCTGATGCAAGTTTTATATGAGTGGTTGGTAATGCCCCTTTTATTTTATGTAATGCACATGTTACATTTATGATTTTGATGAATCATTTATTATATGTCCTTTTTTAGATTGATTTGTTATAGTTTACTTGGATTATAAATTAATCTTTTTAACTCTACCTGGAAAGGGCACACATGGCAAATTTTCTATTCATGTATATATTAAATACTTTTAGAGAGCATAATCTACTGCAAAACCTTAAGAATTGTGATATTTCTCAACAATAAATATTGTACTTAAGGTATGTGGTTGGTGTACGAGAAATTGGGATTAACCCTATGAAGATGGAGTTCATCATCAAATGGACAACTCCCACCAATGTCACTAAAGTAAGATGTTTGTGGGAGTGGGCCAATACCTTTAGATGTCCATAGCATTTTTTAATTGTAATTGCACCAATCTATGCCATAATAATTAGAGGCATGAGTTTCAAGTGAGGAGAGAATTAGTGGAAGGATTTTGAATAAATGGTATGAAATGTTAGTCAGACACTAGTTCTCGTGTTTCCCACTTTAAAAGATTCCTTTGAAGTGGTGGCATATGCAAGTGGGTATACTATGGGATAAGTCTTAATGCAATGAGATAAGTCATTTTTCTATCATTATTAATTGTTTCACGGTGTATTCCTAACTGCTACACATATGATAAAGAGCTCTATATGTTCTAGTGAAAGATGTTAAGATATATGGAAACACTATCTAATAGGAAAGGAGACCATCATCCACATCAATCATCAACATTTGCATTTGCATTATATGCAGGTTGAGAGTAAGCTTCAACAAGAAAGACAATAAAAATATATGTGATTATTCCAAGTATTTTATCTTGTCATCATATATAAGAAGGGGAATATTAACAAGTTGGAATACATGCTACGAAGGCCATCTTTATCTATGTTCATGACTCAAGGTTCTATTTTACACATGGAACATTTAAATAAGTATAAATACAAAGAGGAAATACATGAGATGAGGATTTTAAGGAGATATCTTAACATCTACAAGGCCAAATTCATGAATAAGAAGGTGGGATTGAGGATGACTACCACCTTTAAGATGGATTTCTCTACAGATTTGATAATCTTTGTGTACCTAAAGGTGAAAGAGAACAAGTAATAAGAGAGGCTCATACCTCAAAAGCTGTAGGTCATTTTGGTTTAAAATAGCAACCAACTTGTGGAGTTGTGTTTAGTAGCCCATAAAACAAGAAGAAGTAGTGTGGCTCATTAGGTGATGCATACATTATTGCACCAACGAGCCATGAAATAGGAAGTAAGGTCTTTATTGTCCCTTCCCTATAACTAGGAGGCTATGGAGAGTATCTACATGGATATTTTGGTTGTGTTTTTTAACTAGATAGGGACGTTCCTATCTATTTGTGATAGTGGATAGATTTAAAATGAGATGTACTGTCATGCATGGAAAAAACACCATCAAAGGACAAGATGAAAAATCTTTTTCTTTGAGATATTTTTGGTGCACTTTTGGATATCAAGAAACACCACTTTAGATTCTAGATATCATATTTCTTAGTGCCTCTTCAACCACACTATGGGAGAGCATGGATATCAAGTTTAATAGATCTACAACTTTGCATCCACTAGACTAGATGTAATGATGTAGGTGGTGAACAATACATTGGCTCATCCTTTGTGGGGTTAAAATCATAAGCATCCAAGAACTTGAGATACTTTCACCAACAAGTTTCTTTTGAAACATGTTTTTGGATATTTTCCATCTTGTAACATCCCAAAAATCGCAAAAATTTTAAAATTTTTGATATAGCAAAATCATAAAGAAAATGCTATCTGCATAATGAAAGATGTTCAACTATTTATCTAATGGCAACTTCACATAATTATCATTATTATTCCTAAACATAAAAGATAGCAGATTTATAAATTAAATGCGATAAAACAATGTTTATCTTTTCATGTGTTATGATTCTAGTAATAATACTGACGACTTGTTTGCATATTTTTGAAGGGGTTCCTGCAGGGTGCCCTTGGGTTTACTGAGATTTGATAGCTAAAGCATTGGATTCTTTTATTTTGCAAATCTGCAGGTAAGTAATAGAGAAATTCAAGTATTTCAAGAAAGGTTATAAGCTTCAGCTAGTCGTCTTTGTTTTTAAGATAGATGTGTGTACTGCCGTGCATGAAGGTAGTGATGGTAAGAAGCTCCAGCTTTTCTTTATGAACTTGTGCCATTTTATCCTAACGCTTGTAAGTGTAGCTAGAGATATTTCACTCTATACCTCTGTTGTAAATGATGGTAGAATCATTGGAATTATAACTTATATTAGCAGTCTGAAATTGCGACAAGGTTGAACAAGATGTACTTTGGTGAAAGGTCTTTACATCTTGATAACAGCAACATAAGATGACATCTATGGTCACGACATGGTTGAATAATGAATGACCTTGATGAAATGCTAGAATCAATTATTCTTGAAATTGAAATCTTGCAATGTTTACGTTTGAAGTGCAATTGTATAAAATGTCTGTATTATTACGATACTATGATACATAAATAAAAATTGGTCTTCAAAACCTATGTGACGTATCGCTAGTACCCTACCTTCTATATGTTCTTGTAATATGGAACTATTATATCATTGTGTGGGCTAGATGTTGATTTGTTATGCAAATGTGACATATACCAATTCATTGACAAACCCTATGTATCTAAATGATTTAATGGTTAGGGTTATAATGCATGAATCTTATGTGAAATAATCTTATCATTGATATCAAAATGCATGCTTACTATATGAATGAAAACTATAATTACCATGCCTAGACCTATGCGAATTAAGGCTTGGTATTGGCAATCTATCACGTGCTTGTTATATGAATATAACATATGGTTGAATTTACAATACACATATGCTATGCGATTTTAACTTAGCATTGAAAACATAATATGCATATAACCTATGGTTTGAAATGCAATACACACATGCTATGCGAATTCATATCATGGTTCAAGACTATATAATGTGATTGTAATACATTGTTGTGATATTATCCCGAGATCGTGTTGTAACAATAACTTTGACACTGACATGAACTTAATGCCATTACAGGCATGGTATGGCAATTGATATGTAGGATCCAACATTAAATGCAACCCTGTGTATTGATAGTGGATTGTCTCGTCGGCTCCTACCTGTAGCTAGCTCCACGTGATGTAGTTGTAGAAATGGTGGAAACATTGCCGAGTTGTAAGCTCTACCCTGGTGATATGGCACTCCAACGAGGATTTCTATTTAATGGAGTTATTAGTGGTAGGTGATCATAACTCTGTCTTGGTACTGGTGTGGCTTGGTTGGCCAAATCTCGCCCATTGATCTATCCTGTCTTAATCCTGGATATCTAAACCCCAAGGCAACTCGCTATACCGTTTGTTGTTTTCCTTTTGCATTCATTTTGGAGTTTTGGTTTTGGGGGAGAGGCTGACGGGCCGCTGGATGGTAGGGTTCGACCCTGGGCAGTTTTCTTGATGGCTCTGCAACTCCCATCTCTGTAAAATAATGGTGAGAACTGGTTCTAAAATTTACTATGGTTCGAATGGTGTAAGGCGTTGAAGCCCCGTGGATTTCATCGTGTGACAAGTTAGGTTATTTAGTGAAATAGTCTCAGAGTGTGAGAAATTGTTCAACATTGCATACCAACATCTAGTTAGTTGCATCATGATGTTGCCACTTGTCCACTGCCTTCTACCCCATATTCCATTCCACCTAGTGGATCAGTAACTACTCTTTCAATAGTCCTGTTAGGTGTTTGTCTCCTATTTTATTTATTTAATAATAATATATTGTGCAAATTACAGTCATCCTTGGACACCTGTCCAACATAAAACTTTACAATAAAAGTTATCATAATGGTTTCTAACACAAAATGTTTTCCAGCAAAAAGGGTATGTTACAAACACCCCCACTTAAGCTCAACATCGTCCTCGATGTTGCTTATTCATCATCAAGTTCCTCATGGAACATAACTGGATATGCTTCCCGCATATTACTTTCCAGTTCCCAAATAGCTTCATCAGGGCTAAGGTGCTTCCATTGCACATATACCTACCCTATGGTGCAATTCCGAAGCATAATTTCCCTCTGGTCAATAATACAATCTGGTTCCACCTGAAAATATCCTTCAGGTTCCACCTATATGTCATTCCAATTCAGCACAAGAGTAGCATCGTGCACATACTTCTTTAAAACAGAAACATGAAAAACATTATGGATTTTGAAATTATATGGCAATGCCAATTGATATGCAACAGCTCCTATCCTTGATAGGATTTCGAATGGTCCACAATACCTTGGTGCTAGTTTAGCACAATTCCCAAGCTTCAAAGAACGTTTCTTGGGTTTTACCTTTATAAAAAAATGATCTCCTACCTGAAATTCTCTTTCAGTGAGTTTCAAATCAGCATAGCTTTTCTCTCGATCTTGGGAAACCTTTAAGTTACCTTGAACCTGTTTCACGGTTAGCTCCATTTCTTTCAATAAATATGGTCCTAACATTAGTCTGTCTACAGGATTATCCCAAGAAATCGGAGTACAACATTTTCTTCCATACAAAATCTCAAATGGGCTTAACTTAGCATATTCTTGATAATTATTATTGTAGGCAAATTCTGCTAAATGTAAGAAATCTTCGCACTTAGATGGCTGATCTTTAACATACAATCTTAACATGTTTTCTAAAATCTGATTTACCATTTCTATTTGACCATTAGTTTTTGGGTGGAAAGAAGTGTTGAAATTTAATTTAGTATTTAACCCTTTAAATAGTGTTGTCCAAAAATTTTCGGTGAACTTAGAGTCTCGGTCTGAAATAATTGCCTTTGGAATTCCGTCTAAACGAAAAATTTGCTTCATGAAAATATCTGCAACGTTAGAAGCCTTGAAAGTAGTTTTAACAGGTATAAAATGAGCATCTTTACTAAGTTTATCAACAACAACCATGATTGAATCATTCTGCTTCTGATTTCTAGGAAAACCTGTAATAAAATCAATGCTTATAATTTCCCATTTCCATTCTGGAATTGATAAAGGCTGCAATAGTCCAGCTGGATGTTGGTGTTCAACTTTGATAGTCTGACATTCCAAATATTTAGCTATATATTCAGCAACTTCATTCTTCATGTTGGGCCAAAAATAATCTTTTTTTAACATAGTTATCATTTTCTGATAACTAGAATGTCCTGAATAAGGACTCTTATAAACTTCATCCTAAATCAACAACTTAACCTTTGAAATATTAGGTACATAAATTCTGTTTTTATATGTTAAGAAGCCTTTTTCATTAATACAGTAATTTGTTATTAAATTTTCAGATGAATTTTCAGCCACTTTATCATGTAATTTCTGGTAATTTTCATCTTGTTTAATTCCTTCTTCGATCTGATTTTCCAGATCAGTCTTAAAAGTACTGATTGCTGTCACAAAACTCAATCTAGCATTTCTGCTTAAAGCATCAGCAACCTTATTCTCTTTTTCATTAATGTGATGAATCTCAAAATCATATTCTCTAAGGAAAGCTAACCACCTAGCTTTCCTTGTGTTAAGATTTGTTTGATCCAATAAATACTTTAAGCCTTTATTATCAGTCATTAAAATAAATTTTCTTCCAATCAAGTGATGGCGCCACATTTTTAATGCATGTATCACGACTGCCAACTCAAGATCATAAGTTGCATAATTCTTTTCATTTATTTTTAACTTCCTTGACTCAAAATAAATTGCATGACCTTCTTGACTTAAGACCCCTCCAAGTCCATCGTTGCATGCATCTGTGCATACGATGAAATCCTTATTGGGATCTACAATTTTTAAGATGGTTGCAGTAGTTAGTAATTCTTTTAACTTATTAAAACTTTCTTAACACTTTTGATCCCATACAAATTTCTTCCCTTTCTTCTGCAAAGAAGTGATAGGGTTAGCAATTCTAGAGAACCCTTCAATAAACTTTCTATAATAACCTGTTATTCCCATGAATGACCGTACATCAGTTACGTCTTTGGGGACAGGCCATTCATTAATTGCTTTTATTTTATCAGGATCAACAGAAATACTATCTTTAGAAATTATATGACCCAAATACTGAATTTTATCTTTATAAAAATCACATTTATTGAACTTAGCATAAAGCTGATGTTCTCTAAGTACTTGCAAAATGATTTTTAAATGTTCGTCATGCTCTTCTTTAGTTTTTGAGTAAATCAGAATATCATCAATGAATACCACTACGAACTTATCCAAATATTTATGCAGAACGTTGTTCATCAAACACATGAAAACTGTCGGTGCGTTAGTCAGCCCAAAAGGCATAACTATGAACTCGTAGTGTCCATAATGTGTTATGAATGCAGTTTTGAATATGTCCTCGTCTTTTATTCTAGCCTGATGATATCCCGACCTTAAATCAATTTTAGTAAATATCTTTGCTCCGTGTACTTGATTAAATAGATCATCTATGCGGGGTAAGGGATATCGGTTCTTAATAGTCATTTTGTTAAGTTGACGATAATCTATACACAGTCGCATAGTATTGTCCTTTTTTTTAACAAAAATAACTGGTGCTCCCCAAGGAGACACACTAGACCTTATGTAGTTTTTATCTATTAATTCTTTCAGCTGAGATTTTAATTCATTTAACTCTAGAATATTCATCCTATAGGGAGCCTTTGAGTTTGGTACCGCATCGGGTACTAACTCAATGGTGAAATCAAGTTCTCTTTTCGGAGGTAATCCTGGAATTTCTTTCGGGAATATGTCAGAAAAGTCCCTAAGGATGGGAATATCCTCTAGTTTTAACTTGTCTTCTTTAGATGTACACTCATCATTAATAACATTAAGAACAAACATTTTACAGCCTTTTCTGGCATCTCTCTTTGCTTGTAGAGCAAAAATCTGTCTTACTAAAATATTCCTATGAATTCCTTTTACTGTTTTTGTATTTCCTTCATTATTTACACATGTAAAAGATTTGTCATAACAATTCAGTAAAACTCTATGTTGTTCAAGCCAATCCATACCTATCAACAAGTCATATGACCCTAAGGGTAAAACATTCAGATTAATTTGCATTTTCAACTAACTTAAAAATACTTCACAATCCTTGACATAATCTGTAACTTTTCTTTTAGTTCCTGTTGCAAGCTGAACTAACCATGCATTATCAAATTTCTCTATTTTTAACTTGCAACGGTTTACTAAAGTAGGTGAAATATAACTCAGATTTGCACTTGGATCTATTAGAATAGAAATAGACTCGTTTTGTATCATACCTTCAATTTCGACCATGGATGTTTGATGGTCCGCTTGACGGTTCTCCAATGCTGCATTTATCCTGGGCATTGCTCTTGCGATATCTCCAACTGTAGGTTCATCTTGCATAGTGTGAATATTGTTGGTTGTCTTCTTGTTGTATGGGAAATCTGCTCTCTTATGTGGTCTGCCACAGTCATAGTACTTCATGGGTCCTTTCTGTGCAGCATACCTGTTGTTGTTATTATTGTTATTGTTGTGATTATTATTGTTAGGTACGTTTCTTGCAGCAGTAAAATTCTGAGGTGCATTATTCCTGTAATTATTAGGAAAATTTCTGTTATTAAAACTTTTCTTAAAACCTCCAGAATTATCATACAAATTCTTCTTTTTATAGTCAAATTGATTTGTCTTACTGCTCTTCCAACCAGTTTTTCCTTCTCTCTTTCTGTTTTGATCAAAACAAAAATTCACCTTTCTCATGGCCTCTTCCAAAGTGGAAGGATTATCATACTCGATACAGTCCTTTATATTAAAGGGTAGACAGCTGAGAAACCTTTTCACTTTAGGATTTTTCTCGACCATATAGGGCACATACCTCAACAAGCTAAGGAACATGCTGCATAGTTCTTTCATGTTCATTGTACCGAACTTTAAATCGTAAAACTCCTTTGACTTATCTTCAAAATATTGTTCTGACAAAAACTTATTTTTAAACAAACTTTTAAACATAGTCCAAGTTACTTCTCTTTCTTTTATAGTCTTGATTCTTTTAAGATCTTGCCACCAAATATCTGCCTTCCCGGTCAGATTGTAAATAGCCATCTTGGCTTTTAGTTGAGAAGAGTAGTCGTAAATATTAAAGTACTTCTTCATTCCAGACAACCAAGCCTCTACTGTCTCACCCTTCTCACTTTCGTCATTAAAGGTGGGTGTCTTAATCTTTTTAAATTCCCCAGTAATATGTTCATGATATTTATGTTTTCTCTTTTTAGAGCAACATTCACTATTATTGCTATCATAATTAAAGTCATTATTACTTGAATCAGATTTAGAGGATGAGTGACTATTCCTTTTATCATTTCTTGTTTTCTTATGCTTATGTTGGCGGGACATTGTTTCAGAATCAACCTTCATTTTTTATTTTCTGCCTCTTTCATCATTATGACAATTTCCTTTTAAATTATGTTCTAACTCTTCCTGTACCTTAAGGATCCGTTCGTTTTATTCCTTAACAGCTTTTAGATCAAATTTTAAATCCTGTACAGTGCGTAAAATTTCAGAAGACTGGTTATTTAATTCAACATAAATTCCTTCAGAATTGTTATTATTAATGCGTTCATTACGAGGAGATCTGTCCTTTGCTGATTCTTCTGGTATTTCCATACCTGCAATTTAAAGGTCAATTTGTTCTATGCAAAAATAAAATTGAATTACAAAATTTAGTAACATAAACTTTTCTAATTTATTTTATGTTTGCACACGTGAGCCTAAACCAGGCCTAGAGTTTGAACTTGCGCTCTGATACCACATGTAACATCCCAAAAATCGCTAAAAATTTAAAATTTTTGATACAGCAAAATCATAAAGAAAATGCTAACTGCGGAATGAAAGATGTTCAACTATTTATCTAATGGCAACTTCACATAATTATCATTATTATTCCTAAACATAAAAGATAGCAGATTTATAAATTAAATGTGATAAAACAATGTTTACCTTTTCTTGTGTTATGATTCTAGTAATAACACTGACGACTTGTTTGCATATTTCTGAAGGGGTTCCTACAGGGTGCCCTTGGGTTTACTTAGCTTTGATAGCTAAAGCATTGGATTATTTTCTTTCGCAGATATGCAGGTAAGTAATAGAGAAATTCAAGTATTTCAAGAAAGGTTATAAGCTTCAGCTAGTCGTCTCTGTTTTTAAGATAGATGTGTGTACAGCCGTGCATGAAAGTAGCCATGGTAAGAAGTTCTAGCTTTTCTTTATCAACTTGTGCCATTTTATCCTAACGCTTGTAAGTGTAGCTAGAGATATTTCACTCTATACCTCTGTTGTAAATGATGGTAGAATCATTGGAATTATAACTTATATTAGTAGTCTGAAATTGCGACAAGGTTGAACAAGATGTACTTTAGTGAAAGGTCTTTAGATCTTGATAACAGCAACATAAGATGACATCTATGGTCACGACATGGTTGAACAATGAATGACCTTGATGAAAAGCCAGAATCGATTATTCTTGAAATTGAAATCTTGCAATGTTTAAGTTTGAAGTGCAATTGTATAAAATGTCTGTATTATTACGATACTATGATGCATAAATAAAAATTGGTCTTCAAAACCTATGTGACGTATCTCTAGTACCCTACCTTCTATATGTTCTTGTAATATGGTTCTATTATATCATTGTGTGGGCTAGATGTTGATTTGTTATGCAAATGTGACATATACCAATTCATTGACAAACCCTATGTATCTAAATGATTTAATGGTTAGGGTTATAATGCATGAATCTTATGTGAAATAATCTTATCATTGATATCAAAATGCATGCTTACTATATGAATGAAAGCTATAATTACCATGCCTAGACCTATGCGAATTAAGGCTTGGTATTGGCAATCTATCACGTGCTTGTTACATGAATATAACATATGGTTGAATTTACAATACACATATGCTATGCGATTTTAACTTAGCATTGAAAACATAATATGCATATAACCTATGGTTTGAAATGAAATACACACATGCTATGCGAATTCATATCATGGTTCGAGACTATATAATGTGATTGTAATACATTTTCGTGATATTATCCCGAGATCGTGCTGTAACAATAACTTCGACACTGACATGAACTTAATTCCGTTACAGGCATGGTCTGGCAATTGATACATAGGATCCAGCATTAAATGCAACCCTGTGTATTGATAGTGGATTGTCTTGTTGGCTCCTACCTGTAGCTTGCTCCACATGATGTAGTTGTAGAAATGGTGGAAACATTGCCGAGCTGTAAGCTCCACCCTGGTGATATGGCACTCCAACGAGGCTTTCTATTTAATGGAGTTATTAGTGGTAGGTGATTGTAACTTTGTCTTGGTACTGGCGTGGCTTGGCTGGCCAAATCTCACCCATTGATCTATCTTTTCTCGATCGTTGAGATCTAAACCCTAAGGAAACTCGCTATACCATTTGTTGTTTTCCTTTTGCATTCATTTTGGAATTTTGGTTTTGGGGGAGAGGCCGACAGGCCGCTAGATGGTAGGGTTTGACCCTGGGCGATTTTCTTGATGGCTCTGCAACTCCCATCTCTGTAAAATAATGGTGAGAGCTGGTTGTAAAAGTTACTATGGTTCGAATGGTGTAAGGCGTTGAAGCCCCGTGGCTTTCGTCGTGTGACAGGTTAGGTTATTCAATGAAATAGTCTCAGAGTTTGAGAAATTGTTCAACATTGCATGCTACTCCTGTTGCGTCGGTTGGGAGAACTGAAAGCATGAAGCATTCCATCCATCTATTCTTGTGAAGGTAAGTTTGGATAGTAATACTGTTGTTTTGAGAATACAGTTTGATTTATATTGTATTCGTTTTTTGGAAATTGTTTATAACTTCGTGATAGTTTGTGTGGCAGGTACTGCCTTCGTTGTGGAGTTTAAAGTGCTCTAGGGTTTGTTGAAAATGGATCGCTCTCTTCACTTCGTAAGCCCCGGTGGCATAACCCTCCGTAGGTTCTCCTAGTAGATTATGGCCATCGTTGAAGATTGTTACAACTTGTATTTTCTTGGAAATCGTGGTCCAAACAGTGTTGTTTGTTTTTACGCCTGTATTATGAATGCTTCTCGGCTTACAAGGTCGGTGTAAAGAGGTTTAGGTTACTGTATAGTGCTTTTGGATTCTCAGTTGAACTGGGCAATGTATCTTCTATCGTCGAGGGTTTCAAGCTCTGTCGAATTTTTAATAAGAACAAAAATATTTATAAATCTGTTTTGCAATAGTTGTTTCTGTTTCTCCTTTTGGGGCTTGACCCGTGAACATTACTTGGAATTCGGTGATTTAAGTGTTGAAATGAACTGGTTACTAGAATGTCTCTGCATTTAACTTTGATGTGAAACAATGGGTAGATGTTTGTAACTATGGAAGGCTTCGGTCTGTGTGTAGTTTGTTGATTTGTGAATAATGCTGCGTTTTCATCCTATAATAGGTTTGAGTATAAGGTTTTCCTTTGTGTGGAAAAGTATGGCTTGAACATGCTCCTCGATATGAAATCGGCAACCATACTTGTTGTCTGTTACTACTGTTAGAGTTGTTCCATGAATGTTGCAATAACTAGCATGCTTGAGTTGGTGCCGAGACTTTAATTGTGTCGATTTATGGAAAATAGCACATGGTTTGACATAAGTTTAAAATGGTTAAAAAGAAATTGTTGGCTGTATGCCGAAAGTTGATAACACTGTTTATGGTTATAGAATGAATTAACAAATGTTTTATTTCCTACTATGAAATTTATAATGTAAAACAATGAGAAATTATGTGCATGTAGTAATTGGAATTTGCTAATTGTACTCTGTTTTCAAAAGGGAAATATCACTATGCTATATATTGAGATTAAATCTATAACTGTTATAATATAAACGTATACATTTTAAATACTGTAATACAGAGAAACAATTCTTATATTGTTAGAAAAGAAAAACTATTTATTTTGAGACAGAAGATATTTATGAAATGAAGAAAACATTACTTGTTAATTTAGGAGAACAGTTATCTATAAATAGAATGATAATGAGGACACTATAGATGTATACACAGGATTTAAACAGTAAGCAGAAAACTTTGAGAAAATATAATAATTTCATCTTCTCATTCACCCAGGGATATTTTCCTATCTTGATCTATCTGACTTAATTTTATCTCTGTACTAGAGTACGATGCAGATCCATTTGCATGGGGAAAAATGCAGAGACTATTCTATTCAATCAAAAATCAATTTTACATAGAATCATAACTTACTCAGGGAACTGAAATAAATTTATAAAATAAAACAATAAAAGTTATTATACAGCAGAACTTTAAAATGTATGAAAATAGATAAGATAATGGAACCTGTAATTGAAGATAGGGATGACAAACACCCAAGGAGGCCTGTTCCTCCCAACCTATTCCAGAAGAAGCAGCTCAACTGTTGGCTTCTTGTGAACCCCCGAGCCTGATTGCTGAGCCACTAAGTAGATGGAATCTGAGTAGAAGCAAGGCACTCAAAAATGCCTTCAGCACTCAACATCAACCTCCTGTAATAACATGCCTTCAGCACTCAGCATCAACCTCCTGAACTCAATAAGAGTTTGGCAGACTCACAACATGATCAACAACATAGCATATCCCCTCATCAAATCTCTTGGGTGCAAACACAGCAAAACCCCAAGGTAAATTTTCTCGTCAGGAAAAGTGATGAACCTCAGTTCATAATTTGATGGCTATTATATAGACTGCGTAGGTCTTTAGTGGTCAGTTTGGAATAAATGAGCCTCAAGCTCCAGTCCCATCTTTTAGGGTACTATGACCACATTTCAAGGGAGTTGTCCCATACCAACAGCTAGTTAGTTGCATCATGATGCTTCCACTTGTCCATTTCCTTCTACCCCAGATTCCATTCCACCTAGTGGATCAGTAACCACTCTTTCAAAAGTCCTCTTAGGTGTTTGTCTCCTATTTTCTTTATTTAATAATAATATATTGTGCAAATTACAATCATCCTTGGACACCTGTCCAACATAAAACTTTACAATAAAAGTTATCATAATGTTCTCTAAAACAAAATGTTTTCCAGCAAAAAGGGTATGTTACACATCTTCACCTCTAGATGTAATTTATGGACAACAAGGAGGAGAGACTGAAGATGCCATAGGAGAGGCGTTAATTGCTAAAAAAAAACATCAACAAGATCAAGGAGATCTATTTGCATGTATATGAGACATTAAAGAATTCATAAGAGAAACATAAGGTCAGGCATAAGCAACACAAATTTGAGAAGACATTCAAGACTGACATATCGAGTTTGGTTGCATCTATATAAACAAAAGTTATAGGAACATGATAATAAAATCAAGGCTATATGATATGGTTTTTTCAAAGTGTTAGAAACATCTCAATCTACCTTCATAAAATTGTGCATTAACATAATGAAGAATGGTGTGTTTTGAAATTCTATGAACCATATATGATGAAAGCAAAGGACAATTCTTACTTACTCCAAAAGACACGTCCTCAAAATCTTAAACAAATTAAACAGAAGATACAAATTAAAAAAAACAAGGGCAAATCCAATTTCAAGCATTTATTATGATTTCAAAAGTCGTTGTATAAGAATATCGCAATTCCAACACTTTTGACTTCAAATTTATTATGTGGATTATCAGCAAAGCCTTCTAGGATGAAGTATCATATTTTCACCATGTCCTAGTAGGTGGAAAACCTTCGAGTTGGGTAACTTGTACTTCGAAGTAAACCTATTGAAATGCTCCACCAATCCTCAACTAATTTAGGTATGAAAATGCAGGTTTATGGCCCTACGTGAATGAAAAGCATTACTTGAAGGTCGTCCAGGCGCATTTGGCACATGAAGAAGACTTTCTATCCATTGAATAGCAATAGAATATGAATAAAATGGCTCAAACAACTTGTTTCCCAATACTGCAATACTACAAGGTGGGGCTTTTTAAGACAATCTTTTAAGACAAAATTAACATTTTGTCTTAAATTTTAGTTTAGATTGCTTTTATATATTTCAAGATTTTTTAAGACAATGTTGAAGACGATTTTTTAAGACAAAATTAGAATTTGTCTTAAATATATTTTATGAATGTTTAAAACAATATTTTAAGACGATATTAACATTTCTTCTCAATATTTATTTTTTAAGTTACTATTTTCTTATATAGAAATTGATTTTATGATTTTATGGAGGGAAAATGAATTAGTTATGATTTTATGCACGGAAAAGGAATTGGGGTTTTACCTAAAGCTTTTTCAAAACAAATAAGGTAGTTATCTAACTCATCCAATTTAGCTTGTAGTGCTTGCATAGATCCGTGTAGATCAGTGAGGTGTGTCAAAGCTTAAGGTAGCTGCAGGATCAAAGCTGAAGGTGGAGGTGACTGCGAAGGTGATTGCAGTATCAAAGTTGAATGTGATAGCCATACATGTCGGTGGGAAAGCTCATGAGCTGAATAGATCTGTGAATTGAGGTGCATGCCTAACCTTGATATCGTATGTCAATAATTTCCTAAAAATATTTTTAATTCCTGAAGGTGTTTAATTTTAACATAATTTAAAGGATCGAATGTTTTCTGTTAGGTAGATATTTTGAATGGATTCCTGAAAATACATGTACGTATACTAATTTATTAAAGGTTCCTTGTCGATTTGTCAATGAAGAATTTATCGATTCGTTGGAATAAATTCTTAGGAATCTAATTATGTGCTTATTCTTTTTCTGTTCGGCTTTGTTTTGTCTATGCTGTGATGATTTTGTTGAATAAACTGTGATGATTTTCCTAAATCAACTGTGAAATATTTCAAGGTCAAATTATCAATTTCGATTATAGAACAACACCAAATCAAATTCATCCAGCTCGCAAGTATGCATGTTGGAACAATTATATAAGATATGGCTGGTCGATTCCGTCAATTATAGGGAACGGGGGAAACCACTATGGAAGCTACAGTGATGGTCCAAATTAGAGGGAAAAAGGATTAATTCTTATAAGAAATTTTGTCCCAAGATAGTTTTTCTAGGTACTTTCTTCAGAGACATTTCCCCGAATTTTAATTGAGTTGCATGTTTCCCGCAGTCATGAATGGTGACATCTTCTTTGATGATCTATGCTTCTCTCTCAAACTCTCTATGTATTTTGTAATCTCTTGTAGCTTCTCTGTCGAACTCTGTGAATGTCTTTTTAGTTCCCTTTGAGATTATCAAGCTTCTACTTTCTTCTCTCTTTCTATTCGTCATCTCTTCAAAATGTTATTCTGTGCCGTTATTTGTCATATGGTGTCTTTTTTTTAAAACAACATGTCACGACAGAAGACCAAAAATAATATGACCATTTGGCATTCCACCCATAGGTTCAAAATCACATTTGGTGATTTTAATTTCAAGGTAGCACTGAGTTAATGTTCATGTTGTGCATTGTTATTAAATAGATGTGCTAGTTACTGTAAACTTTTCCATAATATTAATTAATGCGACCAAACCCGACATTAGTTAAGGAATTCACGGGCAACCCTGTGCAGGAAAAAATTCTAGAGGGTTGGTCGTAAACCAGATACTCTACGGCACACATAAGATAGCAGCACAAATTGTGTTGACTACACTCACAAGTTCTGGTTGAGGCTCCGACCTCAAACTCGACATGATGGAGGTTGTTCAAAATGTTGTGTCGCGTGACAAAGTCTACAATTGGGCAAACCATTTAGCCGATATTTTAAGGAATATATGCTACAAATGTCAGGAAGATGGATTGAGCATTAGGTACCCATCGCTGCTAATTTGGATTTTTATGGCACATCTTTGACCTATGGGAAACACATATTTCACAATAGATAAAGTCATACAGATGGAAAATTTATGTTGTTTCATACATGGAGGATGTCGGCTTGGAGCAACGACAACCAAGCTTTGGCTCGGAAATTGGTTCTAGAACCTTAAAGTTAAGACATCTAGATGGAGAGTTCCACAAAATATCCGACGAAGTCTACCATCGACTGTGCATATTCAATTGTCCCTCGATCACACGTCGGTCTGGTACTTAGAAGGAGCGACCGGAGCAACAAAAGCACTAGATTTTTATCCTTTGGCCAACAAGGTATTTACCAAGCTCAGTAGATAATCATACACAAGTATCCAAATACCTCCACATGCACAAAGAGTCGACTTAACAATAGTCGAACCCTTGACAGATGCCGAAAAGGAAAAAGACTATGAAGTTTGACTTCACCTAAACACATTTACCCTCCAGGCTAAGCAGATTGTTGAGATGAATCCTCTAGGGATTACAATTATGGCACATCAGGATCCACCAGAAGTAGAAGAATGATCAGAAGAAAGCACCCAGTCGGATAGCCCAAGGCCAGAATATGCCTTTACTAAAGAAAATATCAGTCAATTGGCCGACGAGATATTCCAAGCCCAGCAGAAAAAGAAGACTAAAGCACAAGGAAAAGGGAAGCGTAAGCTTATCCTTCAAGAACTGACGGAAGAAGAGAATGGAGAACTCTACGATTGTGCTACACATATCCTAGAGGATGCTGCCAGAAACAAGGTGTCGGTTGAAGAACAATTTAAGAAATTTTTGGAAGATGAAAATCTACAGGATTCGACACCACCCCCACACAAGAAAATAAAGCATGTGGTTGAGCCCCATGTCAACCTCACACAAAGTCCACCTCCACCATCTTCGACCGCTGTCCTGGAAGAAACAATTATTCCTACCCCTCCAGCTCCCATCGCCCCTCCACCCCAACTATCCATCCCTGGCTTTGTACAACAACTTCCCCATCCATTGAGAGATAATATCTAGTCTAATAATGAATTGAGTGAGTTTATTAGTCAGCTCCCCTCAATATTCCCTCATTGGAGAAGGTTAATTACCAATAAACCTGTCGTCTCCGACCAAAGTCACTCGACTGATTCAGCCCCACTCGACAATCCCATACCCAACCAACCAACTCACCCAGAACCACAAGTTGTCGGATATACCCAAACCCAACTAGAAAAAATCCTGATCTGACAAGCAATATTGTTGCACATGAAACCTCATCTTTCACACCTTTCCCAGTCGAACCAACTATGGAACATCCTACCCCACATCAACCCAAAGTCGACTCCCCAGAAATTATTGACCCAGTCGACGAGACAGTCGAAACACTTTCCCCTGAAGTTCCTTTGCCCCAAGGCATTACGGGTCCATCAGGAAGCCCCCACTCCCCTCCATCACGAGCAGCAGAAGAAGTCCCATCTTCATCGCCGACCATTTCACCCTCAGCCCCAGTCGATCCCATTTTTCCATCCCCCACCCCTGCTGATGGTACTAGTAGAACTCCAACAGTACATTCAGCAGGAGACAGAGAAACAACACAAGAACAAGTCGACCAAGAAACAGCAATGCAAGAGCAAACCAAGCAAGAAACATTAGCAGAACATGCCACCGAACACTAGATGGCCGTAGAAAAACAAACAAAATCCACCACCCAACAGACAGACACAGAAAATAAAAAAGGAGCAGATCACCAGCAAGAAAACGTAGCCAAGGAAAGAGAGAAAAGAAAGCGAAAATAGAGGAAAGAAAAGAAATGACAAGAAAAATACAAGCAGAGATAGCAACCGCACTTACAACATATCAAACAAGAAACTCGACTATCAGTACACTTGGATCAGTTCGGATCGATTGCCACATACGATCCTCAGGATTCCAAGTAAGAAGAACTAGACCTCATGGTCGACGCAGTCCACAGAGAGCAATGGCACATAAGACTTGAATCCTGTGAGCAGTTGCAGCAACTACAGGAAGGACAAGCTACAGTTTTGGCTAAGTGTGAGGATTGGCCCATCAAATCATCCTATTACTGTCGAGTCCGACACGAAAAACCTGCTAGATAAGGCATACATTATACTAGAAAATTTCATGTTGACGTTAAGAGAACAATTGGCCAAGAACCGATGAAATCAAGCTGCCGAGACATCCAGCTTAATGACAAATCAATACACAGCTTTCATGGAATCCCACAGTCTGCTCGCACAATATACCAGAGAAGCCACAACAATAAAATAATTTTTACATAACTGGTATATGCATTATGGTAATGTTTTTGAACAAATGCAAAGGACAAAAGAATTGATCGATACCCTTCGCGTAGAGCGACAAACTATCGATGAAACACTCATTGCAATTGTCGAAGAAAAACTTGTCATGGAGAATAGGAAGCTATCAAAGTTGGAGAAAGCAAAAGAGAAAAGGATCAACCAAGCTCGTATTAGTCTATTAAAAGTCAATAAGATCCATCCACACCTCCAACGCCTTCTTTCCACCGCTGAAAAAAAAGATAAAACTCTTTGGACATGACCCGATCAACCTCCAAGACAAATCTACACAAGAAAAGATGGAGAGCCTGTCAAGCCTCACCACTCTCTCCATCGACATTCAACACGCCTTGCAAACTTGGGAGGATTTTAGCATCAACTACTAATTTCTGCCAAGGCCATCATCGAAGTCTGCATAAACCAGCAAGCATCTTCCAGCTCCATTCTCCCTCAGCCTTAGCAGCACAATGCATGACTTATAGTTGAGACATCATCTCCTCATTTCTTCGGGACAAAGAAATATTTTGTGGTGGGGGAGATGTTGGAGGAGCCTAAGTCGGCCTGTCGACTAGGTCCTCCGCCCGACTACTTGTAAAACATGTCGGCAATTTGATTCGACCAATACATGTCGGGTCGGTGAGTTGAACCGACAATCAGTTATGTAATTGTCTGTCAAAACATATATATAGGCTGTTGATCCGATTCATAAAGTTAAGGTGATCTATTCATACATGTACATGTTCTGCATATCTTGTTGAGTAATATAAAGGCTTGTTATTCCTATCCATCTCTTTTATATAATATCTATATATGTTTGTTTGATTGCTTATATTATAATATGTATCACTGGTAACAATGCAACCCCCTCGACTACAACAGATGGCTTTTCTTTTCCAATTCGCAATAGCTGTGGAGAAAATATTGAGGAAACATTGGTGTTGGGATTCAACTCCCTTATTGCTTAGGTGGATGTTAGGTGGATGTAAAATTCATTATGGGGATTGATATTATGGAGGAATGACCACATGCTATAACAGTTTTGGAAAATTATAACAGTTTTAGAAAATTATAGTTTTGGATTTCATTTACTTGGATTTAAAATTTGGGGCAATATAAAAATTTATATTTTTAATAAGGGAATGAGGAAACATTGAAGAGTTTGGATTCTTACCTTTCCAATCCCCCCTCCTCTTCCAATTCTCCCTCCACTTCCAATATAGCATCCCTTAATGGTCGAGTAGTTTTGCTTGACCTCGCCTGTCTGTGTCATGGATGGTGGACGCAAACTACAGAATGGTTGTTGCGGCCTGTTTTGGGGTTTTAATATATTAAAAGGAATGCTCAAGTGTTATGTATTATGATAATGTTCAAAGCATTATATAGAAATACATAACGCTCGAGCATTTTGGTTTCCTATCTTATGTGTTAAATGACATGGCAGGCTTGGGCCCACCCATGCCCAGTTCAAAGAAACGGCCAAGCGTTTTGTTTTCACTGAACTTTTGTGTGTTTCGCAAAACCACGATTGCATCTAAGAGGTCCCTCAACTTCGTGCGAGGGCCCCCTTCTTCCTCTCAATTCACTCAGCTTTACTACTTTTTTATGACTGAGAAAGGAAGTTGCTAGTTTAGAACCTAGAGTTGGATTCTCCTTACTGCCCTGACTGCTCTGATTCCTATGTGTTCTCATTTTGGCCGTAGGATTTTGAGCGTTGGGAGATTTGGTGGTTTAGGTATTGCATGATTGTAAAGGGTAAGAAAACACATGTGAAGCCCGTAAATACATATGCCTAAGCTTATTATGGATACCAAATCACCAAATAGGCATACAGTAACATGGTTTCTGCCTCAACCGAACATAGAAATGAAGGAATGGAAGCCTGGGCGGTGCAATAGTGGGACAAGCTAACTCTGATGGACATTAAGGCTGACCTGGGGTAGATTGTTGAGGATGTTGGCACATCTCAAACTTGAGATACAAAATATATGAAACAAACTTTTTACTAGCAAGTGAAAACCCTTTTGGGAAAGGCTTTGATGGACATTGCAACAAAGAAAATAGAGACTCATATCTAGAAGTAGGAAACGTGGGCGCAACTCAAGCATATAGTTCAGTGACCCTCAAGCTCATGGCTAAGAAACACATTAAGCTGGGAGCAAAAATGAATGTGTTGGACAAAGGCACTACAAGCATGGTCTTTAAGGAACGTGTCTCCCCTTGCCAAATGAACACATTAAAGGAGAAGCCCGAGGTGCCCACAGTGAAGATCTCTAATGAGTGTCAACATTAGTTGTATGCTTTATGTATGGACATCCTTCAATTTCACAAAACTTACTTGTTTTGATTATGAGTCGGGTAGATATTCTAGGATGCTAAATCATATTACTTTTAAGCATAGATACAATCATACATGCTCTCCTTTGGTGAGCCTTAGATCTGTTTTTTTAACTCTAAATAAAAAACAATACATTTATTTATTTATTATTTTCCAACTTTTTTAAATTTATAATAATGTGAAAACTACATGTAAAAAAAATTATTATTTATTTTTTGAAATTTATAATTTTTACACACCACTTATAATTGTAAATTAACTTAAATTTGAATATGTTTAATTTTATTATCTCATTCACAGTCGTAATGGTACCTCACATAATCCCCTTCATTGGTAGAGGACCCATTTTAAATTATTTTATTTAGATATAATATTTCTAGATTACATCTCAATTGGACTGATACTATTTTAATATTATAATATTTTGGAGGGTGATCTGTTTTACTATGCTAACATGTCCTTTATCTTTGGAGTGATTTTTATTGATAGTTGAAAGGGCTATTATTGTTTTTTAAATTTGATTAAGTTTGCATTTTAAATATACTTACTTGTCTTAAAAAAATTAGCTTATCTCCAAACTTCATATTCCTTTTTAATTTGTAAGCTATTTTTATTAATAACTGAAAAAATAAAAAAATAACTTTTTGGTGTCTAGAATGAAGTGATGCTAAGTAGATGTTTTTTCTAAAATTGGTAATAGTTGTTTTCGTATATGCCATTATAAGAAATTAATGAAATGCCATGTTCTTCATATTAATATTTTTTCACAGAAAAAACCATTATATGTGTGTTGTCATTTAAATTGATGATATGCCACAGTAATATATTAACATTGGAAAGTTTTTTGTTACTGAATTAAAATTGTCCGGATTTAGTTTTGAAGGGTTTAAAATTTTAAAGTACATATCCTACATTTATCTCAGATTGAGTTTCAACGTAACCTTTCCCAAACATTCACCTGAGAAACAAAACTTCTGTTAAGAAAATTCAGATTTATAGAATGGGAATTTGCCGAAATTGAGACTACAAAAATCCTGAATACTGCATTGAAACAGTTTAAATATAAATCTTCAGACCACCGTGGAAAGGCGGGCTTATGCACGGCTTATGTTAAATTTACATGTTTTGAAACATGGCACATGATAAGATAGATACAAGGCGATCCACTGTATTATGATTTTCAGGGATTGTAAGAGCCTCTAGGCCATGCCCAAATGGAATTCTCCACTAAAATGATGGGTAACCATGCTCTGTCACTTTGGGCAGTGTGCGAATGGATTGTTAATGAAGGGATGACTTACATGCATGACGTACAATATCATTTATATATTTCATTCATCGTTGACTGTAATTTGGATGGCTGGCAGCGACGTTGTCACCTTTACTTTTTAATTCAATTGTCCGACTGCAAGTTCTGGGTGTTGTATGGTTGTCGGTCTGCCTGGCTGGACTGGAATAATGGAACCGACTAAGTTTGGGAGTCGGTGTAGTAGGTTTCAAATGTCTATTTTTTTTTAATTGAGTTTTTCTCAACTATTTAGTAATTAATGTTAATTGCGCTATCTAAAAATAAATCTAGTTTGAGATGTGAGAACGTCGTAATTATATCATTGGTGCTTTCACAGGTATTCATATTGGCTGGTGGAGCTCTGTGTAGAAAAATAAAAGTCTTCTCGACGTTTCGGGCCAAGTAGCGCAGCCCATCTTCAGGAGGAGATACTCACGTTTCTCACACAATCTTTGCCAACAATTGATTATTAATAATGCTTGTAACCCTAAAATTAAAAGGTAATTCTCATGTCGGCCCATTAAGGTAAAGCATATTTTAATTTTTAGCATCTTTAATCCGATTAATAATAGGAGCCCAAGATTTGCTTAATTTCCAGCCATCATCACGGTTAAGATTATTTGGGTGTTTTTCGATTTCTATAGCCTCTTTGATCCGTATCATTGTGTAATGCTCTATATTGACGATAACTTTGGCATTTTCAAGGGAAATATGGTATTTAGAAGCTACTGAGTGTTCTGCCAATGCGGATTGCTTTGCTCGGCTATGAGTGATGTCTGCATTATGCTCTTTTAATCTTGTTTGAATGGAGCGGCCGGTTTCACCAATATAAACCTTCCCGCAGTCACATGGTATAGAATACACACCCTTATTCTTGCGTGGATCAGTTTGATCTTTTGCATGGTCAAGCATTCCTTTTAAAGTGTTCGGAGGTGAGAATGCAACTTTTATTTGCTTCTTCCGTAAGACGTTGGCGATCTTGTCAGTTGTTCCTTGTATATAGGGTAGTTTTATATATTTTAAAACATTGTCATCATTCCTTCCCTCTCTCTGCCTCTGAACTTGGGATTTCTTTATGGTATTTCTGATTTGTTTTTCATTGTAACCATTACCTTTGAAAACATTAACCAGATGTTCTAGTTCCTGATCCAAATGCGTCGTGTCAGATATCCGTTTGGCTCTAATTGCTAATGTATTAACAACCCCAATCTTTTGAGCTGGGTGATGATGAGAGTCCGAATGAATATATTTATCTGTGTGCGTTTTTTTCCGGTATACTTGATGTGCCAATGTTCCATCATTTTCTTTTGTGAGAAGGACATCCAAAAAAGGAAGATTATTGTCTTCTTCGATCTCCATAGTAAATTTGATATCTTCCGATTGGTTGTTCATGTGCCGCAAGAATTCTTCCAATTTGTCTTTACCGTGCGGCCACACGAAGTTGGTATCATCCACGTATCCTCTCCATTGTTTTGGTTTCAAAGGAGAAGTGTTGATGGCCATTTCTTCAAAGTATTCCATAAAAATGTTTGCCACAACGGGGGAGAGTGGGGAACCCATGGCCACTCCATTGGTTTGTTCATATATGTCCCCTCGGAAACTGAAATACGTAGATTTTAGGCACACATCCACTAGGTCTGCTGTCCCACTGTCTGTAATTCTTCTTATTACTTTTATTGCTTCTTTTACCGGAATTTTCGTGTAGAGAGACCCAACATCAAAACTAACCAAGATGTCCGCTTCCTCAAGTTTTGTAGACTTTATATTCTGTATAAAATGTGCGGAGTCTTTTATAAATGACTGAGTGCGGCCAACGTAAGGTTTGAGTTTTTCCGCAAGTAGCTTGGCTAGTCCATATGAGGGTGATCCAATTGTGTTCACAATTGGTCTAAGCGGACAGCCTTCCTTGTGTATCTTCGGAAGCCCATAAATGCGCGGAATAATGGGAATAACGTCGTAATTAATTATCATCGTGAGAATTTAAACCTGAACTTCCATCCCCTAAAGCCTACCACTGACCCACAACATCATCCTGAAATGTTGACAATTCTGTGCATACGCTTTTTGTTGCGTGCATCACGGCCTTTTCGCCTTGATCGTTATCAAGTTGTTGGAAAACAAGTTGTTTGAGCCATTTTCTTTGGATTTATTGAAAACTGAAATGGAAGTGCTCTTCACGTGCCAAATGCAGTAATGCATTTCACTCATGTAGGGCCAATGCCATACAGGTGCATTTTCCACGGTCCTTGAGCATTGAACAAATCATATATAAGATAAATAATTGGTTTACCGGTGACGAAATTATCATTATTTCAACTAGCCATTAGCGCAGGCGTATTTTATTCTTAATTATATATCGCTCAAGGCTGCTCGAACGCTATTTTCTTCGCTCGCGGAACAAAGACTCGGAGCGGCGCTTCAATTAATTCATGATCGTTCAAGACTGCGCTAGGGCAGTTCATAAATTACCAGACTTTTTAGCTGCCTTTTACCCCATTTTGAAACTCCTGACACTGAGTCATAATGCCTTGGAAATAGACTTGAAAACTCCGTGATTTGTAGAGGTTTACTTGGAAGAAAGAGTTATCAAAATCCAGAAGGTTTGACGGAGCAACCAAAACGTTTTTGGTCATCGGAATCCGTCAGATGAAGAATTGTCTAAATCATAATTCTGTTGCTCAAATTGTGATTATTTTTATCCTACGCTAGATTTGACAAGTTTGACATGGTGAAATATGATGCTTCATTCCAAATGCTTTGCACCTATTAGAACATGGAGAAAATCTGGTATTTCCTAGAATTCGGATTTTTTTGTACAACGGCTTTTGAAAAAAAACTAAATACTTAAAATTGAAATTGGATTTGTCTTTGTTTAGTTGTTTTGGATTTTCTTTCCAATAAAATTGTATCTTTTGATGCTATGCATACCATGGTAAATAAGAATTGTCATATATTACCATCATTGAGCATTCATCATGGATGGCTCATACAATTTCAGATCTCAGCATTCATCACTATGTAGATGCACATTTTTATGGAGGTAGATTGAGTTGGTAGTCATTATTGCATAGATGTTTCAACACTAGCCTATCTTATTATCATGTCCGTACAACCTTTGTTTATCTAAGCTGGCATGGACGTTGAATGTTTTCTCAAATTTGTGTTTTCCATGTCTAGCGTTATGCTTCTCTTCTTAATTATTTCCTATATTGTATATAGGAAAATAGATCTGGATCTTGTTGGTGATATTTTTAGCCATTTTTGCTTCTCCAATAACATCTTCAGTCTCTCTTCCATGTTGTCCGTAAGATGTGAAGGTGTAAAACATCCAAAATCAAGTTTCAAAAGAAACTTTTTGGTGGAAGTGCCTAAAGTTCTTGGATGTTTATGATTCTAACCCCACAAAAGATTAATCAATCTAATGTTTACCACCTACATCTTTTCATCTATTCTTGTGGATAAACAGTTGTACATCTGTTCAACTTGGTGTCCATGTTCTTCCATAGTGTGGTTGAAGAGGCACTAAGAAATCTGATATATCTATCTAAAATCCTATTTCTTGTTATTCAAAAAAGCACCAAAAGCATCTCAAAGAAAAATATGTTTTCATCTTGTGCTTTGATGGTCTTTTTTTCAAGTCATGAGTGTACATCTCATACTAAATCTATCCGCTATCACTAATAGATAGTCATACCCCTTCTTGGTGGTGGAGATCCATGGAGATACTCTCCCACGGTATTGTAGGTATAGGGAAGGGATCATATAAACCTTACTTCCTATTTAAGGGTTTAAGGGATTACTGGTGCAATAAAGTATGCATTGAATCTAATAAACCACACTACTTCTTCCTTTGTTATGGGTTGGTAGAAAAATCTCTATAAGTGGGCTAATTTTTTACACCAAACTGACCTACTACTTTTGAGGTATGAGCCTCTCTTATTAGTTGTGCTCTCTCAACTCTAGGCACATAAAGCTTGTCAAACATGTAGAGAAATCCATCTTAAGCCATAAACATAGATAAATATGTCCTTGATAGCATGTCTTCCAACTTGTTAATATTTCCCTTATTATACATGATAACAAGCTAAAATAGTTACAATAATCACATCCTTCTTTAGTGTCTTTATTATTGAAGTTTACTGTCAACTTGGCATATAATGAAAAGGTTGATGATTGTTGTGGATCTCATGGGGTTCACTCTATGAACCTATGACATAAAATTGCGTTCATACGATATAAAAGGATACCTCTAGTTTCACTAGATATTTAGGAATTCCTTGAGAAATCCATTTGTTGAACCCCCCTCACAATACAACTTTTGAACAATTAAAAAAAACCCTTATTTTTACTAAATTTCATAGGTATCCATTGTTTCCATGACATTTTTAATACCCCTTTTTATTTTTACCCTTAGTATTATCACATGACACAACTCTTACGAAATATGAAATCTTGACCAGAGCATATATTTTAAGATAGGGAACAACCGCTTAAACATAGTTCAACTTCATACATAGTCATTCCAATTGAATTTAGACCACATCCAATCACATATAATACGTATTTAAACACCATTTTAATGCCAAACACACTTAAATTTACAACTACAAACACATAGCATACTTATTCAAACACTAATCTTAATTCACACAAAATTAGATTCAAACAAGCTTCAAAAATAGAGTTCCTATTCAAAATTCCCAATACCCTATTAAACCCCTAGATACATAATTATAAATCCACCTAATATATAAATATTTTTAATATATAAAATTACCTTGTTAACCTTATATGCTAAGCAATATATTGGTTCCAATTTTTAGAGGCCTACTTAGTGAACACCTTGTGATGTGGATGACATGTGGATGTTGATCTACTTTCCCATCATATATGCTAACATCTTGCGCAAGAGCATAGGGCTCCTGGTTATATGTAAGGTAGTTAGGACTACTACATGAAACAATTAAGAATAATAGAAAAATGAGTTACTTCATTACATTAAGACTTATCCCATTTTATACTTGCATATGTCACCACTTCGAAGGACTCTTTTAAAGTGGAAAATGAGAGAATTATTTCTCGACTAATCTTCCATAAGAGTTATTGAGAATCCTTCTACTAATTCTTTCCTCACTTAAAAATCACGCCACTCATTTTTACATAACAAACTGATGAAACTACGACTAAAGATTATGTTATAGACTTCTTAAGGTATTGGGATACTACCACAAATATTATAAATTTAATGACAATACTAATTCTTTCCTCACTTGAAAATCACGCCACTCATTTTTACATAACAAACTGATGAAGCTACAACTAAAGATTATACTACCACAAATATTCTAAATTTAATGACAATAGTGGGATTTGGGTATTTGATGAGGGATGATATATTCATAGGGTCAATCCTATGTTCCCCTTCACCAACCATATACCTCGACTACAATAGGGATTATCAATAAATATCACAATTCTTAAGCTTTTGTACTAGATTATGCTCTCTAATATTTGCATAAGATTTGACATGTGCTCTTCCAAGGTAGAGATAAAGATTAATTTATAATCCATGTAAACTATAAAAAATAATATAAAAAGGGACATAATAAATTATTTATCGAAATCAGAAATGTAACTGGTTCATTACATAAACTAAAAGGCATTATCAACCACTCACATAAAACTTGCATCATATTGAAAGTAGTCTTCCAAGTGTCTTATTCTTTGACTTGCATATGGTGGTATTCTCATTTTAGATCTAATTTGGTATGTTGCAATTGATCTCATAAGTCATTGATCCTAGGTAGAGGATACCGATTTTTGTGGATGATCTTACTCATATCTTGTATTTAATATACATTGTTCAGTCCCATCCTTCTTGGGCACTATGATGATAGGTAACTAAAAAGGTTAAGTTCTTGGTCAAATAACTCCTTACTCTAGACTCTTTAAATTGTTTATTCACTTCATATTATTTTAGAATAGATTGTTTGTACAACCATATGTTTAGGAATAGAGAGTTAAGCAATAAACCTATATCATTCTCCATTAACCACTTAGGTGGTATTCCTTTAGAATCTTTGAGTACTTCTTTGTATGCTTGTAAAATCTTCTCCAACCAATTTTGTTTTTTCTTTAGTTTGTCCCCACTAGAGATGCCTTTACTTCTAAGAGTCACCTCATTTTTTATTCTATCTCAAGAGGAGAAAAGCAAAATCCATAGTTTTTATCTAATTAGTTTCTTGTCTTGGTTATCAAGGGTGAGTGCATGTTAATGAAAATATCTAGATCATGGCATGTTAGCGACAATGAGAATGTGAAAGGATAGAAATAATTTAACTTGGTGGGATGATTCAAGATACTTGCATAATGAATATGAATACATGATGTAACAAGATTAAGTGTAGGAAATTTAAATATATTCTTAACTATATAATTATTATAAATGCAAATTCGGTATGGTTATGCAAAAATTCATTTTTTACAGCAATGCTATGTTACTTTTCATGCAAATTAGAATGCAAATGTTTGTGTTGCTATAATGATTTAAGTACCTAAAAGATGGAATTTACTTACCCAAATTTGTACCATTGTCTAATACAATATGTACCTAGGCATGGGTATTTTCAAAAAAAAAATAATAATAATTTTGTAAATATATAATTTTTAAAATAAGTCATCGTAGCCTTGAAATTATGAGGTCAAGCATTAGTATAAGGTTTTATGGCCTTAACATAATCATTTTTTTAGATTGTAGACCACAAATTCTAGTAGTGCAACAATTTAAAATCAATCTAAGTGAGTCTAACAGATAATAAGAAATCAAAATGCTAAATTTAATTCATATTAGAGTTTTAATTACAAAAGGTCAAACTATGGGGCATTACATAACTCGATAAGAGAAATACAAAATTCCTAGTTGATCTAGAATTACTTTCTTGACTTGGAGGGATGATTTAAGATACTCGCATAATGAATATAAATGCTATGTAACAATATTAAATGTATGAAATTGAAATATCTTCATAAATACATAAATATTATAAAAGGAAGTTTTGTATGGTTAGAGAAAAAATCATCTTTTATAACAATGTTATTGTGTTAGTAGAATGATTTATTACCTTAAAAAGATGGAATTTCCTTACCCATATTTGTACAATTGTACCTATCCATTAGTGTTTTCAATATTTTTAAATATTAATTGTATCAATTTATTTAGTTTTTAATAAGAAAGTCTCATAGCCTTGAAATTATGAGGTCAACCATTAGTATAAGGTTCAATGGCCTTAACATAATCAATTTTTTTATATATTGTAGATCATAATTCGAAGTAATGCAATATATAAACTAGTGACCTTTACAAGTTTTTATATATGTGAAGACACAAATAAATAAAAAGTACAGAATTATATTATTTGCTATACACAGACACATACACATACATGTACACAAACACATATAGATGTCAAGTGGTTATAGCTTGAGTGGTTGTGGGATGGAATTATATCCTCCCTACCGAGGGCTCATAATGAGCACGTGTTATAGAATGTGTGCACATTCCTTTTACCATGCATTATTTTAAGACATAAAAAATCAAATGCTCCTCATCCCTTTACAAAAGACAATCTTCAACTCTAGAATCTTCCTGTAGGGCTTAACGTCTTGATTTCCTTCTCGAACCTAGTCAATGGACCCAAGCCTATATCTCTTGGGCTAAACCTTCTAATGCAACTCATGATAATCCACTTGGAGGTCAAATATACATTGTACATCCCTATGTCATGGTTTGTGGCCTTATCCATAACCCTTAAGCCTTGTAAGATTCATTTAGGATCCAAGGCCCTTGCTCTCCCACCCAACTAAAAGGCTCTTACTTCATTTACCCAACTATTGTAAAGGTGCCAAGATCCATTCCATGTATGAAAAATCCACTAATGGCACCCATATTATGAATTAGAGGCCAAGTATCCCCTACAAAGGTCTTATGTTTTGGTTCAAGAACTAATTCACCATGCATGATCTTGTAAATTTTCAAGTAGCACCTAATCAACTTGTGATCCTTCTTTGACCATGGCTAAAGACCCAAGTCTTATATATGATGTAAAAGAGCTCCTAATGGTATTCATATCCAATTTAAAATTTGGTCAATCCTTGGAGATGATCTCTGTGGTGAAATGGGGCTTTGTTCATGGTGCTTGAACTTGAGAATCTTCACAATGATTGATCCCAATGTAATTCATGTAAGACCTAAAGATATGTTTTCCCTTCCCTAACCATAGTTATGTTATTGAGACCCATTTGTGTTATGTGAAACCATGTAATGGTTCCCATATCCCACATAGAGGTCAAATATCTCTTAGAGAGGATCTATGTGGTGGTTTGAGGCCTTGTTCATGATGTGTAAGACTAACAAAGCTTCATTTAGAACATAAGCAACTTCTTTTCATCCTTAAACTATGGTACAAGCCCCAAGATCCTTTTGTATTGTGTAAAACATACTAATGTCACCCCTATTTATATGGGATCCAAGTATAGATCTTACATAGTTCCTATGTGGTGGTTAGAGGACTCCTAAATAATGCCTACGTCCAACAATATTTATATAGGACCCAAGGATTATTTTCTCCTTCCAACACCATCGTTAAGGCTCCCAAATCCATATGTGGTGCAAAAAACCTCCCAATGTTGTGCATATCACATCTAGAGGCCAAAGATCCACCAAACAATATCTCTGTGGTGGTTCACAACCTTGAGCCTGTGACGCTTCCTTTATGGAATAAGGTCCTCGATTTCCTTCCCCTGACCATGGTATAGTCTTGAAGCCCATTCCTATTATGAAAAACCTTGTAATGACACCCATATTCACAATTGGAGGCTAAGAACAACCTATAGAGGCTCTATGTGGTGGTTCAAGGACTTCGCCATCATGATAGAGCCTTGGTTGAGCTCATATAAGGAATAGAGATATTTGTTTCCTTCCTTGATCATGGTTAAGGTCTTGGTTTCTATTCATGGTGCACAAGACCTCCTAATTTTACTTGACACCCAATCCTACACCTAAAACATCAAGCCTTAAATATCAATAATACAATCCTAGTGCACATGAGAATGCGGTTCAATGGAAACACAAGAGGACATTTTCCCCTTCCCATCCAAGTTCAAATATCACTAAGGTTTGCTCTGATGAGGAAAACAGGGTTTTCTTTAAGCAAATTCTTAAACACATGTGAGATGCATGTAAGGTGTATACCACCTAACTTAAATGGGTATGTTAATGTACTAGAAATATCATTAGATTTATTAACTGTTTGAGAGTGTGGCAAAGTTTATGAAATATGTCTCAAGTTAAGTGGGATAGTTTATATGGATAAGTTCTTGTGGTTTCAAGCATGAGATCTTTATAAATCATTCTCATTATTACTCACTTCGTCTAAAGTGTGGCAGAGGTACTAATGTGAAGGCAAAAATCTTGGCTCTATGGTGTGTCATTAGAGTTGCAAATCTCTTTGGGTTAGCATGTGTGAAGATCTTTGGGGATTCACGTGTGACTATCAAATGGGCTCGAGGAGAATATGACATTAAAGTTCTGGATTTGGACAGTTGGTGTAGGAGAAACAAGGATGAACTCAGTATTTTTAGTTCGGTTTCTTTGGAGCATATTTTCAAGGAAATCAATGATCAGGCAGACTGTCTGTCTAAGTTGGCTCTTGAGGGCGAGGAGGATTATTTGCTTTGGGAGGAATTTTGGGAGAATCAGTTGATTGATTCCGGTTCTTATAATTTCATGATCTGGTTCAGTTATCTGCTTTTCTATGCTTTTGGACAATTGGCAACTTTTAAGGTGTTAATTTTGTATAATCGAGACTTTCTTTGATAGAGATGCTATTTGGACAATCTAGTTTTTGATAGATCCAATCATGTACTATTTGATTCAACTTTTGAATAACAATAGTATGTTTTTTTTCGCGGAAAAAAAAAATGACACGCAAGGACATTGTCTTGTTCTTTAAATCAAATTTAAATGTTGAAGATAGTTCATTAATTAACGTCTTGTCAACAGCTATGAACTCTTAAGGTCATGTGCACGAAATCGGTTGCTTCACGTGAGTTTTGTTTTGATCAAAGTATCCTTTGGACTTTTCTGGCTTATTTTTTGACCCGTAAGGTAAGGGCTTTCATCATTCATTATGAATGTTTATATAATTTTCTTAAGGCTAATCATTAACAATTCCGATATGGAAATATATAGTAGAGAATGAAATGGGTTTAACAGTTTAACTCGTGAGGATTATTTTTGCAATATCTTTTTTTCTTATTACGAAAAATTCTTTACATTAATTTCATTAAATTAAGTTTTTAAGGTGATTGTGATGATCGTGACTCGTTAGGAATAATATCTTTTAGAAAAGTTTAAAGTCCGGAACTTTTATACTAGAAACATCTCATTTAGAAAGATCTAATAGTCGTTTTTACATTTTCACACACACCTTAACAGATGGACCATGGACATTTGGCATGCATCAAACGATGGGCATTTGTACACATAAGGAAATGCAATAGCAAGGCCTCAGACAAACCTTTCACGGATCGAATGGATATAGGAAGTTTATACGAACGGATGTTACCAAAGAAATGTGTATCTCAATTGGATTACTACCTGTAAGCAGATTTAAAAGGAGTAGGTGTAGGTGGAAATAGCGGTAGCTAGATCTCTATATACAGACACGCCGGTGCTAATAACTAGTCAAAGCGGATCCATAGGTTGGGGTGATTAAGCTTTCAATTCTCAGCACTGAAAATTTCCATAGGTTCAGAATTATAGTATTTATATGGATATGAATATGATTAGATACTTAAAAATATATAACCAGATATACACGAATCCAAAATAGCCTTTAACGAGATATACTAGAATCCAAAATTATTATTTACAAAACAAAAATATTATCAGATATGGCATTTAATTATTAATAATTTTAATAAAAAAGTGAAAATTTTGTATATTTTTATTGGATAAGAATTAATTGTTAGGAAGTATGAAATTGAATTTTTGTTTATATTTTGTATAGTTTAAATAATTAATATTTTGTATGTATTTCGACTTTCTTGTTTTTACATTAACTCAATAGCAGTGAACTTATTGCAGGAGTATATTTTTTTCTACCAAACTCACAGTCTCCATTTACATACTTAAGTGTATACAACTTGTTTGAGCTGTTTTCTTCGTAAATTCCATTGAAAACTGCAAAAAATTGCTCTTCACGTGACAAATGCACCTAGACGGACTTTCAGTGAAGCGTTTCAGTGATGCATTTTCGCACCGACATTGATGAGGATTGACAGAGCATTAAATGATTTGTTGAGATTTACTTGGAAGTGCTAGTTACCGAATTATAGGATTCTGCTTTCAACCCATTGGGACAAGGAGAAAATCCGATAAATCTCCTTCTTAACAAATATGGGGTGAAATGTGTCAAGGTTGAAATCTCACATTACAATGAAATAAATACAAATACTTAAAATTGAATTGGATCTGGTACCAATACTGAAATACAAATAAACAGTTCAAATTGAAATTGGATTGTCTTAAGGTACTTAATGTCCATATGTTTAATCGAAGGGTAGCCTAGGTACTTGATATATACATATCGCTCACTCGATATTTATACATCGATTATGCGATATGTGCACATTGCTTATGCGATATGAACACATTGAGATGAATGATAAGGCCGTTGCCTTCATTGGTATTGATTTAAATGATTTTGTGTTAATGAATGTGTTATAGGAAACTATAGGAAACTACAACAAAGAAGTTTTAGGATAATCTTGACTTGTTGTGTAATGCTAAATTCCTCATGAATTTAATAGTCTTATTAAAGAAGTTGTATGCTTTGAAAATGAAGGATTGTGATAGGGTTTAAATAATCTTAATGCTTGCAATGGCTTGCTTGATCAACACAAGGGCATGGCGATGAAGTACTAGAAAAATGTGTAATGCATATCCTTGCTCTATAGTCTTCCAGGTTTTTGGAAGAATATGCAAGTTGTCATTAGTAGAGTTACAAAGGTAGAGAATCTCAAGTTGATGAAATTTTTAGGTTAGTCGTAGCTAGAGAAGACAAGGAGAAGAACCTCTTAAATAAACATTGATTCATAAATGTTGTTGACTAGGGGTCACTCTATTAATGAATGAAATGAGGAGAGATATAGTTGGAGGAAATCTAGATTGAAAGGAAGATATGTCAATAAAGATAGGAAGTGGCATGAGTTGATTTGTGGCACTAAGAAGATTGTCCATGCAATTCATGATCTAAAGGACTCTTTTGAGTTTTAAGATCTTTATTTCCTTGGTTGAAAGGCAAAGTAAGAAAAATAAAAATATTTTAAGAATCGACAATAGTGATGAGTATGGTTCCAATAAGATAGATTTGTTTTGCAAATCTTGGAGTTTTCCAAGGTAGAAGACCATGCCACATACTCTTGAGAAAACTAGTGTTTCTCAGATGCTGAATTGAACCTTAATGGAGAAAGAATGGAGCATGACAATGTATGCTGGTTCAAGAAAAAACAATTGGCTTGAAGTGGTTGTTAGAGAAAAATATTTGACCAATTATTCACTTTTTGGGTGATAAGGTAGTATGGAAAGAGGCTTGTAGTGGAAAGAAGACCTGTGTTTCACATGTCAAGGTTCTTGGGTGCCAGGATTACCTTTGTTTCACATGTCAAGGTTTTTGGTTATGAGGCATACATGCATGTACCCAGGGACAAGTTTGACTACAAATCATTCAAGTGTGTATTTATTGGATGTTTATAAGAAGTCAAGGGTTACGGGTTGGGAATTTTGTCTAAACATGGACATACCCACAATTGGAATGCGATCTTCAATGAGGAGAAATATTGTGCAAATTGCCGTGAAGAATGTGTGCCAATAAAAAAGGTACAACCTGTAGTGATGAAAATTTTGTGCAAATAAAAAGGGTACATCATGTAGAGGTTCCAGAATTGTAATTTAGAGTTGAATATCATTTTGAACAATTGCCAAAGGAATTAATGCATAATTCGAGAGGAAGGAGGTGATAACGAACGTGAAGATAATCTACCATTAAGACTTAATGAAAATGTGCATCTTAAACATGATCAATGTGATCAAGAGTAGAATTTGAGAAGAAGCCTTTATGGATGAAAATGTCCTAATAGGTATGGCTATGAGCCAACTAATTTAGTTATTTTGATTTATATTCCATGTGTGATGAGCCAAGAAATGTCAAAGAGGATCTCAATGATGATGAGGTTTATCAATAGAATTAATACATGAAGGAATAAATGAATTCCTTGAAAAGGAACAAAACATGGATTTTGCAAGAGTTGCTTGAAGGAAGGAAAATGGTTGGGTGCAAATGCTTATAAAAAAATGAATGTTGCAAATGGTTATGTGGATCAATAGAAATCTTGTTGGTAGAAAATGGATACTTTAAAATAGAGGGTGCCTACTAAATTGACATTCCCTTAGACCCCCTTATGTTTCCCCTCTTGTGGTATCATATCCCCTTTAGGTGCTTTTTGTTTCTTGCAACAAATCTAGTTCAATGGGGTCATCCTCATCATGAAGTCATCGAGGTCAAACACATATCCTCTTAAGTTTTGACCCCCATACCCAAAGGTTGTAAGTTTTTTAACCTCCATATCATCAAATATTATGAGATCACCCATCAGGTCCAACCTACTGCTGAACCAGGAAAATTTTTTAGACCACCCATCATAATGTCCAGGCTCCTCCATCTGGATACCAGCAAGGGGATGACCAACCAAAAGCTCTTGTTGAATCCTCACAACCTACTAATGAAGTATTCCATGCTACAAATGCTACTCCATTGCCTCAACTGACCCCAGTGCATTGAAGAACTCCAAAACGTATCCGGGTGGATGAAAGTGTCATTAGTTCTCTTAAAGGTGATTTATTTAAACGTACTATTGCTTACGAGACTCAAAAAATAATTAATAATTACTTTCATTCAAAATGTGATACTGACACATGTAGGTTATTTTTATCTTTGTTAAAATGTAGATCTTTTATTGTTGATAGAAAAAAATTAGGCATCAAGGTAATAAATAAATCTTTCCCAAGTAGTCATATTGTTAAAATCCTAGTAGATGCTTTTAGCACAATTGGTAAGAAAAGTCATTCTAAATATCATAATACAGCTCGTCGTGTATAGTCACAAGCAATTGTAAACCAGAAAACAACAAATATTCATTTGCTGAAGCCTACATCCAAAATTGTTAAGTTGAATGTCAAGACACTACGTAGGTATTGTACAAGAAGAGAAAATATTGACACAGTAGTACAGATGGATTTTTGGGCCTTCATTGGTAGGTTGCCACGTTCATACAAGAAACTAATCGATGCAGTTAAGGGACTAGTGCATATTTTTTGGCATGATAATGCCAGGCCTTCTTTAAACCAAAAGGATGTACTAAAAATGAGAAGGGGTTCTAGAGACCATGAACCACAGATTAAACACCTTCTTGACACAACACAAACGTAATTATATGAGAGATTCAAGAACAAGCACAATGAATTGAACTTGGGCCAAAGATATTTTGAGAAGTGCAAACCTTAATATGTTTGGATAAACACACTTCGTAACACTTGTTTTTGTATATGCTATGTAGAATATGCTTATTATTATGACACATTTTTATATATTTGATGTGTTTTGCATACTAACCATGTGCAATATTTCTCAATCTTAATACCACCGAATTCATCAAGAGACTTCATTCATAACATCATGTGTAATAAGGCAGAGGGGGAAACATATTATGAAAAAACTTGTTTAGATGGTACATGCTCTAGGTGTGGCAGAATCGCTTTATTGATCTAGTGCATTCATGAGAGTGAGGATCACAATTTTATAAAAATGATGGTCGACATGAAAAGCTTCAAATACATCACTTATGATGAAAGCTTTGGAAAAGAAAGCAAAATGATACTGTTGGTGATATCCCATGTGAGCAACTATTTCTAACTTTTAATTTCATTTTTTAGTCAAACTTTACCTATAAACATAACTAATGCCGAGATCATTTTTTATGTTTTAAAGTTTATTTTTTGAGTTTAAGATTTTTTATTAATTAAGCATTGTGTTATATTATTAGATGTCATTGTAAACATCATTTATTTTTACATCATGTAGTCACAAGGTTTACATGAAAATACAAGAGGATATGGTTATAATGTTGGGTGAGAAGAGTTGGGATGATGTTAGATGCAACTATCCATATTCAAGCTCCATAGAAAACTTAAAACATTTTTTTGCTGCATACCAAAAGGTAAGATGATTTATGATATATTCTATTTTATTTATTTCTAAGTCAATTCATTTCTATTTTATTAATTATAGATATAATTTTGTTTTCAAAAATGAGAAAGAAGAGTACAATACCAGAGTCTTTCAAAATTCATATTCAAAGAGCCAAAATAGAATGACAAAGAAGACAACTTCTTCCCAATGTTGAACTTGATGACACCCTTGATCATCACGTTTGGAATGGTCTTGACACTGTGCAATATAAAGTGATTTTGGGTGATTGTGCAAACATTGCAAATCTTGTTCCCAAAAAGGAGTACTCCCTAGTTATTGCATATGTCCCTCATGGATACAATATCAAAAACATTACTTATGACTGTGAACCTTATACATGCCAGTCATTCAATAAAGTGGTTTTGGTAGTTATGGACATCACAACATCACCTCTATGGATATTTCTTGTTTTCCATTCAGATGTACAAGGAGGAGCAATGCTAACAACCTTCAAGGATAAAGCAAACTCAAGGAAACAACTGTGTTGGTAAGATATTTGTAGTGTATTATTCAACATTTAAATTTAGAAATTAATTTTTTTTTATAAGTTAATTAGATTATTATCTATTTGTGTTACATGCATAAGCCTAATATTCAAAGCTCCAACATTGATCCATTTATGAGTGACACTGAAAACATACATCTTGCATGTTGGACAAAAGATGAGATTTATGAAACAAGTGAAGGCAAATATAGTCAAATATTGTCTTATAATGCCGTGGTTAAAAATTTGACATATGAAGAAAGGGATTTGAAAGGAGAGATCGTAAAGTATCTACCAGAAGCCACAAGAATTGATTAATTATCTCATATATACTTTTTCAAAAGAAGGAGATTGAGTTTAGATTTTTTCTCAGGATCAGGTAATATTTCTAATATTACATATGAAACTAGTGCCATAATCTATATTCAGTAATATATATTTTTCAAATTTATGTTTCGTTATGCTATTCAAATTTTTTTTTTGTATGTGGTGATTAGGTACATCAATAGCATGTTCATTACAAAAATGAAGAAATTACATATCCATTGATAATGATCTACTACAATGCAATTATATTAAGCAAAGAATTGATGCTATGAAAGTTCTTCGAGATGAAATGCAGGAAGTTGATTTGAAGAAAGGAGAATTTAGTGAGTCACTTATGGCAAAGATGTCAAAAGAGCCTCAACCTCCTTTAAAAGTGATGTTCGGAAAATATCACTTTGGGCATTTTGCAGAGTAGAGGACCCAATGGGAGAACACATTGAGGTTGAGGAAGAGACTCAACCAGCAGAAAATGTCAATTTTTCGATGAAGATTTTGGCCTGCATGATATTGTTGATTAGTTTCACATCGTTGAGGAAAATGTCAAAGTTGACAAAGTTTTGATAAGATATTTTTGTAATGTTTTGACTTTAAGATTTTATTTTGAAAATAACTATTATGTTTTCAATATGTTATTTAGAAATATATGGTATATGTTTTTTCATTTTTAAAGAAATTTGCCCAAAAATGATTTCTTTAAGAGAAACGTTTTATGAAACAACTTCAAAAATGTATATATTTTTCATTCTAACTAACTTCTAAATGTTAAAAAAATTTAAAAATGTGTGTATTTTTTCATTATAACTAGCTACTAAATGTATATTTTTTGTAAGATTTGAAAAACCGCTGTAAGATTTGAAAAAACACATTTGTAAATAAAAATAATAGTTTATTTATGTCCAAGAAGTTTCAAAATCACAAAAAATGGCTCGAATGAAAAATGGTGCTACTAGTATAGAAACTTTTTGAAACGAAGGTTAAAACAACTACTAAAATTGTCCCCCCAAAAAATGAGAACAATGTCGGGTTCTCGTCAAGTTGTATAACTTGTTGTACGACATTTTCTCTTTAAACGTAGAAATAATAATATTTTTAATGTTATTGATATCTTGCAAACTGGTTGTTTCTTCAACCCCCCAATAATTTAACCAAGTCATGGCATTCTTATGCCAACCTCGTTTAAGGCACATGTGGATTTGGATGGAGTTAAGAGAAATTTAGGAAGCGAGTGGTCTCCTATATTGTTTAACTTGTGCTTGTATATCAAATACCTAATCATATCCATGTTTTCAAAGGGGGAGAGGCCTGCATCTAAGAGGAGAATAGGATAGGGCGTATTGCTCTTAATTTTAAGATTATAATCAATACACCACTTCTAGATTTGCTCAACTATCCACCATGATTCTCTGAAATTGTTACATCTCCAAGCTTCACATCCATTCAAGATAAAAAAGCGACGGTTGTTTTAAAGAGGAATTTCTTTCTATCCCACATCACAAGGTTTGCTAATTTACAACGGTTTTCAAGACCAAAGTGAGCTTTCCACCCTCCACTAATCCTCTTCTCAATGTTATAGTTCCAATTGAGCTTGTGATGGAAGTCAATTCTGAGATATTTATAAGAAGTCACTTCCTCCAGGTTTAATATTATCTTGACCTTCATGATTTCCATGCTCCAAATTTAGAATATTCTCAATGAAACTCAAAATTGCTAAAACCATGGCTTATGAAATAGATAGTATTGACATGATGTTGGGGACAAGCGATTTCTCTCTCTTGAGAAATGTCAAAGCAAATTTTAAATGGTTGCTCATTTCAAGAAAACAAGTAAACAATGAGCTAGCTGTTTTACTGCTCTCACTTTCTTGGATAAAGTTATCAACCGATTGTCTTATTTCGGTAAAAAACATATTCCATAAATTTGTACCATAATCAATTGAATCATACTTACTTAATGCAATGGAGATAACCTTAAGACACAATAATATCAAGTATTTCATTCGACGGAGAAATAATGGCAACATCCTATAAGGTTCATAGTGGCACTTCAAATGTGAACCCTAGTGGCAGCCAACAATGGTGATGTCGATATATTCTCAACAACATTGTAGCAAGTCCCTTTCAAAATTGAATAAAGAACCAATTTTTTTTAGATTTGTTATATTCCTTTTATCACTCTTTTTACATTTTCAAACATTAATGATTTCCAGTCACATTGAATTCTAGAAGTCTTAAAAAAAACAAGGGGAGTTGTTAATGCAACAAGTCCCTGCTTTACATGGAAAGAAACAAAAAATTATGCTCTTTTTTGAAATATACAAACATAGTACATCAACCCACCCAGTGAGATCTCACAGACATTATACACCAACCTACAGATGATATAAGTTTGAAATTAATATGCTTACATCTAAGAAGTAAGTTTTATTATCACTCATATAATCTTGATTTCTTTTTCAAACAGAAGAATCTATGATTCCTCTATATTAGCTACCAGGTTCTTATATTTGATTTCTAAGTTATTATTTAACATCAAAATATGCAAAACATGAAATTGCTTTCCATAAATGATCACTTTTTCTTGAAGGAACGTACCTACCTTGCGAATGAGACTGACTCAATAATTAATTGCATAAAAGTTTCATGAAAACATGTTCCCATATGAATGAGAGCCAATAATTATGAACCCATATGACTAAGAGCCAATAATTATTGACCTAAAAGTTTCATGAAACAATATGCCGACTATGATTTAATTATTTACAAGATCTTTGTCATGATAACAAATTGAAAGCAATTCCCATGTGGAAACAACATACATGGTAAACATAAATGTCTCCTTTATATACTTACACTTGTATATCATAATCCCTAACAAGGGCAAGGACTTCAAAGATGACACTTGTACTGGGTGATTTTCTTTTACAATTTTCAGTCACGATGCCTTCAATTGTAATATGGTGACTGTTACAAGGAGTCGAGGACTATTGATTTGTGTATAAGTATGTGTTTTTTAGTTATTAATACAAAATTACATTCCAAGTTTTCAATGATGTATAGGTTCACTGCAAATTGATTTGGATGAACAATGTTTGATTTATTCTAAATTTTATGTAAAAACTTAGAAAGCATAAGAGTGAATAAAGATTTAGGATTAATTTGATATTTCAATAATAAATAAATAATATATTTTTAAAAGATACATAAATTGGTTAATAGAAGAATATAGTTGAATCTCAAAAAAATCAACAATTCAAATAAAAATTCCTTTCTTTGAAGGAAAGTGAGGTTGTGATAATTAAATGTAATTTAATAGGGAATCTAAATTATTTTATTTCATGAAATATATTTATATATTTAATAATAAGAATCAAGATATTTTATAGATATTGTTATGTATGTGTATAGAAGGAAAGTGAAATTGTCACAATTAAAACTTATTAGAAGATAAGTTTTTCATTGCGTCTATTATATTAATGAAAATAAATAGATTTTTACAGGCTTGAATTGAATACATTGGTGAATTTTGTTGAACTAGCTTCTCCAATCACTCGGATGTTAGGAAATCATACACATATCAAGTGGACCACGAAGGCTAAACTGCTTTCACGCAAATTGAAGAAGCAACATCCTCTGCACGATCTCAAGTAGCCCTGCACGATCTTAAGTAGCCCTGATTACTCTAGAATTTTGATTATTTCCATTTGCATCCAAGCATTTTGTCACCTTGATTTTGCTAAAAAAAATATTGCTTTGATGGTATTCCACTAAGGGGGACTACATTGAATTTGCCACATTTTTTCTTTAACTCTAAATATAATACAACATGATTGCAAACTTGATGCAATGGTTTAAAATATATTTTTGTGTGCAGTTCAAGTATCACATGTTTCCCACTCATACGTTTCTGACAATTGGTGTGACAGTTGCTTGGAAATAAAGGCAACCCTGTACCATTTTTTTTCAAACATGGCAACCCTGTACCATGCAATGAGACATTGGATAAAATATATTTATCTGGAGGGTGTGCAGTTAATTTTAGAAGCATTCATACTAAAAACCCTAGGATTGCATAATGAGCTTGCTCGCAGACATACTAAAAAACATGCGATCTGCTTTGCATGCAATGTTGAACATTGAGCAGAAGACAATGGCAACGTCGGAAAAATTCTACTGGAATATTGACTCGATTTCATCCATTAAGATATGAGGATCCAATATTGTACTAAACTCGTCAAATAATTACACCTAAATTATTCTTCCATTAGATTGGATTTGCGAATGATCATTTAAAAATTAGTTGGATTTTGATGATGTAATGTTAGCCATTATTTCACGCATATCACACTATGATTGGAGTGCCATGTGTGTTCGAATTGACATCTGTTAATTCCTTGGAATGCTAACAAACAAGTGGTGATTTCCCGTTACATTAAGAAATGGGAAGACAAGTCTAAGTCCTCGAAAGTATGGATGCAAATTAAGTGGTTGAACGAAACTATTTATAGTTTAATTACTTAACTGCCTTTAATTACAAATATTACATGATTCATTTCGGCTTGGTTATTGGAGATGTGAATATCTAATTTTCGAGGATACATAGCCACCAGTACTAAGCAATTCGAGGTGTTTACTTGGAAACAAACCAGGTTTGCTTTAAAATTCGAGGTGTTTGCTTGGAAACAAAGGCATGGCATCAAGTTAGTACATTACTCCTAGATTTCTAGACCAGGTGACTTTATGTATATGAGCAATAAATTGTGTTCTTTGCAACATTTTAGTGTTGAAATATTGTAACTTCTATGAATATTATATTTGTACTTTATTATTCCAGAGATGTTTCATTCCTCCGTGAAGACCTTATTGTATATCCGGAGATGTTTATTCCTCCGTCGGAATGGGGTAACTTGGGTTATTAGACTTCTCTAGTGGGGTCGGCCCAGAGTCAATTGTAATGGGGTGTTTATTTCCCCAGTGGTTAAAGTTGGGGCTGACCTAGTTAGTAAGTTAAGTCAGAGTAGTGTATAAATAGAGGAGGTTTTTCCTCATTTAACACACTCACACACTCATTCACCCACTTGTGATTGGCGCATAGGAGAGAGAGAGAGATTTCTATGGAGGAGAAGGAGCTCATGGTTGGGTATTGCATCTTTGTATTTGTTGTCATCTATATTGAGGAAGCTTTTCTGGGTTTTTTACCCCATGAGGGTTTCCCAGGATAAATTTGTGTCTCTTGTGTTTATGTTGTGCTTGTTGTTCTTTCAGTGATCTTGTATATGCTATTGTTTTGAAATAGAATGTAATAATGATATTATCTATCTTAGAATATTGAATCTTAACATGGTATCAGATCTATCCTGAAGGAAGGCAATGCATGGCACTTACGACACTTGTCTCACTTGCGACAATTTGAAAGTTAGGGTTTTATATAGAAAAAAACTAGTCATCGTGGAACTTTTGCTATAAATCCATTTTGGCGAAGGTTCAGGATCTGAAACTTATACAAGCTAAAGATAACATCCCCCCATACCTTGTATCCAAAGCTCAGACTTAGATTCATTGAAATTTTTGATTTATGATCTATACAAGTTAGGGTTTCTGCCTCTTCTAGAATGCAGTCCTAAATAGGTGACCTAGGGAAAAAGGTCATATCTCGGGCTAGGAAGCTCCAAATGAAATTTAGTAAAACGTTACAGGTAGGGAACAAACTATAATTTCACAGTTCCAGGTTTCAGAGGCCGAAGTTGAAACAGTGACACGTGGCACTCCGTACAAGTTCACTATGCTGTTTCATCCCATAAACAGGTCATGTTGCGACACTTGGAATAACTCTATATCAGAGAATCCATTAAAGCTCATACATGTGGGGTTGGAAATATGACAGGTCAGGCTACCATAGGATAAAGTTTCATACCCTGCAGATCTGAAATTGCAGATATATACTAGAAACAATACGGCACATCTGAATTGTCTTAGCGGAGGAAATCTAAGAAGAGGAGGAAGAAGCTCTCACTTAGGGTTTTCAGTTTTTAGGTCTGGAAGGACCTAATACAATGTTGGAGACACCTGATACAACATTGGAAGCTTTGATAATGAATTTGGAATCCATTCATCACAGATATTGATCCTCCATCAAAATGTTGTGGGAGGAAGGAGATTAGGGTTTCCAAGTAAGAAGAAACCCTAGCAAATTTGGGAGACTCATAGGGAAGCAATGAAGAAGGTTTAATTGCACTGATATTCTATCATCCTAGCACCATGAACATACATAATATGTTTACAAGTGATCTACCTTGGATGGTTAGGGTTTTACCCTTATAGAGAAGACTACTCGACAGGTATGACTTGAGAAGATACAGGTATGTTTTGAAATCTGTTTCGTGATTAAGTTCATAATATGTTTGTCTTCATATTATTGAGGTTAGTACAATCATGATTAGTTTTAGATTTTCTGATCACCTTAGTAAAAGTAAGAATGCATGTGAATGATAAAAGACATTCATTGATTAGGGTTATGACACTTATGATTGTACTAATGCACTTATGGTGTTGTATGAGGATTATGTTGTTTGCTAACATGAAAGGTACATCAAGAAATACAAATAAAGACCATGATTAAATGAAGACAAAGACTCATCCATAGTCTTTGATCACATAGAAGCTCTACTTATGTGGTATGCATGACTTTGTTCTACTATGCTTAACTTATGAGATATGCAGTTTCTAGCACAAGGTCTCTAAATCATTGAAGAGAACAAAGAAGATATTGTTTGGGTATGTTAGACACAACCAAGCATGATAATCTAGGTATGTTTTCCTATATCAAGTTAGAATCCTACTTTGTGTTAGATCTCAGGTAAGTATACCTATGTATGAAATGATCATGACCATACATACTTCAAATTATTTAGAATCATATTGTTTTGATAGTATTGAGATTATACTAATGAATGTATGATTATGTATGAGATCATTAGGATGACACTAGTGCACACTTAAGCATGCATAGTGGTACAGAATGGATAGAAGTTCAAAGACATATAATGATGCTATCATAAAATAGAGATCAAGCGGGAGGCAACCACACAAACATAAAAGATAAGTATTTGAGTTGTCAATGATATTGCTCGTAATAGTTGTATGCATATTTGTATTCCTAGAATATATCATGCATAGTGTAAGCTTTCATATAGCATTGAACAATATACTACTAATATGAATATGATGGGTAAGTTGGACAAACTTTCCATTGTTGTTTATCTCAAATGAAACCTCTTTGCTGACATGCTGAGAGCTATGCACGCTCTTGATAGTATGTTCTAGTAGAGATGGGAGGCATCTAGATAGCCATTGTATGCATACAGGATATGGAAAAGTGTTGAGCCAAAATATTGGTCAAGATAGTTGCATGACTATGTGAATCATATCAGTATGCATAGTAGGTTATCATGTCAACATAATTTTACGATTATGAAGTATTACTAATCATGTAATTAACTTTGATTTGTAGAAAAGATCATGTGGTATGATCTACAAAAGAAGGATGATGAACACCGAACAAGTGATTGATGTTCAATAAGAAGACTTACAAATCAAACATAATATATAAGGCTTGTGGCTAGAATATTCTCTTAGAAAAAGGAAGAGGATCATGATGAGATGTTTGCTCCAAGTGGCTAGATAAGACCATTCTCTTAATGGTGTAATTGAAGAAGAAGTACAAATCAAGAAAACTCCCAAGATTCAATTGAAGAAATCTTTGTACGGGTACCCAGGATCGATAGTCATTTGATGGGCTTAATGATCACCATGGGTGACATGGATTTAAACCTTTGCTACAAGGTTGAACATGGTGTCTATATAATGTTGACATTTTTCTCTTAGATGGATGCAAGAAGGAACTCACCACAAAGTTCGAATGATCATGAGGCTCATATTAGTAGACCCATCTGACGGGATATGGCATGAATAGATATGCAGAAGATCACTCAATGCAGAGTGTGAATGATGTTCAGTCACAGGGGGAGAATTGATAGCTTCTTGACAAGCTTGTGCTTTACCAAAAATAAAGTTGATCCTAACCTTTACCTTAAGGTTATGGATGATGAATCTGTTATACTATTGTTGTATGTGGATGATCTATTTCTGATAGGAAATGAGAAATAGATCATGGCAAGCAAGAAGAAGATGGCTACAGAATTTGAGATGAAATATCTCGGATTGATGCATTACTTCCTAGGTCTGGAAGTATGGAAAGGATCATAAGGAATCTGTTAAGATTTAATATGCTAAGACATAAAATAGCAGCATTACATTCCATTTCACAATAATAGCATATACAGGATCACTGAAGAAACAACAAGCATAGCATAAACACAAGAGACAGAGATTTATCCTGGGAAACCCTCATGGGGTAGAAAACCCAGCAAAGCTTCCTCAATATAGATGACCAGCAATATACAAAGATGAAACCCTGAGACATGATCTCCTCCTCCACAATAGCAGACCTCTCCTCCACAAGTGCGCTATCCTCAAGTGTGTGAGTGTGTCAAATGAGGAACACACCTCCTCTATTTATACACTACACTGATATGTATTTTACACAGGTACACGTAGGCTCGTATTTAACCAATGGGTTAAATACCCTACTACAACTAACTGGGCCGACTCCTCTAGGGTGGTCTAATAACCCTTTGACCCACATGACACATACAGGGCCGACCCCCACTAGGTGGGTCTAATAACCCTAGTTACCACAACCAGCTTGGAGGAATAAACATCTCCGGATTTATAGTATAATCACATCGGAGGTATGGAACATCTCCGGAATAAATAATATACAAATATAATATTCTTTGAAGTTACAATATTTCAACACTCCCCCTTAACGAGAAGGATATTATAACAGTATCTGCACGAGCAAGGAGTCATCAACATCATACATGATACATCTATAAATCATTGGAAGCTTTCTCAACATCATCAGTAACTCAAGCAGTTACTGGAACATCTTCAATACTGGAACATCGACATCTTCAGTATTGAGTCTTTATCTTCTGTAGCACTTGAACAACTACAATAATATCATCATCTGGATCCTCACGATTATCATCATCACACGATCATCAGCATCGTCATCTCATGATCATTAGCATCGTCATCACACGATCATCATCATCGTCATCTCACGATCATCAGCATCGTCATCACACGATCATCAGCATCGTCATCACACGATCATTAGCATCGTCATCACATGATTATCAGCATCATCATCACACGATCATCAACATCGTCATATCATGATCATCAGCATCGTCATCACACGATCATCAGCATCGTCATCTCACGATCATCAGCATCGTCATCTCACGATCATCAGCATCGTCATCATACGATTATCAGCATCGTCATCACACGATCATCAGCATCATCATCAATACAAGTATCCATAACAATACAAGTATCCACATCATTAGCACAAGTATTCATGCCAATAAGTATACATATCATCAATACAAGTATCCATACTGATACAAGTAACCATGTCATCAATACATGTATCCTACCGATACAAGTAACCACATCATCAATACAAGTATCCATACCGATACAAGTAACCACATCATCAATACAAGTATCCTACCGATACAAGTAACCACGTCATCAATACAAGTATCCTACCGATACAAGTAACCACGTCATCAATACAAGTATCCTACTGATACAAGTAACCACATCATCAACACAAGTATCCTACCGATACAAGTAACCACATCATCAATACAAGTATCCTACCGATATAAGTAACCACATCATCAATACAAGTATCCTACTGATACAAGTAACCACATCATCAATACAAGTATCCTACCGATACAAGTAACCACATCATCAATAAAAAATCACTTTCTCGGAGACCATTCGTCTACGGATCAATTCAGGGACCAAAGTCCGGGGATGATACAATCCCCACTTCTCGGAGACCACACGTCTACGGATCAATTCAGGGACCGAAGTCTGGGGATGATACAATCCCCACTTCTCGGAGACCACATGTCTACGGATCAATTCAGGGACCGAAGTCCGGGGATGATACAATCCCCACTTCTCGGAGACCTCACGTCTACGGATCAATTCAGGGACTGAAGTCCGGGGATGATACAATCCCCACTTCTCGGAGACCTCACGTCTACGGATCAATTCAAGGACCGCAGTCCGGGGATGATACAATCCCCTGCCTGTTCATTCAGGACTTCATTATCGGAGACCCAGTCTATGGCTCTATTCTGGGACCTCAGTCCGGTGACGATGCAATCCCCTTCCTGTTCATTCAGGACTTCATTCTCGGAGACCTCACGTCTACGGCTCTCTTTAGGACTGAAAGTCCAGGGATGATCCAATCCCCTCAACTGTCCACTAAGGAATTCGTTCTCGGAGACCTCACGTCTACGGCTCTCTTTAGGACTGAAAGTCCAGGGATGATCCAATCCCCTCAACTGTCCACTAAGGACTTCATTCTCGGAGACCTCACGTCTACGGCTCTCTTTAGGACTGAAAGTCCAGGGATGATCCAATCCCCTCAACTGTCCACTAAGGACTTCATTCTCGGAGACCTCACGTCTACGGCTCTCTTTAGGACTGAAAGTCCAGGGATGATCCAATCCCCTCAACTGTCCACTAAGGACTTCATTCTCGGAGACCTCACGTCTACGGCTCTCTTTAGGACTGAAAGTCCAGGGATGATCCAATCCCCTCAACTGTCCACTAAGGACTTCATTCTCGGAGACCTCACGTCTACGGCTCTCTTTAGGACTGAAAGTCCAGGGATGATCCAATCCCCTCAACTGTCCACTAAGGACTTCATTCTCGGAGACCTCACGTCTACGGCTCTCTTTAGGACTGAAATTCCATGGATGATCCAATCCCCTCAACTGTCCACTAAGGACTTCATTCTCGGAGACCATACGTCTACGGATCACTTTAGAACAAGTGTTCAAGGATGATACAATCCCCACATGTATTCTGATCAATACAAGTACAAGTATCCTCAACCATACAAGTACATTAATCAATACATGTATCATCAAAAGTATGTATTCTTACCAATACATCTTATCATCAAAATCATGTATTCTCACCAATACATCTATCATCAAAAGCATGTATTCTTACTAATACATCTAACATCAAAAGCATGTATAAGTAAAACTAAGTATTCTAAGTATAAGAGTCCTAAATCTAAATATTTCTAAGTATCTAGGTGTAGAGAACAGGTTACCTCATCATCGACCTTGTTGTTCGATGAGACAACCTCATCATCAGTGACTATACTACTCCCCCTTTCGAGGAGGGTCCTTTTGAACTACACCAAGCTTGTCTCAGAAGTATTCAAATTTCACTCGAGACAGAGGTTTGGTTGGTAACTTCTTCACTTGAGGTAGAGGTTTGGTTAGTACAAAGGTAACCTGTTACAAATTCAAACTTTATAGTTCCTTTCCGCGTCATATCTTCTTAGTTCCCTATGATCTTTGACTTATCATGGAACACTAGATTCTATGTCATCTTGATACAACTCTATTTATCACATAGGATCACAGTTGGTTCTATCTCTAAGTCAAACAATCCTGAAGTCAAACTTCTTCACAACTAGTAGAGCAAGCAGCCACATATTCCGCTTGTGCTGAGAGCCACACTAGACTGCTTCCAGCTAAACCACGAGATCATGGCTAATCCCAGACAATAACATCCTCTCGATGTGTTCTTCCTGTCTGATATACTTTCTTCCCAATCAACATCTGAGTAGCCATCTGAAGTCATGATCTCCAAGATAGCATAGATCAAAGTCTATCGTATCCTTTATGTGCCTCATCACATGCTTTGCAACTTTCGGGTGAACACATCTAGTTTCCACTAGATACTGACTCAAGGTGTTCACAACAAAGCATATATCTAACCTAATATATGTTAGATACATCAATGACCCAATAATTTGACTGTACAGAGTTATATCCACTAACTCTGATGAGTCATATCCTAACAGTTTCAAGTTGGAATCCATAGGAGTGGCCATTCCATCATATCAAGTCTTCTCAAGATTTCTCAGCATACTTTCTCTGGTTGAGAAAGATTCCTACTGATCCTTTCCATACTTCCAGACCTAGGAAGTAATAAATTAATCTAAGATCTTTCATTTTTCCTTTCTACAGTCTTCTATTTGTGCCATCTCTCATCAGATGGGTCTACTGATATGAGCCTCAACATCATTCCAACTCTGTGGTGAGTTCCTTCTTGCATCCATGTCATATGTGTATAGAAGACATATTCAACCTCATAGCAAAGGTTGAGATCCACATCACCCATGGTGATCATTAAGCTCATCAATTGATTATCGATCCTGGGAACCCATATAAAACCTAATTCACACTTCTTCTTTAATTACACCATTAAGAGAATGGTCTTATCTTAGCCACTTGGAGCAAACATCTCATCATGATTCTCTTCCTCTTTCTAAGAGAATCTTCTAGCCATGAGCCTTCTATATTTTGTTTGATTTGTAAATCTTCTTGTTGAACATCCATTGCTTGTTCAGTGTTCATCATTCATCATGATTTTTCCTATAAATCAAAATTAGGTACATGATTAGTAATACTTCATAATCATCAAATCATATTGACATGATAACCTATTATGCATACAGATATCATTTACATAGTTATGCAACTATTTTGACCAATACTTTGGCACAACACTTTCCCATATCCTGTATGCATACAGTGGCTATCTAGATGCCTTCCATCTCTACCAGAACATACTATCGAGAGTGTGCACAACTCTCAGCATGTCAGCAAAGATGTTTCATTCTAGACAAGCAACAATGGAATGTTTGTCCAACTTACCAATCATATGCATATTAGTAGCATACTGTTCAATGTTCTATAAATATTTACACTCACCATGATATATTATAGGAATACAAATATGCATACAACCTATTACAGGCAATATCATTTACTATTTCAAATAACAACTCAAATACTTATCTTTTATGTTTGTGTGGTTGCCTCCCGCTTGATCTTCTGTATGTCTTTTGAACTTCTATTCATTCTGTACCACTGTGCATGTTCAAGTGTCATCCTCATGATCTCATACACAAACATACACCCATTAGTATGTTCTAAATGTTATCAAAACATTATAGTTCTAAATAATCTTGAAAATTTATGGTCATGATTATAGTTAATAAACATTAGTATTCAAGATTTCAGGGAAGTCTTCTTTTACTCATGCATATCATCAATCAAGATAAAAGACATAATATGCATAATCCCTTGATTACTAACTTTATGAATAAGCATAACCAATCATACCAAGTATACTTAAGGGATCCTAACACAAGGTAAGATTAATGGGAAACATACCTGGATTAGTATACCTACTTAGTTATGTACAACATACCTAAACAATCTCTTCAATGATTTAGAGATCCTGAGCTAGAACCTGCATGTCTCATAGGTTAAGCATAATATAAAAAAGTCATACATACCTCGTAAGTAGAACAAAGATTATGGATGAGTCTTTGTCTTCATATTTTCATGGTCATGGAACCTGATTTGTCTTCTGTGATGTACCTGTATCTTGTTAGCAGACAACATCAACCTCACACAACATCATAATGCATTAGTACAATCATATAGCCCTAATCAATCAATGTCTTTGATCATTCACATGCATTCATACTGTTATTAGGGTGATAAGACAATTCTAACATTAATCAAGATTGTACTAATAAATAATATGAAGACAAACACATCATGAACTTAATCAAGAATTAGATTTCAAGACATACCTGAGCCTCCTTAAGTCATACCTGTCGAGACTTCTTGTAGTCTTCTTATGTAAGGCCTTAGCCTCAACTCCCCCTGAAACTGGATCTGGAGCTTGATTAGGGTTTGCTAGAGAAACCCTAAAGATTCAACCTTTGACTTTCACACTTCTGAATGGATGAAAGAATATGTCTTGCTGAGCTGATCAAACTGGCATACTTCAATTTTGGAATCTCCAAAATTTGACCCCTCAAAATTGCCTTTGAAACTTCTGGATCTTCTGGACAGGATCCCGAACTAGGGTTTGATGAAGCCCACCCTTCTGCCCAAACAAAAGGTTCGATCTAAGGCTCTAAACTCTTATTTTTCTTAGGAGCTTCCAGCCGTGGTTACAGACTTCAAAAAATTCCAACTTTTGCTGAAGCCCTAATTTTCCATCTTTTCGATCAAAATCCCGAACTAGGGTTTGATCAAGCCTGGTCTTCCACCCAACCAAAAAATTTGATCTTGGTCTCTAAATTTCGATTTTCCTGATTAGCATTCAGCCGTGGACTCCGATTCCAAAAATTCTAACTTTCTCCGAAACCCTAAATTCCGGAAGCCATGAATAAAGGTGCTCCAAAAATAATTATGTTTTGACAGAAATATGCACCTGATTGTTTCTGCTATAAATCTGAAATTTTTGCTCCACAGGGTCTGAAACCCTTTTTCTGCAGTATCCTGACCTGTCATCTTTCCATCCTGACAGGTCTGACCTCAATTGGGTTTTCTGAGAGAGAGTTATGCCAAGTGTCGCAACATGACCTGTTTATGGGATAAAACAGGAGAGCGAACTTGTATGGCATGCCACGTGTCACTGTTTGAACTTCGGCCTCTGAAAACTTTTTATGAGATAGCTAGACCTGTCATCTTTCCATCCTGACAGGTCTGACCTCAATTGGACTCTCTGAGAGAGAGTTATGCCAAGTGTCGCAAGGTGACCTGTTTATGGGATAAAACAAGAGAGCGAATTTACATGGCGTGCCACATGTCATTGGTTCACCTTCGGCCTCTGAAAAAGTTTTCTGAGATATTAAAGTCTGTGTACTACCTGTGACTTTTTACGAAATTTTATTTGGAGCTTCCTAGCCCAAGTTATAACCTTTTTTCCAAGGTCACCTGATTTTGACTGAGTTCTGGAAGAGGCAAAAACCCTAACTTGTACTGATCATAACTCATAAAGTACAACGAATCTGAGGGTGCCCTTTGGACACAAGGTACCTGGGGATGTTATCTTCGACCTGTAAACTTTTCAGACACTAAACCTGTTGAGCTCAGAATTGGCCCTTTTTGACCATCATTTATCACTGTCCCTTACCTTGTCTCACACCAATTACCTTGGCAATTCAACTTATTGTCCTTATATATTCCCCAATTTACCAAGGTATGGCCGATTATCGTTTTATTGTATTAATACTTATGATTGTGATGATTTAAGCTGTGCATCTCTTAATTCGTGCTAACATGATGCAAATTATGAAGGTAGTAAGATAAATGGACTGCAGGAAGATCGGAGCTGAACAAGTCACGGAGGAAGGGACGTCCATTGCTTAAGGAAGGTTCCTTGGGGCTCAATTCGTCAATCAAGGCACAGTCGTGGCAGGGCAGCTGTAACATAAAATTCTATCTTAAGTATGTCGCTGCTCAAATCCAGCTGTGAGCTGGAAGGACCGCCACTCTTGGGACAGTTGATAACTCCTCTTATATTTGGATATTTCAGTTCTGCCACGGATTGTAACAGCTAGATTATTTAGGGCGCCTGAAGATCATAGATCTTCATGGCCGCCCAATTATAGGTTTAGATGTTGCAACTGTATGTATAAATATGTGGTATTACCTCGATCGAGGGGTTGGACAGCAATTAATTAATTCATCTTGTATTAGCAGTCAAGCCGAAACTATGTACTCATCCTTCTGTTAATATAAGGAGTCGCTTCTGAGTTAAAGAGAGTGTTGTTCAACCAGCGTCTCTGTGTGAAGACTGGGCCCGTCTTCCACAGAGATTGCTGTGTTAATTTAGGATTTCATCTTTCTGTTGTGTGATGATTTGATCTTTCGTTTGTACGCAGCAGCAATATTCATTGTGTGGATTTCTCAGTAAATGATTTATTTGTGAGATTGGTGAATGGTATCAATAACAGTCGACTGAGTCAGGTTTGTTTTATGTAATTCAATTTCTGTTCACACTGTTGTGCTCATCCTACAGCTGAAACGTAATCCCAGAATCTCCTAGGAATTAGCTTTCCTGTTATGTGTTGATTGATTTATATTTTGCAATTCAGTATCTTAGAACAGTTGCTTCAATCTCCTTTATTAAATTCTAGAGTAATGTTCAGGTCATGCTTCATGATTCCCAGCTTGATTTCATTAGACAGTTGATTATTTTAGAATGCAATTGAGATTTCCTTCCTGCAATCGTTGATTAGATCTGATATTCGTTTTGCTTGATGCATAATAGAAAAGGATTGTAGTACAGCAGTTAGAAGGCAATTGGGATTGCGTAGATTATTGGGATGAACATAGATGATAGAAGATAAAAGTATTCACTTCTAATGGTTTGTGTTTAAGCATATATTGTGCACTTGTCCTTTGAAATAAAAAGACTTTCTCGGGTTGACAATAAATTTCATACGCTCTGTGTGTTGATATTTAATTATCTGCAATTAGAGTGCTTGACATTTTGGCGCCGTTGCCGGGGAAGGATAAAAATTAAACACTAGTCATTAGTTGTATCTGATAATTGCTTTCAGTCAGTCTTTTGGTTGTTTTTGAAATGATCTGCTTCGCATGAATACGAGGGGGGTAAAACGCGATCACCTCCCGACCCCCAAAACCCCACAAATTACTAACAGTACAGGTGGTTCGGGTCGTGGTCGAGGTCCATCGCTGGGCAGAAGAACATTCATTGACGACCTTGTTGACAAAACTGATTCAGCTGTCAGATCTCGTCAACAGGGGACTCCTATCAAAAGAGGCCCTACTGATCCTGGAGCGTTAGCATCAGGATCTAGAGTGGAAGATACAGGAGCAGCGGTGATTTCTGCATATACTCCTGCTAAAGAAGGAACAGCTGATTCGGCTGTTGCAATTAAAGAGTACGCAGTTGTTACAACTGAAGAATACGCAGCTGCTACAACCGAAGAATACGCAGCTGCTGCAACCGAAGAATACGCAGCTGTTGCAACCGAAGAATACGCAGCTGTTACATCCGGACAATACGCAGCTGTTACAACTGAGGTAAGGGATAAAGGAACAAACGAAGGAGAAGATACAGAAGAAAAGATGAATAACAGACATGAGAATGAAGAGGAAGAAGCAGTGGTACAATACCATCATGAAGATAATTCCCCGCCAGAAACTATGGCTACATTGCAATTCCCAATACAGCAGCTCGAGGGGACAGCTCCTATGAAAAACATCTCACCGTCAGTGTTACCCCGCTTCCATGGCAGGGCGGCAGAAGATCCAGACGAATTCCTGTTCGAATTCGATATCCTCTGTCGCAGCTATGATTATGTCACAGATGCTCAAAAGTTGAAGCTTTTTCCTGCCACCCTGAAGGACAATGCATTACGTTGGTTCATGAGCCTTGGGGGAGGAACTGTTGCTAATTGGAACAAGATGAAGCAAGTGTTCCTGGAAAAATATCAAGAATATTGCAACACCAGGGACAAGAGGGAGGAGTTATTCAAAATGGTACAGAAGGAGGACGAAAGCTTGGAGGATTTTGTAGAGAGGTTGCTGTACAATGTGTAGAGAGCTGGACAGACGAACATGGGACTAGATGTGCTTAAGATAATCCTGCTTCGAGGAATCAGGGACGATTGTTTAGACATGCTAAATTTATTAGGAAAGGGGGATATCTCTAAAGAATCTTTTGAGACAATTGTGGAATTATGTAAGAGATATTCCAGGGGATCTTCTAGGCATAATAAGCAGCATAAACGAAATAACCTGGAACGTGATGTCTTCGACAGAACTCAGAAGTCATCCAATGGGGGAGCTACACGTGCAGAGATAGGCAATCTTCTTGAAAACTTTAAAACAGAAATGATGAGCTCTATCTCTTCAGAGATTGACGTCTTGAAGGCCAAGCAAAGACAGGCAGTGGAGGATCTCACACTAGGGGTGTTTTGTCCCCGATGTAGAAAGACTCATCCACTGAAAGAATGCCCCCTTGACAAAGTTCAAGTATGTCAATTGTGCGAGCTGAATCATGATATGAAAGAATGCCCCACGCTGCCCCAAGTGAAAGCTGTTCTGCAGGCATCAACTCCAGAGGTGGATTCAGCCTACTTTATTGCACAGAAGAAACCCTGGCAGCCCCGGAATCAAGGTATGTCTCCCGATTCATTTCCATTTTTGAATAATTTGAATAATTGGAATACTAATATGCAAAACGTGAATACACAATTCCCTTCAAATTATGCTCAGTGGAATTCTCCTCAACCTACGATGCAAGGTTATAATTCATGGAGTCCTTGGACACAGCCACCTCATCAACCTACTTCATGGTCTCCTGGATGGAGGAACTTCCATCCTGGGAATCAGTTTCCTCAACCACCTCCACCTCAACAGTTACCGTATCCTCCATATCCTCAATTTCAGCAATATCCTCAATACCTACCTCAGCAGTCGCAGCTGCAGCTGCAAAATAATCCTGTGCCTAACATACCAATACGGCCTCAGCTGCCTGCCCAACCTAACCCTAACCCAAATAATAAAACAGTCCAGCAACTGGAAACTCTCAATATGCCAGCCTACTCTCTCTCCCCTGTACCTTGTAATGACATTCGCTTACGGTCTGGGAAGGTAGTAGAGCGTATAACTTCAGAAAATATTCCACCAACTGTGTATGACAAAGGAGAGAGTTCCCAGCATCCTTTTGATCCGGTTCCTATCATTGAAGATGCTGAGCATCCCTCAGATGGGAGGACTGAAACATTGAACGATGAAGTGGATAACACGCAGCCCGCCCAGTTGGTAAGGCAACCACCTTACCCTGAGAGATTGATGCTGCCACAAAGGGGGGGGCAACCTCAGTTCAATCTCTTAGGAGAATTGAAGAACCTTTATGTTAAGATTCCCCTTTTACAAGCTCTTCAAGATGTACCTATCTACGCTAGAACTGTTCGGGACCTGTGCACTAAAAGACCGGGAAGGAAACCCAGAGATCCTCCTACTGTTCATGTTATAGGGAATTTATCCGCTTTAATGACTGGAAAAACCCCTGTAACTAAGTATGAGGATCCCGACAATCCTACTGTCACTGTACACATAGGACAAACGCAGATACCCAACGTACTAGTAGATTTAGGAGCTGCGATCAATGTTATAACGATGGAGACTGTAAAAAAACTCGGATTCACCAATATTAGACCGACCCCTACTATCTTAGAACTGGCAGACAGATCCACTATCAGACCTGAAGGGATTTTGGACGACCTCGTTATTTCAGTAGACTCGTGGGAATACCCTACCGATTTTCTGGTATTACAGCCAAAATCACAGCTGGGGGGACATCCATTGATTTTAGGGAGACCTTGGTTGGCTACAGCTGATGCTTGCATCAGCTGTCGATCAGGATCTATGACTATATCTGATGGCATGGAAACCAAAAATCTTACCCTGTACCCTCCAGCAAGGCCGAGTCTAGAAACTGAAACCTCCCTTTGGATAGAACAAGAAGAAGAAGAAGATGTTCAGCCATTACTAACAATAGGGAAGGCACTAACTTTCAAAAACGAAACAGAAGACGATGCCATTAATAATTTCATTAGCGAACCTGCTTCTGTAGACAAGGAAGTTTATCAACTTCTGAACAGTACCCTCGGCAAAGAAGAACAAGAACAGCTTACGGAGGAAGCACTAGCCAATGACGCAAATATAATCCCAGTATTGAAAAGCTCGAGAAGTATTCCTATTGAGGTAGAGCCTGGAAGAACTTTGAACATCAATCCTGCTCTCTCCTCAGAAGAACAAAAGCGCTTAACCAATCTCTTGAAGGAACGTAAGGGGGCATTCGCCTGGGAGTATACAGACATGAAGGGTATTCCTTCTAGTCTGTGCACTCATCATATCTATATTAAAAACGACTCCCGGCCTGTATGTCAACCCCAACGACGCATGAACCCCAATCTGAGGGATATAGTGAAGGAAGAAATCCAGAAACTCTTGGAAGCAGGATTCATCTATCCTATTTCAGACAGTGAGTGGGTTTCCCCACTTGTAATTGTACCCAAGAAAAACGGTAAATGGAGAGTCTGTGTCGATTATAGGGAGCTGAACAAGGCTACACAAAAGGATCACTTTCCTCTTCCCTTTATTGACCAGGTACTTGATAACTTATCTGGGAAGAAGTTCTTCTCCTTCCTGGACGGATTCAGTGGGTACAATCAAATCCAGATTGCTCCAGAGGATCAGGATAAGACCACCTTCACCTGCCCTTGGGGAACGTTCGCTTACAGGGTGCTTCCCTTTGGGTTGTGCAATGCACCTGCAACGTTCCAAAGAGCTGTGATTGGCATATTTTCTGAATTGGTAAATGATAGCATGGAAGTTTTTATGGATGATTTCACTCCTTATGGCAGGGATTTTGATGAAGCGTTAGGAAATTTGAAGAAGGTTTTAATTCGCTGTGAACAGGCTCGCCTCTCACTGAGCACTGAAAAATGCCACATGATGATGAGTGAGGGGGTGGTATTAGGACATTTCATCTCTACTAACGGTATTCAAGTGGATCCTTCAAAAATTAAGGTGATAAAGAATATACCAACCCCTTCAACTCAGAAAGAGGTGCGAAGTTTTCTGGGACATGCTGGGTATTACAGGAGATTCATAGAAAACTTCTCCAAACTTGCTTCTCCTTTGTTTTCATTGTTAATGAAGGATGTACAGTTTGCATGGAGTACAGCATGCCAGACAACATTTGATAAGCTTAAAGAGAAACTGTCCACAGCCCCTATTTTAAGGGGACCTAATTGGACCATACCTTTCCACATTTCTTCAGATGCTTCTGATACCGCCATTGGAGCAGTACTAGGACAGCAGGATGGTCAAGTACCTTATGCTATTTATTATGTGAGTAAAAACTTAGCCCCTGCTGAACTAAATTATACTGTTACTGAAAAAGAATTTCTTGCTATTGTTTATTCTATTAATAAGTTTCGGCATTACATTACTGGGTATCCTACATTTGTGCATACTGATCACTCTGCCATTAAGTATTTAATGAATAAACCTGTCACTAATGCCAGAGTAACCAGGTGGCTTTTATTATTACAGGAATTTGATATTACTATTATAGATAAACCTGGAAAAGAAAATGTTGTTGCTGATTTTTTATCACGATTTACTAACAGTGATGACAGTTCACCTGTTGAGGATGCTTTCCCGGATGAACATTTATTCGCACTCTCAGCTCATTCACCCTGGTATGCAGATGTTGCTAATTATTTGGCTGCAGGGAAACTTCCGCCACATATGTCTAAACGAGAGAAAAGAAAAATTATTCAGCAAAGTGCCAGGTATTGTTGGCTTAAAGGCCATCTCTTTTACACAGGACCTGATCTTGAAATTAGAAGATGTGTAAGGGAAGATGAGATCTTTCATATACTGAAGGCCTGTCACGATGAACCTTGCGGAGGACACTTTGCAGATAAAAGAACAGGACATAAGGCGTTGCGGATGGGCTATTATTGGCCGACACTGTTCAGAGATGCTAAAAAATATGTTCAGTCCTGCGACAGCTGCCAAAGGATGGGCCAACCTAATAAGACAGACCAGATGCCTTTACAGCCCCAAGTGGTACTAGAACCGTTTGATAGATGGGCATTGGACTTTGTTGGTCCTATCAACCCTCCTTCCAAACAGAAGGTTTACATCTTGGTGTGTACAGACTACATGACTAAGTGGGTAGAAGCTGTAGCTTTGGCTAAGGCAAACGACCAGGCGGTGATTGATTTCCTGTACAGTGAAGTTTTTACCCGTTTTGGAGTACCAAAGGAAGTAGTTACCGATGGCGGACCACAATTTATTTCACATCAATTTGAATCCTTGCTCCGGAAGTATCATGTGCAGCACAAGATAACTTCACCTTATCATCCCCAGGCCAATGGTCAGGTGGAAAGCACTAATAAGGTTATTGAAGCAATCCTTACTAAAACAGTTAAAAGCCATCGAAGGGATTGGGCTGACAGACTTCCAGAAGCACTGTGGGCATATCGCACGACTTGGCGCAATACCACGGGCTTTTCTCCCTATGATCTGGTGTATGGTAAGAGTGCCATCTTTCCAATTGAATTTGAGATCAAGACCCTGAAAACAGCCATTGAAATGAACCTGGATGTAGCAGAAGCCCAGAAAAGAAGATTGAATCAATTGAATGAACTGGATGAGAAACGATTAGCTGCGGTAGACCAGACTGTGCTACTTCAGCAACAGAGATCTAACTGGCATGACCGATTCATCAAGAAGAAAATCTTCCATGAAGGAGACTGGGCACTACTGTACGACTCTAGATTCAAGAAAGATTTCAAAGGGAAATTACGCACAAGATGGCTGGGTCCATATTTGGTTGATAGGGTATTTGACAACGGCACTGTTCGCCTGGTCACCATTGATGAAAACCGTATGCCATTACTTGTTAATGGCCACAGGCTGCGACTGTATCGGAAGCCCATTTCGAAAGATGCATTCATTTCACAGATTGCTGCTGATCCAAACTACCAATTGGCACCAGAGCAGGAACATTTTTCTACCTTTACCAAATCTTAAAATGAAAATCATATTTGCTGTACATAAATAATTTCTTGCTGTAGCGTATAATTGTCGTTTTCTTTCTTTTTTTGCATTTGATCTCTTTGCTTGCTGTTGTCTTTTAAGAAATTTTTTTTCAGGGAAGCGCCAGGAGAATGATCAGTTTGGGGCCCATAATGAAAATCTCTCTGTGCCGTCCTTGTGTTAAAAAATAAAAAATAAAAAAATAAAAAAATAAAAAAAATTCGGCAGCTGCAACATATTTTCCGGCAGCTGCAACATATTTTCCGGCAGCTGCAACATATTTTTCCGGCAGCCGTATATTCTCTTCCGGCAACCGTATTCTCCATTTCCCGGGAGCCGTAAATGCCCTTTCCGACAGCCGTCAATCTTTTTCGACAGCTGCAACTTTAGCGGCTACAACATCGGCAGCTGCAACATCGGCAGCTGCAACATCAGCGGCTGCAACATCGGCGGCTGCAACATCGGCGGCTGCAACTCCAGTTTCCGCGGCTGCCACCTCATCTTCCGCGGCTGCCACCTCATCTTCCGCGGCTGCCACCTCATCTTCCACGGCTGCCATCTCATTTTTCCGCAGCTGCCATTTCATTCACCAGCTATGGCCACCTCATCTTCCACGGCTGCCATCTCATTTTCCACAGCTGCCATTCCATTTACCAGCCACAACCGTATTCTCCATTTCCCCGTAGCCGTAAATTTTTCCCGTCCACCGTCAAATTTTTTCCGATAGCTGCAACTCCGGCAGCTGCAATCCCGGCGGCTGTAATTTCGGCGGCTGCAACATCTTTTTCTCGCAGTCGCCACATCACTTCCCGGCCGCCACCTCATTAACCAAGTCACTTCCACACCACAGCTGTCATTTCTTTCCAGCGGCTGCGACATATTTCCTATATTCGAAAAATCTTTTCCCGCCAGCCGTAAGTCTCTTCCGACAGCCGTAATTTTTCCCGGATATTGTGAATCTTTTTTCGGCTGCCACGAATTCTTTCCCGATGGCTGTAACTTCTTTCTTGTCAGCTGCAACAAGCTTTTTCATCGGCCGTGTGATCATTTCTTTGGCAATTTGCAGTGGTAACTCCCGTGTTAACAGAAGGATTGTTTAACTTGCTAATTATGACGCTGATTCAGCCCAGTCCTGCCGGCGAACTCATCATTTCAACCCGGAGGATGCGACGCCTTGTGTTTTACCGGCGAAGGAAATCAGTGCCTTATCCGAGTCATCATGATTCCACGTCTGATTGTGCATGCGTTCGGCTCCATGACGTCACCAACTCCATGCTCCACCAGTTTCCGCAGCCCTCCGACGCACAGTTTTATGAGGTATGGCTTTCATTTATCACGTGACTAAGTATTGATATCATGTAAACGAGATTGGCCGTACCTTCACTCGTACCACCATTTATATCTGATTGAACCTTTCCCTCGTACGACGTAATACTAATAACTGCCACCTTCCCCAATTCGGCATGAAAATTTTAAACTCCTCTCTGCGCTTAACTTTCCGAATTAGTTCATTCGTTCAACGTCTCCGCTCAACGATTCGTGCATTCTCCGCGCTGCAACTTCTATTCTGGATCCTGTACTCTGTCGAAACATCAGTTCTATCTTGCAGCCAGGACCATGGGCATTCCAGTTCGCCATGAACCTTTCAATACCCGGGAACTTAGACGGAATTTGCAAGTTCTGGCCATTTTTCAAGCCGCTGGCTGGGTCGAGTTCTTTGAACGATTGGATGGATTCGACCGGGACGCAGCCCTGCAATTTGCATTGAATCTCACTAAAACACACTCCACGGTGTGGGGGCTGTGTATAGATGTTTCGGAGGTCATTATATCCGAGGTTACAGCTATCCCATTGGTGGGAAAACCTTGGTTTAACCGTCGAGTTCCTGCAACAGTTGCACGGGAACAATTTTTACTTCCAGGGGAGCAAGTTGAAGCATCCAGGAGAGGGATTGCATTGAAGTCACTCCCGCAGCCATGGGACCAGGTCGCTATCTTCCTCAAGAAATACATAACTTGCGAAGGCAGATACCAAACTGTGTACAACTCTGAACTTCCTTTACTTTCTCATCTCCGTCATGGCATTTTGTTAAATATTCCATTTTATCTATTGCATGATTTGCGCCATATGGCAACATTCGTTCAATCTGCAAAACACCCATTATCCTCCCTCACACACCATGGCCTCATTAAGTTAATTATTATGAGAACCCTGGCCCAACATAATATAACATGGGAGCAATTCATCACCCGGCCACAGCAACCTGTTCCCTTGAGGGTTATTCCATTACAGCAATTACCGGTTCCGCCACAACAGGAGGACCGGAGTTCCTCCAGTGAAGTTGGGGGGAGGGATGAAACGGAAGAAGAACCACAGAGGGCACAGGCAGGACCATCCGGGAGGGATGAAACGGAAGAAGAGCAACAGAGGGCACAGGCAGGGACATCAGGGGTTGACAAAACCATAGAGGAAGAACAGCCCGAGGCACAGGCAGAGCCATTTGAAGTATATGAATCCCCAGCACAAGCAGAACCAGTGGGGGATGACACTGCATTTGAAGGAGAGCGAGGGGAAGCACAAACAGAGCTGTCAGGCGACAATGTAGATGAAACCCTCGTGGAAAACCTAGACAACAGGGCAGCTCCGCCAGCAGAAGGTGAAATTGGAGCAGCATCAAATGCTGCGACAATGGAACCTGAAGATGGCGGAGCCAGAGCAATGGAAGAAGATATTGAGCTGGTCACAATCGAATCTTCACCGGAATGGGCAGGAGGAGCAGCTGTGATTGAAGAAGAACAGCATGGGGGGCAGGGAAATGTTCCTTTGACTTCAGTTTTGCCTCCCTATGTTCCAGCTCCACGAGAAGAAACACTACAGAAAGGGAAGTCACAAAAGAAAACGCCGCAGAAAAGGAAGAGGACCACCAATGAGTTTGATTTAGTGGCACCAATTAGAAGGAAGTGAACTCGGTCAATTACAGCAGCAGAGGCAGCTAGAACAAAATGGGCAACCTTAGAGACACAGGTTGAACCCCCAATCCTTACACCAAAACCGAGGGATGCTCCACAAAGGCCAGTGGAGGAAGAGCCGGGAGTTGAGGGACTCTTGTATGAGAATGCAATGCTGAAAGAGGACCTCCAAGCACTTAGAAAGGAGCTGGAAACATGGAAGGAAATCTGCCAAAAGCAGGGTGGAAGAAAAATGTATACATTAATAGAGGCTGCAGACCAAGTGGAGGAAACAGCTTCTGCTGAAGCTGGAGAAAAGGATGAGCGAATACTCTGCCCCACCTGTGGGGAGATCTTTGAGGAAGCAGGCCATAAAATTTTACTTAGCACCTATTCAGCACAACAGCCACAGAAGGGAAAGCAGTGGAGAAAGAGGATGCTGCAACACAAGAACCAGCACCTTTAAACATCCTTGCTGCAGCTGCTACTTCCCATGATGCAGAAGTCATAGAACGGATGGGAGAAGAACAGGGAGTGGAGGATGCCCTGGAAATTTATAAGGAATGTATGGCAATTCCAAAATGCTCCCACGACATAGAAATCATAGAACAAATGGGAGAAGAACGGGAGATGAAGAATGCTCTGGAGCTTATAAAAGAGTATGGTGAGACCCCAGAGTGTTCTCATGACACAGAAATCATGGAGCCAAAGGATACCCTGGAGGATAGTGAAGAATTTTGTGCTGTAACCCCAGAACGTTCCCAGGACACAATAATTTTAGAAGGGGCAATGGAAATGCAGGACAGTGACAAGTTGAAACAGGATGCTGCAACACAAGAACCAGCAATCCTGAACTTGACCGTCCAACCGACTGAGCAGACAGAAGAAGAAGCCGGGACAGAGGATATTCTGGCATTCAACGATGAACTCTGGGTGGTGACCCCAGAAAGCTCTCATGATACAGAACTCATGGAAGAAAAGCTGCAGCAAAATAAAGATGAAGATGTAAGCCAGGATGTTGTCACACAAGAACCAACATCCTTGGATGCTGCAGCAAGAATCCCTGAACTGCAGTTGGAGGATAACCCGGGAGTAGAGATCATTCCTGATATACAATGGAGTGATGATGAACAGGTACAGACACCCTGCTCAGGTGACACTGAAATCTTGGAGGAGGAGCTGCAAATCGAAAAGGATATCCAATCCCAGCAGCCAATTGACAAAGAAGACACTGTTACACAAGAACCAGTGTCTCCAAAAGCAATAAAGGCAGCTGCTGAAGAAGGATTAAGGGATGTTGCTGCTACACAAGAACCAGCAACTCCCTTGATAAGATTAGATGCGCTGGAAGACACTGTTCCACAAGAACCAGTGCTTCCACCTCCTACAGGTATTATTGAATTGGATTCAGATTGAGTGTGTCTTTTCAACTTCCCCAGGCAAAGCATAAGAGAACTGCAGATATTAGCAAGTAGCGGGGGAAGGGGAACAGTAAAGTTGGGAACTGCTGGGTTGCTAACAGAAATTTTTCAAAGGGGTAGAGGGGATGCCTGATTTATCTACATTCTTTCCTCCTGCGTGGACAAGGTTCAGTACAATATTCAGATGCAGGTTGTTGCATGAGGACATGCAACAGGATAGTTGGGGGGAGATGTTGAGCTCAGAATTGGCCCTTTTTGACCATCATTTATCACTGTCCCTTACCTTGTCTCACACCAATTACCTTGGCAATTCAACTTATTGTCCTTATATATTCCCCAATTTACCAAGGTATGGCCGATTATCGTTTTATTGTATTAATACTTATGATTGTGATGATTTAAGCTGTGCATCTCTTAATTCGTGCTAACATGATGCAAATTATGAAGGTAGTAAGATAAATGGACTGCAGGAAGATCGGAGCTGAACAAGTCACGGAGGAAGGGACGTCCATTGCTTAAGGAAGGTTCCTTGGGGCTCAATTCGTCAATCAAGGCACAGTCGTGGCAGGGCAGCTGTAACATAAAATTCTATCTTAAGTATGTCGCTGCTCAAATCCAGCTGTGAGCTGGAAGGACCGCCACTCTTGGGACAGTTGATAACTCCTCTTATATTTGGATATTTCAGTTCTGCCACGGATTGTAACAGCTAGATTATTTAGGGCGCCTGAAGATCATAGATCTTCATGGCCGCCCAATTATAGGTTTAGATGTTGCAACTGTATGTATAAATATGTGGTATTACCTCGATCGAGGGGTTGGACAGCAATTAATTAATTCATCTTGTATTAGCAGTCAAGCCGAAACTATGTACTCATCCTTCTGTTAATATAAGGAGTCGCTTCTGAGTTAAAGAGAGTGTTGTTCAACCAGCGTCTCTGTGTGAAGACTGGGCCCGTCTTCCACAGAGATTGCTGTGTTAATTTAGGATTTCATCTTTCTGTTGTGTGATGATTTGATCTTTCGTTTGTACGCAGCAGCAATATTCATTGTGTGGATTTCTCAGTAAATGATTTATTTGTGAGATTGGTGAATGGTATCAATAACAGTCGACTGAGTCAGGTTTGTTTTATGTAATTCAATTTCTGTTCACACTGTTGTGCTCATCCTACAGCTGAAACGTAATCCCAGAATCTCCTAGGAATTAGCTTTCCTGTTATGTGTTGATTGATTTATATTTTGCAATTCAGTATCTTAGAACAGTTGCTTCAATCTCCTTTATTAAATTCTAGAGTAATGTTCAGGTCATGCTTCATGATTCCCAGCTTGATTTCATTAGACAGTTGATTATTTTAGAATGCAATTGAGATTTCCTTCCTGCAATCGTTGATTAGATCTGATATTCGTTTTGCTTGATGCATAATAGAAAAGGATTGTAGTACAGCAGTTAGAAGGAAATTGGGATTGCGTAGATTATTGGGATGAACATAGATGATAGAAGATAAAAGTATTCACTTCTAATGGTTTGTGTTTAAGCATATATTGTGCACTTGTCCTTTGAAATAAAAAGACTTTCTCGGGTTGACAATAAATTTCATACGCTCTGTGTGTTGATATTTAATTATCTGCAATTAGAGTGCTTGACAGAACCTTCGCAGAAATGGATTTATAGCGAAAGTTCCACGATGACTGGTTTTTGCTATGTAAAACCCTAACCTTCAAATTGTCGTAAGTAAAGCAAGTGTCGTAAGTGACATACCTTGTCTTCCTTCAGGTTAGCTCTGATACCATGTTAAGATTTAATATGCTAAGACATAAAATAGCAGCATTACATTCCATTTCACAATAATAGCATATACAGGATCACTGAAGAAACAACAAGCATAGCATAAACACAAGAGACAGAGATTTATCCTGGGAAACCCTCATGGGGTAGAAAACCCAGCAAAGCTTCCTCAATATAGATGACCAGCAATATACAAAGATGAAACCCTGAGACATGATCTCCTCCTCCACAATAGCAGACCTCTCCTCCACAAGTGCGCTATCCTCAAGTGTGTGAGTGTGTCAAATGAGGAACACACCTCCTCTATTTATACACTACACTGACATGTATTTTACACAGGTACACGTAGGCTCGTATTTAACCAATGGGTTAAATACCCTACTACAACTAACTGGGCCGACCCCTCTAGGGTGGTCTAATAACCCTTTGACCCACATGACACATACAGGGCCGACCCCCACTAGGTGGGTCTAATAACCCTAGTTACCACAACCATCTTGGAGGAATAAACATCTCCGGATTTATAGTATAATCACATCGGAGGTATGGAACATCTCCGGAATAAATAATATACAAATATAATATTCTTTGAAGTTACAATATTTCAACAGAATCTTTCTCAACCAGGGAAAGTATGATGTGGAAATATTGAAAAGATTTGATGTATTGGAATGTACAACCATGGCCACTCTCATGGGTTCCACCTTGAAGCTGTTAGTTGATGACTCATCAGAGTTAGTGGATGTAACTCTGTACAGACAGATTATTGGGTCATTGATGTATCTGACGAATACTAGGCCAGATATATTGTTTGCTGTGAACACCTTGAGTCAATATCTAGTGGAACCTAGGCGTGTTCACCTGATAGCTGCAAAGCATGTGATGAGATACCTAAAGGGTATGATAGACTTTCGTCTATGTTATCTTGAATATCATGACTTCAGATTGTATGGCTACACAGATGTTGATTGGGTAGGAAGTGTATCAGACAAGAAGAGCACATCAGGCAGATGTTATTGTCTGGGATCTGCCATGATCTCATGGTTTAGCAGGAGGCAGTCTAGTGTGGCTCTCAGCACAACTGAAGCAGAATATATAGCTGCTTGCTCTGCTAGTTGTGAAGCGCTATGGATTCAAAAATTGTTATCAGGATTGTTTGACTTGGAGATGGACCCCACTGTAATCTTGTGTGACAACCAAATTTGTATCAAGATGACTAAGAATCCAGTGTTCCATTATAAGTCAAAGCACATAGAGATCTGATATTTCTATATACGGGATATGGTGCAGAAAGGAGTTATCAAGCTCGAGTATGTGAGCACTAACTAACAAGTTGCTGATATATTGACCAAACCTCTGTCTCGAGTAAAGTTTGAGTATTTCCGAGATAAGCTTGGTGTAGTTCAGAAGGACCATCCTCGAAAGGGGGAGTGATATGGTCATTGATGATGAGATTGTCTACATCGACGGTAAGGTCGATGATGTGGATACTTGTATCGATGATGAGGATACTTGTATCGATGATGTGGATACTTGTATCGATGATGAGGACACTTGTATCGATGATGAGGTTACTTGTTCCGACTATGAGGTCGATGATGAGGTTACTGGTTTTGACGATGAGGTCGATATATGGTCTTTAGACTTTGTGTAAGTGGACGAGGAGGGATTGTATCATTCCTAGACTTTGGTCCCTGAATTGATCCGTAGACATATGTCTTCGAGAAATGGTCCCTAGTGGACAAGAGGGATTGTATCATCCCTGGACTTTCATCCCTGAATTGATACATATACATATGCCTCCGAGAAGTGGTCTTTAGTGGACGTGATAGGATTGCATCATCCCTTAACGATTTGTTCAAAATGTACGTGATAGGATTGCATCGTCCCTGAACGTTTAGTTCAAAATGTACGTGAGAGTACTGCATCGTCCATGAACATTTGGTTCAAAATTTACGTGAGAGGACTATATCGTCCCTGAACATTTGGTTCAAAATGTATGTGAGAGGACTGCATCGTCCCTAAACATTTGGTTCAAAATGTACGTGAGGGGACTACATCGTCCCTGAACGTTTGGTTCAAAATGTACGTGAGAGGACTGCATCGTCCCTTAATGTTTGGTTCAAAATGTACGTGAGAGGACTGCATCGTCCCTGAACGTTTGGTTCAAAATGTACGTGAGAGGACTACATCGTCCCTGAACGTTTGATTGAAAATGTACGTGAGAGGACTGCATCGTCCCTGAACATTTGGTTCAAAATGTACATGAGAGGATTGCATCGTCCCTGAACATTTAGTTCAAAATGTATGTGAGAGGACTGCATCATCCCCGAACATTTGGTTCAAAATGTACATGAGAGGACTGCATCATCCCTGAACATGGTTCAAAATGTATGTGATGGGGATTGCATCATCCCTGAACGGTTGGTTCAAAATGTACGTGAGAGGACTGCATCGTCCTTGGACCTATGTCCTAAATTGAGAAGGATTAACCATCCCATAATTGGATCATGTGTGTTGCATAGTATGATGCCATGATGATACTGTTGATCGAAAGATCCAGACGATGAGGCTGTTGATCGAGAGATCTAGATGATGCTACTAATCAGGAGATCCAGATGATGATGTTGTTGATCGAGATATCCAGATGATGTTGTTGATCGGGATATCTAGATGATGATGTTGTTGATCGAGAGATCCAGATGATGATGTTGATCGAGAGATCCAGATGTTGATGTTGTTGATCGAGAGGATCCAGATGTTGATGTTGTTGATCAAGATGATCCAGCTGTTGATGCTGTTGATCGGGAGATCCAGATGTTGATGTTGTTGATCAAGAGGATCCATATGTTGAAGATGTTGATTGAGAGATCCAGATGTTGATGTTACTGTAGCTATTTTAGTGCTGCAGAAGATGAAGACTCAGTACTAAAGATGTTGATGTTCCAGTATTGAAGATATTGAAGATGTTCCAGTAACTACTTGAGTTACTGATGATGTATGAAGAAAGCTTCCAATGATTTATAGATGTATCATGAATCATGTAGTTTATTACTCCTTGCTCCCGCAGATGTTATAATATCCTTCTCGTTAAGGGGGAGTGTTGAAATATTGTAACTTCTAAGAATATTGTATTTGTAATTTATTATTCCGGAGATGTTTCATTCCTCCATGAAGACCTTATTGTATATCCAAAGATGTTTATTCCTCCGTCGGAATGTGGCAACTTGGGTTATTAGACTTCCCTAGTGGGGTCGGCCCAGAGTCAGTTGTAATGGGGCGTTTAAGTCCCCAATGGTTAAAGTTGGGGCCGACCTAGTTAATAAGTTAAGTTGGAGTAGTCTATAAATAGAGGAGGTGCGTTCCTCATTTAACACACTCACACACTCATTCACCAACTTGTGATTGGCGCATAGGAGAGAGAGAGATCTGCTATGGAGGAGAAGGAGCTCATGTTTGGGTATTACATCTTTGTATCTGCTGGTCATCTATATTGAGGAAGCTTTGCTGGGTTTTCTACCCCTTGAGGGTTTCCCAAGATAAATCTGTGTCTCTTGTGTTTATGCTATGCTTGTTGTTCTTTCAGTGATCCTGTATATGCTATTGTTGTGAAATGGAATGTAATATTGATATTATCTATCTTAGCATATTGAATCTTAACATTCAGGACCCTGTGAAATCTTATGTATATATTTATATAAGATATAATCGTGAAGCCTTTGGATTCAAAGTTAGATTGTAAGTGGAGTGACTTAGAGATTTCTATAAATTCATCGGAGCTCTCTCTCTGATCTCGTATCTAGCCAAAGCTCGATATTGGTATGTGCGAAGCATGATCGAGTGCATTGGTATGGGCATCTATGCTAACAACGTTGTGGCACCTAGAACCATAAATATGAAAACACATAGAAGAGGAAACTTCAGGAACACACTCTCAGTGGACAAGCAGCTATGTATTGGAGGAGATTGAATGTGGCAGTTTTGTATTGGAGTGAACGTGTCCTATTTTTATTTGATCGAGGGACAACGAACTGAAAATTGTGCCCAAAAACATGCCCTCAGAAGAAAAACACCTTCGGTGTATAATATGTCTCTGTAAAAGACTTGAAACGACCGTTCTCCCATCAGGATGGGGTTTATCCACGAGTGGGAGAGATTGTCATTAGAGTTACTCGGATTCAATTCCAGCCGGGAAAGCCCTAAAAACTACTTGTGCTTGTTTGAAGATAACCTAGTCTTAAATCCCGGTCAGACAAAAAAAACTGCATATGAGATCAGGTGCAAATCTCATATGAGCACGAAGTAAAAACCGCATCTGAGATCGAGTGAAAGTTCTAGGGACCTTGATGGCCCACACTTGAGGAGAAAGTAAGGCTTTGTTCGCAGAACAAAAACTAAACGCGAGATCGGGTGAAAGTTCCATGGACCTTGATGGCCCACAGTTAAGGAGAAAGTAAGGCTCCGTTCGCAGACTAAGCCCAAATGTTCCAGTTTTGTAAACCCAAAACAAATACCTAGCTTACCTTGGCCAATTGAGCACGGCTATTAAACAATTCACATAGAAATATTATCATAAACCCTTGAAAGTCTAGATTTGTACATTCCAGAGCCTAAATGTAACCACTTCAAAAAAATGTCCAATAACATCACATTAAATATCAGGCGAGCAAATCAAGATCTGAACGATTTCCTGTATTAAAAGATACGCATATTTAAAAGATCAGACATACCTTGGAAAATTCCTGAGGAGCGACCCCTGGAAGATAAAAAAAATTACCGGGGAAGCCAGCAGAAGCTGAAGAAGCAGCAAGGGCCATACAAGGGCTTGCAGGAACCCCATGGATGCCATTACTGCTTCTGGTTGATGGAGATCTCTCTCTTCTCTGATATGCTTTGGAATGCAGAATCAAAGGGTTTACACTGCAAAATAACAAGTAGAAGCCATGTACTCGAGGAAAATTAAAAGTCCGGCCCCAGAAAAAACAACTTGCAGATAGGAAACAAGAGAACGCAGTTGGCAGAAGGACTAATGATCAATGCCATATTTCCATGAATACTTAGCTTCTGTTGGAAGCTACTTGTAGAATACATGCCAGAGGGAATAGGCACAGACGGACAAGTTACACGGTAGAGGGAACTGATGCGAACTTCCTAAACATGCAACCGCGGCAAACGAGCAAATGGAAACTTCCAACAGAACTTCAACAGCACAGGAGGCACGTGTACGAATTTCATATGCTAGAAAAGATGAAATGCGTGGCAGTTCCTGATTTGCAGGAGGGACGACAAAGGTTGTATAGTGTTTTTCAAACTACCCTTTAGAATAAACGTCTATCAACATAAACATATTTTACACTATCTAATGCATCAATTTTGCAGATGTGAGTCATAATTTGTGTTACACATTTCGACATGCCATGCATTTAAGGTAGATTATTCAACTCAAATAAAGTGCAGTTCTCGAACTAAAATCTCCTCCTCTATCGAAGAAAAGCTCTAATCGATCGATAACAACCTTCATGCATATACACATAGAAGACTATGATAACATTTATCTATATACAATAAAATATCATTGATATTGTTTTTTAAACATATACGTGGTTAATGTGTTTTCTAAAATTTACACACGAGGCGAACATATTTTGATATTATATGGAAAAGTTTTTATAATATCTTGAAGGTAATGATTCAAGTACATATCTTTAAAAAAATACTATGGGGGTTACTTTTTGTTTAAGTGATCTTCAAAGGTTAACAAAACACATTTACACATTTTTATCATGTAGACATGTACTGCAGACTGTGTACTTCTGCACTTTAACCTCGGCAGGTATTGCCGCTGCCATGCATTAACCTAACCTTGTTAAATTGGTCGGCATTGGCACAATTGTAAGTTTTTTTTTTCCATTGAAAACCCATTAGGCTTATATATCTTTTTATCTTATCAATTATGTTTATATACGTTTTACTCTGAAAGAAACTGTATTCAGAAAATTTAGACTTCTAACAATTAAGAATGACAATACTATAAATGAATAACTATAAAATCTGGTAATTAGTTTTTATTAACGGTCAGCCATCTCTACCAAACTAAATTTTTGGCTACACTGATTTGATTTCCATTCCAAAAACAAAAAATTACCAAAATTGAAATCAGTCATCCTTGTTTACTAATTTAATGAACGCCGATACCATCTAAAGAGATGACGCTGGTGTGAGCGTCATTAATTTTCAGATCAATGTCGATGGGCACTGGGCAGATGGAATGCTTCACTTAAATCATGCGTAACCATGTTCTGTCACTTTGCGCAAAATCATGTGTAACCATGTTCTGTCGCTTTGGGCGGTGTGCGAACAGATTTTTTAAGTGTAATCATATGAATGTTATAATTTATATATTTAATCGATTGATAGCAATTTGGATGGCTGGCAGGGACCGACATTATCCAATAAAAGCAGAACTCCTAGGTGTATTCAGATCCGCAAAAGAAGATGACTGCCGTCACCTCTCGTCTTACCACGAATCCAATTCTCTTGACGGCAAACTTGATGAAATGATAGAACCGAATAAGGTGGGACTGGGAGTCGGTGTACTACGCGCCAAATGTGCATCAAAGCCATGATATCCTCACAATTCTGCACATACTCCTTTTCTTACATATGACACCCTTGTCGCGCTAATCGTTATCAAAGTGTTTGACACGAGTGTTGGATCCATCTTTTTCTCCGAGTGTTGGATCCATCTTTTTCCAGAGAAAAAGAAGTTGGTGGAGCAATTTTCGTGGTATTCCATTGAAAAACGGAACGAAAGTGCTCTGCATGTGCCAAAATGCACCTGGACTGCCTTTTGGTGATGCTTTCAGTCATGTAAGGCAATATAAGTTTGTTGGATTGGCAGAGCATGATCTATTTCTACGGTTTTAAGTCCAAGTAAAAGTTACCAAGTTGTAAATGTTTAGTTTTTCAATAAAAAATAGAGTAACTTGTTATTCAAGATAAAATCAAAGTTACATCTCAAAGTTACATGACTGAATACCTTAAGTTGTAAAGACTTTTTTTTTCAATTAAAAAAAAAAAAAACAAACTCACTTGTTACTCAAATAGAATCAAAGTTACATAACTGAACACCTCCATCTAAAGTTACAAAGGCTTTGCACCTATTAAGCTAGATGACTTATATTTTATTTACGTCTACATATATACAATAGAAATTTCTGAATTTTCTTGATCTACTTTTTAACTTAAGTAGAAAAACTCTGATTTTCGTTTGTCTATAGACATTGAATGTAGAAAATCTTAATTTTCTTCATGCAAGTTTGAATAAGAAAGGAAATAATAATGGATTTGAAAGGAATCAGATAAAGAGAGTAAATAACAATGGAGAATATACACACGGAAGATGCATGAATTACAAGCATAATTTCATAATTCATAATTTCAAATTGGATGGATTTGCATAACGTGAATGATGTATAAATACAATGTTAAGTGATTTTGGTTTCATTTTTTAAGAGGTCCTTTGAATTTCCCGATGAATGTTTCTTTCTTTGTTTCTTTTTTTGGGTAAACATTGTATAATATAATATATACAATAATTCAATATTTACAATATAACATAACCCTAAGGATTAGGTATTTAGCATTTTCCTATTTAATTCAAAGGGATGTTTGTGAGTCCAAGCATTTTTTTTTAACTTTTCGAGATTTTCTCCTGAAATGCTTTGTTGAAGATGTCTATTGTTTACTCACTTGTGGAACAATTTATCAAATGAATGGTCTTGGCCTCAATATGATGTTAAATCAAATGTTACTTCACGTTGATGCGCTTTGTTCAATCATGGAATCTAGGATTCTTGGCCAACTTGATTGCAGAAGTATTGTTAATCAAAAGTGGAATAGCATTCACTTGTTTCTCTTACAAATCCTCTAGTATCTTCCTGAGTCACATAATCTACTTAGTTGCTTCTGCAACCCCCACATATTCTACCTCTATAGTGGAATTTTTTGGAATGAATTGTTTGCATGATCTCCAAGAGATAACTATCGATCCAAGACTCATGAGATGTCTTGAAGTAGGCACACCATTCTCTTTATCGTTTAAATATAAATATCTAATTAATGAAATATTCCACCTTAAAGTAGTTGAGTCCAAAGCCTTGAGTCCCCTTCAAGTATCTTACAACTCTCTTTGTGGCACACCAATGTCCTTCACAAGGTTTTTGCATGAACCTAGAAATGATTCCAACTAAAAATAAAATATTATGTCTAGTTGTAGTAAGGTAGATAAGACTTTCCACAAGCTCTATGTGTTTGTTTACATCCTCAAATTCATTCCCTTCATTTGATGTTAACTTCAAATTCTCTTTGATTGGAGTAGTGAGAAGATTACATTCAACCATGTGAAACTTGTTTAGTAATTCGTACTTCTTTTGGGACATGAATATATACTTTGGATTTTGGGTCATTTCAATGCCCAAGTAGTAGTAAAGATGTCCCAAATCAATAATATCACAACCTCTCTTTAACTCTTTCTTATGAATGCAATGTAATTATGTAACTTTCATTATTCCATGTCAACAATAGATCATCTACATACACAACAAGATATACAATAATTTTGTCAACTTTCTTGACAAATAAAACTACATAATCAAGATTAAAGTGTTTGAAATTCAATTTCAAAAGATGCTTTGTTAGGTTTTCACAACAAAACCTTCTAGTTTAAACATAAAGACATTTTCCTTCAAGTCTATATTGAAGAAACCATCCTTGAACACATAAAATTTATATGGGTTTTAGGGGTTAGCGATTATAAGGAAAAGGGGGCAATGTATTATAGAGGGTTAAAGGTCATAAGGGTTAGGCGTTAAGTTTCATGATTATATAGAACATAAGTTAGGAGTTATAGGGGAGAGGGATTAAAGGGATATCAGGTTTATGATTATTTAAGTTATACATGATATATTAGTTAGGTTTTATGGGTAAACTATTGTAAAAAATAATAAAAACTATAGTGGTTAAGGTTAAGGTTCTTAAGGTTTAGGATTTATATGGGTGATAGTTAATAAGTGTTAGGGATGAAGAGTTCACTTAAGGTTTAATTTTTTTTAGGGTTATAGTATTTGTATGGGTCAAAGAGTAATCATGTTTAGTAGTTTAGCATATATGTGTTATGGATATAGGATTCCTGAATTAAGGGTTAAAGGAGTTATAAGTTATTAGGGTTACAATATTTTGTTTAAAAGAGTTCGTGGTTATAAATGTTATGAGTTTCAAGGTTATAAGGGATAGGGGTCAATTAAGGGTTAAAAGTGTTAGGGTATATGGGTTAGTAATTAGTTTTTATTTGCATATGGGATAAGAATAATATGGTTTATTAGGATAAGGATATATAAGTGTGAGCGGTTAGACGAGTTGAATGTTTAGTGTATAAAGGTTAAAGTCTTATAGTCTATATTTTAAGGATTACAAGGATTACATGAGTTGTATGTATTAGGGGTTATAGTACTTAGGGATATAAAGGTCTAGGGTTATTAATTTTACAAGTTATATATATTATAATTGTTACGGGTTAAACAAGTTAGAGCTACCATTGTTGTAATTGTAATGGTAAAGGTTGCAATGGTTAGGATTATATAGGTTAAATGTGTTATACATGTGACATGTTACAGGGGCTCAACATGAGGTGTTATACGGTTTATAATTTCTTAGAGGTTACATGGTTTATATGAGTTTAACTATTTAGGCATTAAGGATTTATAAGAGATTGGATTTAGAAGGAAGCAATTAAAAGGGTTATAGGGGTTGCATGTTGTATATGAGTAGTGATTAGGGGTTAACATTTATAGGGTATAATGAACTATAAAGGTTGGAAAGAAAGGGAATTAACGATTATAAGGTTATGGTTAAAGGGATTAGAGGTTAAAGGGCCCATTATGATCTAGGTTATGGGTTATGTATTGTAGCGGATATAAAGTTAAGGGATTATGTCAAGTTATGGGTAATAGAGGTTGAATGGGTTATGGCTTAGAGGGGTTAAGGTTTAATAATGGTGATAATTTTATAGGGGTTATAGACCTTATTACAAGTTATCATTTATGGGTTATAAGGGATGTGGCTTGGAATTTATAATTCTTACAGGTCAGGGGTTTCATGCACTATATGGGTGAGATTAGAATTTATAATTCTTATAGGTTAGGGTTATCATGTACTATATGGGTGAGATTAGAATTTATAATTCTTACATGTTAGTGGTTTTGTGCACTGTATGGTGTGTGTGTGTGTGTGTGTGTGTGTGTGTGAGAGAGAGAGAGAGAGAGATCATATGGGTGGAAGGGAGGGTGCAATAAAGATAGTGAGGGAGAGAGGGAGGGTAGATGGGTGGGGAGAAGGAAATATATATATATATATATATATATATATATATATATATATATATATAGCGAGAGAGAGAGAGAGAGAGAGAGAGAGAGAGAGAGAGAGTATGGGGGTGAGAAAATGGGGAGGAGGGAGGTTCACTATAATGCATATCTGTTAAAGTGGAAGGGAGGGGAGATGGAGTGAGAGAGAGTGGGGGAGGGAAGGAGGGTATGAGAGAGAGGGGGGGAGGGAAGGAGGGTAAGAGAGAGAGAGAAAGAGAGAGAGAGAGAGAGAGGAATAGGTGCAGGGATGGGGGATGGGGGTGATGGAATGGGGTGAAGGGAGGGAGGGAGGGAAGGATTAAGGGATTGAGGTTCATTATAATGCATATGTATTATAGTGGATATGCGGTATAATGCATATGCATTATTTTGAACTCAAATTTTGAGTAGGATAACATGGTTGGTTCAGGGGTAGGTCCATCATAACAAGCCTGTTGGTTAGGACAACAAAAACCATTTCAATAAGTTTTTTTCTAAAATAGTGTTGCGCCAATATAGGATGTCATTTACAAGTCTACAAGATTTAGTAAAATAATATTTCAAATTAATTCATAAAGTGTTGTGCGCACACTTGAATATATACATTAAATAATATCATGAAATTTTAAAATAAAAAATTATTTTCTTGCATTTCAACAAATTTTCCAAATGTGAAAACTATACATTATTAAAGCTTATTCAATTTCCTATAAATTTGTATTTTTACTTCATACTAAAATTCATTTTGTAGGTACATCAAATTGTCTCTTGAAGTCAAAAGTTCCATGTTTTTTCAATTTTAAATGGAAACTAAAGTATTTTCAAAGGATCTCATGCTTGTGCATCAGCTCTGGAAGCTCCTGAGATTCTATAGGAATCTCATTTAGAAAATTCCAACAGTCATCTCTTACATTATCTAACATTACCCCTTTAAGAATGACTGGAGGAAATTAATATATATATATATAAGGAAACAAGAAAGGGAGAGGGAGATTATGCATGTATTTCCCCCTTAATATATACCTCCATCATGGAAAGCATACCTTGTAGCCTTAAAATTTTGGCTTCAGTCATACCTTTGGTAAAAATATCAACAATATGTTTATTGCTACAACAATATTGTAATTCAACAACTTGAGCTTGGACTGGATCTTGGATGTAATGTGTAAAGATTCTAGATCAACCTGAATCAAAGATGGCACTCATAGTAATATCTAACAAAACTCTATTAACTTGAATTAATGAAATTACAAGAGAATGCTCTTCCATTTATAGTAATGGAAGAGGCCCAAATATATCTAAGATGAGTTGGGTAGATGATGATGCCCATGTGAGATTACAACTCATAATAGGTTGTTACATTGCAAAATACCAACTCCAACACCCCTTCATAAGTGAAACGTAGGGAGGAAACAAAATGATTTGTCCAAGCAATGAGGTTTGATAAGATACCCATCTACAAACTATCATAAGCAGAGAAAAGGAGAAAACCTCATTGGAAAAAATCCTCCCCAAAAGAGAGAAAAACACACATGCCGAAATTTAAAGACATTGGAGCCGAAACTGATGAAGATCTCACAATGATGTAGTTAATGGCAAGAGGAGGAGACCTGCCAATACTTTGAAGAAGTCTCAAGCCACGTTACCTCAAAGAACATGGTTGAACTTTGAAGAAGTGGATAAGTTGCAGAGGCACAAAAATGGAAAACACTGACAACCACTACATGAATGCTCCAAGTGAAATAGGCCCAAAGATAGCTGTTATAACGAGTATTAGGCCCAAAATGAGTTGTATGTATTAGGGGTTATAGTAATTAGGGATATAAAGGTCTAGGGTTATTAATTTTACAAGTTATATATATTATAATTGTTAGGGGTTAAACAAGTTAGAGTTATCATTGTTGTAATTGTAATGGTAAAGGTTGCAATGGTTAGGATTATAGAGGTTAAATGTGTTATACGTGTGACATGTTATAGGGGCTCAACATGAGGTGTTATATGGTTTATAATTTCTTAGAGGTTACATGGTTTATATGAGTTTAACTATTTAGTCATTAAGGATTTATAAGAGATTGGATTTAGAGGGAAGCAATTAAAAGGGTTATAGGGATTACATGTTGCATATGAGTAGTGATTAGGGGTTAACATTTATAGGGTATAATGAACTATAAAGGTTGGAAAGAAAGGGAATTAACGATTATAAGGTTATGGTTAAAGGGATTAGAGGTTAAAGGGCCCATTATGATCTAGGTTATGGGTTATGTATTGTAGTGGATTCAAAGTTAAGGGATTATGTCAAGTTATGGGTAATAGAGGCTGAATGGGTTATGGCTTAGAGGGGTTAAGGTTTAATAATGGTGATAATTTTATAGGGGTTATAGACCTTATTACAAGTTATCATTTATGGGTTATAAGGGATGTGGCTTAGAATTTATAATTCTTACAGGTCAGGGGTTTCATGCACTATATGGGTGAGATTAGAATTTATAATTCTTATAGGTTAGGGTTATCGTGTACTATATGGGTGAGATTAGAATTTATAATTCTTACATGTTAGTGGTTTTGTGCACTGTATGGGTGTGTGTGTGTGTGTGTGTGTGTGTGTGTGAGAGAGAAAGAGAGAGAGAGGGGGGGGGGGTGTGCAGAGAGAGAGAGAGAGCTCATATGGGTGGAAGGGAGGGTGCAATAAAGATAGTGAGCGAGAGAGGGAGGGTAGATGGGTGGGGAGAAGGAAATATATATATATATATATATATATATATATAGAGAGAGAGAGAGAGAGAGAGAGAGAGTATGGGGGTGACAAAATGGGGAGGAGGGAGGTTCACTATAATGCATATCTGTTAAAGTGGAAGGGAGGGGAGATGGAGAGAGAGAGAGTGGGGGAGGGAAGGAGGGTACGAGAGAGAGGGGGGGGAGGGAAGGAGGGTACGAGAGAGAGAGAGAGAGAGAGGTGCAGGGATGGGGGATGGGGGTGATGGAATGGGGTGAAGGGAGCGAGGGAGGGAAGGAGCAAGGGATTGAGGTTCATTATAATGCATATGTGCTATAATGGATATGTGGTATAATGCATATGCATTATTTTGAACTCAAATTTTGAGTAGGATAACATGGTTGGTTCAGGGTTAGGTCCATCCTAACAATCCTGTTGGTTAGGACAACAAAAATCATTTCAATAAGTTTTTTTCTAATATAGTGTTGCGCCAGTATAGGATGTCATTTACAAGTCTACAAGATTTAGTAAAATAATATTTTAAATTAATTCATAAAGTGTTGTGCGCACACTTGAATATATACATTAAATAATATCATGAAATTTTAAAATAAAAATTATTTTCTTGATCATTTCAACAAATTTTCCAAATGTGAAAACTATACATTATTAAAGCTTATTCAATTTCTTATAAATTTGTATTTTTACTTCATACTAAAATTCATATTGTAGGTACATCAAATTGTCTCTTGAAGTCAAAAGTTCCATGTTTTTTCAATTTTAAATGGAAACTAAAGTATTTTCAAAGGATCTCATGCTTCTGCATCAGCTCTGGAAGCTCCTGAGATTCTATAGAAATCTCATTTAGAAAATTCCAACAGTCATCTCTTACATTGTGAGATTACAACTCATAATAGGTTGTTACATTGCAAAATACCAATTCCAACACCCCTCCATGAGTGAAACATAGGGAGGAAACAAAATGATTTGTCCAAGCAATGAGGTTTGATAAGATACCCATGTACAAACTATCATAAGCAGAGAAAAGGAGAAAACCTCATTGGAAAAAATCCTCCCCAAAAGAGAGAAAAACACACATGCCGAAATTTAAAGACATTGGAGCCGAAACTGATGAAGATATTACAATGATGTAGTTAATGGCAAGAGGAGGAGACGTGCTAATACTTTGAAGAAGTCTCAAGCCACGTTACCTCAAAGAACATGGTTGAACTTTGAAGAAGTGGATAAGTTGCAGAGGCACAAAAATGGAAAACACTAACAACCACTACATGAATGCTCCAAGTGAAATAGGCCCAAAGATAGCTGTTGCAAATGGGAAGATAGAGACACCTACATAGAATTACAACTCACACGTTGGAACTCTAACACCCCCCGATAAGCGAAACATAGGGAGGAAACAAAAGAAAAAAAAAGGGTCCCAGTGATGAGGATTGATAAGGTACCCATGTACAAACTCTCATAGCCAGAGAAAAGGAGGAAAACTCATGGGAAAAACTCCTCCCCAAAAGAGAGAAAAATATACAAGCCAAAAAAGGCATTGGAGTTGAAATTGAAGAAGATCCGACAATGATGCAATCAATGGCAGGAGCATGAGAGTTTCCAAATATGAATAAGACTTGAGCCAAATAACTTCAAAGAACATGCTTGAACTTTGTAGAAGTGGATAGGTTGCAAAAGAATAAAAATGGAAAACATTGACAACCACCACACGAACGCTCCAAAGAAATATGTGTTGGTCAGGAACCAAACAAGGATTCAAACAAAAGAAAACACCATCAACCATCGAACAAGTATTGAGGTCCGTGGACACTAAAATATCAAAACATGAAGAATGCTTGAAACTCTAAAGATGGAAAGGAAAACCCACACTTTCAATACCATCAAAGATACATGTAGAAATCCAAGTAGAAAATTTCAAACCCTTGAGGAAACATAATCTAAATGCACACCCCCAAATTGAATTGTTCCTAGAATGAATCGTGATAACCAAAAAAAATATTATGTTGAGTGTCCCTATGGACGCCAGTCCATCTCACCAGACTGTATGGGTAACTAGTCGATGCAACCGCTGATTAAATATAGGAATCCATGCTTAATACGAGGATCGGTCTGAATACATTTGATCTCTATTGATCATGGCAAATAAAAAAATCACCCGAGGAAGAATTGGATACAACCCCACCAAAATGTTGGGCTGAGTGGAAAATATGACAACAATGGATGTCCAAATTGATGACGAAAGTATGGAATATGAGCTAAAGGTAGCAAAGATGCAAAACAACCTAAGAAAAAAATACTCCAGAGTGGCAAGCTCTAAGACACTGCAAACAAGGTAGTACAGGGAAACAAATTCCTAGTTACACGCCAAAGACTATATGCATGAGTGGCCTAAAATCGACTACTCAAAGGTGTCGAATGATAGTTACCATAAAAAACCATCATGGACATCAATCCTTGATGAGAAAATCAACAGGTGAGGAATCAACATGTGTTCATTGAGAAAATGATGAGAAAATTAAGGAGGTGTGCAACCACTTGTTGGAAAAGAGAGTGAAATGATCTTTGCAACGCTTCAAATGATATGGAAGAATGAAGCTTCAATAAAGAGGTATAGCAAAAACTATGCCAATGACCTCGTACAACAATCTGCCAAAAAAACAACTATGCCAAAAGGTCCCCAAATTACAAACTTTGGAATCCTAGCTCAAGAAGCACGATCTAACCTGCTCCAAAATGGCTTGATGTAATACTTGCACCCATTCTTTATTGTAATAAGAAACAAAGAACCTCACTTTGCCAATAAATTCAATTCATCTTTTAGTTGTGAATTCACCCTGGGATAACCCAAGGATGATTTTCTTATTTCTTGGAGTCAACAACCAAAAGTAGTTTCTAAAATCAATCTTCCCTTCTACTTTTCTATATCTCCTTGGTGCACTTTAGACTTATACTAGTGACTTTGATATTACTTCTTCTTCAAACAATACTTGTCTGTGTGATTCTCACCTCTACAATTGGTTTTGTTTGTTCATACATATGTTGCATGGGTTCGCATACCCAGCGGTAGGGTTCACGAACCCAAATCAGGTTCACGAACGGTTCGTGTATAGGTTCTTCATTGACGAACCCAGATGAACCTGGTTCACGAGTGAAGAACCTGATTCGTCGACAATCAAAACAAGGTTATTTTAGTTGATTGGGTTCGTCATACCTCATCCTTGGGTTCGCCATACCTTGATTTGGGTTTGTTGTCGGGTTAAACATTTTTTTAAGTAATTAAAAAAAATAAAGGGGAAAGGTACCCCCTCCCCAACCTAAATTTATATCAAGACTTCCTATCTCATATCTCATTATTTTCCTTCATTTGACGACACATCAAACTCAGCGGCAACACATCAAACCCACAATCGTCGGCATTGTTTCACTCATCAATGAGAAGCGGCAGTTTGAAAGAGTTTGGAGGAGGTCCTGGGTAGCGTTCGATGGAGGGCTTGTCATCGTTTTGGCTGAGATCATTTTATGAAGGGAAAAGTTATGCCACAGCACCAGCAATTTCCATTTCCAGCTCCATGGGTGGCTTATTGACAGAGGACCTTAGTGATGTTGATGATGATCGCGAGGATGTTGATGATATGGCTTAACGAAGTCAAATCATTTATGTTGTCGATTGTTCATTGTCCACTTTTTTGAACTTTGTATTTTCTATTTAGCATTTCATGTTTGGAAATTCCATTGGCCCATTAGACAAGTTTTGAATGTAGTATAACAATGGAATGATGATATAACTTTGGACTTCCACTTGATATCAAATTTTATGTTCCAATGTGAATGAGAATATTGAACTAATGGATATTCATGTGACATGTTTTTAACTTTTTAATATTATAATATATGTGTGTGTACCCTATTTTAAAAAGTGGTGTCATCCTCCTGCATCCACTTTTGATAACCTTGCAAACTTTTCTTCCCATCATGAAATGGTTTGAAATCTCTTTCATTACCTTCAAACTTTCCAAAAAATGATTTTCTCTTATTTGCATGTGCATGAGATTTCTTACTTTCAACCAAACAATCAATTGAATTTTTCTTCTTCTTATAATTAACCTATATGTTTTTAATTGGACATTCAAATATGTCACTTCATTTAAATAATTAGACTTTTTATGAAAATCAATATAATATAAATTCAACATTTTTCTTTTTAGTCGAACAAATTAGCAAAATTAGCATCTTTTTAATAAGCCTCTTATTCTTCCTACAACGAGGCTTAATGCTTTATCAATGATTCATCTTGCTTGCTTAAGGATGGTTCTCCATATTTATTTTTTACTATCATTTTGTTGAGTTTTGTAAGATCTTTGTTAGCAATCTTCCACAATGCTTTTTTTCAAAAAATATTTTTTTTTACTATAGTTTTGTAACATCTTTGTTAACAATTCTCTACACTGCTTCAAAAAATATTTTTTAATACAAGTTTCGAATTTGAAAATCTAATTTTATAAATGAAACTTTAACATTGATAAAGTTAGTAATGTTAGAGATAAAATTATCAATCCACATAAAAAATGAGTTAAATTAAAAAATCAAAATAATCAACCCACAAAAAAAATAGGTTGGATTAAAAAGTCTATCCAAAGATGCAATGTAGCTAAGTAGAACTTCAACAATTGAACAGCCTTGGAGCTGTGATACCGTGAAATAATTCTAAAAGAGATAAAGAGCATTGAAAAATATTGCATGGATAAGTTAAAAAAGAAATAGTATTAACAATTTAACCAGAAAATTAACACAATCCAAAATATATACAGATGTGATTGCTTCAAAGTATTTATATTTTGATTTTTAATAAGGAAAATTAATATAAAAATAGTATTAACAATTTAACCAGAAAATTAATACAATCCAAAATGTATATAAAGATGTGATTGCTTCAAAGTATTTGATATTTTAATTTTTAATAAGAAAAATTAATATATTTATTGTTATAATTTTAACTATTTACTCAATTAATTTAATATTTAAAAAAAAAAATTATTATAACTTTAACTATTTACTCAATTAATTTAATATTTAAAAAAAAATTATTATTATAATTTTAACTATTTACTCAATTAATTTAATATCTTTTAAAATAATTTAAAGTCCAAATGCTTCTCAAATTTAAGAAAAAACAGTTTTTTTTTAATGATCTCACGACTCGCACGGCCTTCATTTGCTGTGCGGAGGCTCAAATAAACCTTACATGAATGTTAAAATAAATAAACAATGCGTGCTGTCTGAGTTTGGATTGGGCATCAAACGATGGACATTTGTACAAATAAGGAAATGCAATAGCCCGGCCTCGTATACCTTACACGAATCGAATGAATATAAGAAGTTTATACGAACGGGTGAGGATTGAGGAAGTGTATATGTCAATTGGATTACTACCTGTAAACAGATTCAAAACGAGTGGGTGGGAATGGAGATAACCGGGTCTCTCTATACAGGCCAGCCGGTGCCAAGAAACCAACCAATCACTTGCTTTAAAATCCCAGCACTGAAACCAACCAATCACGTGCTTTAAACTCCCAGCACTAAAACCAACCAATCACTTGCTTTAAAATCCCAGCACTGAAACCAACCAATCACGTGCTTTAAACTCCCAGCACTAAAACCAACCAATCACTTGCTTTAAAATCCCAGCACTGAAACCAACCAATCAATGCTTTCGGTCGGCCTGCCTGACATGTTTTGTCGCGGAAGTTACTGATATCAGTTACCATTTTCGGTGTAATGAACCAAAGCTGGATTATTAAGACTAAACTTTGACTCTTTTTTTCATTCAGGCTCTCAAACTCAATAAGAAATCTTATTGTAGGACTATATATATATATAACAATTCGATGCTCATAATAATTGCCCCTTTGTTAAGATACCTTCAACAAATATTTGGTACCAGGTAGTCTTGCTTTATTCCGGTGATATTTCCGTGAGAGGTAGACATTGATGATGAGTTATCCGTGTTCTATATTTTCTGGAACTAACATAGTACCAGAAGCTTTCGTGTGTCAAACAAACAATATATATTTCCCCATGGGCCATAACATCGTAAGATTTTATTATAAAAATAGCAAAATTACAATATTCATAAAAACAATACAACGTTCAGTAGATATCCAACGCTGGACTCTAAGCTGCTCAACAACGTCTTCAGCTAAAGGAGGAATATAATATCCATCGTCTGCATAGCGTCTCTGAAAAGCCCTAATCACGTGCAAGAAAAAGCAAACAGATGATAAGTTTGAGATGAACCAAAAAGACTGCAATGCAAGTAATCTATACACAAAGAAACTTATAGCTCTGTCGCCAGCAACATTGTCCAGTTGCAGGAGTAAACGAAACAAGTTATTTATGAATACATATAATAGAATTTGGGTTCGTAATAATCAGTACTTCCTAACATCAACATTCTACATAATGGCTTGAAAAATATATATTATAGATCAAACAATATTTCTAAAGAATAGCAGCGTACCTTATCAGTTCAAAACTGTGCTCCAGAGTTGCTTTGCAGACTCTAGTATGGCGGTGGAGGAGGAGATTTGTAAGAGTAGTCATTTGTAGGTGGTGAGGGGTAGACGGGTGGTTTGGGATGGGAAGGGGGGTAAGTAGGTACTATTTTTGGGGGAGTACGACTTACATCATGGGTTGGGGGAGGAGGACACTTGTGTCCGTATGGTTTTTGTGGTGGGGATGAAGTTGCTTTTGGTGGTTTGGTCACCGGAGAAGCCTTGTGATGGGGAGGATGAGCCTTGTGATGGGGAGGATGAGGAGTTGGCCATGATTTTGGTGGTGAGGGAGGAGGAAGGGGTTTGTCAACTGGCGGAGGCTTAGCATATGGACCAGGAGTTGGCTTTGGTGGAGGTGGAGATTTGTACTTGTACGGAGGAGAAACTGGCACCGCCTTAGGAGGAGGCTTCTCCACAACTGGGGGCGTGGGGACGGGTGTGGATGCAGGGGGTGGTTTATAATGGATTGGAGAAGGAACGTGAGATGGAGGAGGCGGAGATTTGTAAGGGTAAGGCTTCGGAGGCGGGGACTTATAGTATCCGGCATCTGATGGACTCGCACCAAAAATGCAGGCAACAATCAGAACCAGCGATAACTTACGAATGAAAGACATCCCTGCAAGTGCGCCCATCTTTTACTCCCAAAGCCGAAGTGGGTCGTATAAGATGGTTATAGATGACTGGTATTTATAGCGATCGAGAGGGGCTTAGAGTCTGAGGATATTTGGTGTGAAGTTTCGTGATACAACGTGGTATTTTATAAACTTTTAGTGTGGGTCTGCCTGTCAATGGCTGGTCGGGACATTGTTTTTATTTTTCAAAACAAATTTCAAAGTTTAAGATTGTTCGTTCAACGTCTTGTCATAAACTTTTGTAGGAAGTCTTCCAGTCATGTACGTAAGTTTGGTTGCTTCACGTGAATTTCGTTTCGATGGCAGTCTCTTTAGGAGTTTTCTCTCTTACTTTTTGACCATTTCCCTAAGCGACGCACTTTACCATGCTAAATATTTATATATATTTCTTATTGTTAATTATGAACAATTCCGACAAGCCTGGTTTATTCCAATCAATCAAAGACATTCAATCGCAACTTCATGTTTTTTTATTTTATATATATATATATATTGATTGAGTTTGATTTAAAACGTATTCGGCAATTTAGTCGTTACAAGACAAAAAAAAACCTTGATATTTCAACAAAGTTAGAAAAAACGTTTAATATTTGACGATGAAAGAAGCGTGAAATTGATTTCACGGATTTTTAAGAAACATAAACAAAATTGAAATTAAAATTGATTATTTTATTTTATCAAGTTGTAATTTTATTTTTATGATGTAATTAATTAGGGAAAATAAAAAGTTAAATATGATTATATATAATAATTAAACAATATTACAATACAAAGTTTTCAAAAATTAATTAATATCTGTTAAATCATATTTTTTGTAAATATATTTTGATGAGATGATGATAGTTATTAATTTTTTATAAATTTTGGTTTATTCGATTTTAAGAAAGTAAGTTGTTATTTGATTTTCTTTAAAATTTTACTTGTATGTATACATGACATTTTATGAAAAAGTGGTTTTCATCATCAACCATCTTGATGTTATATAGATGACAAAATCTTTCATCCCATGCTTTTTTAGGAATTTTCCAACATGTGAGAGTTTGTTCTTATTTTAGCAATATTAATTTTCTTGTTTATGATAATTGAAACATATAGATACTTTTCATCATCTACATTAGGGTCGATCACCTCCTTGTAATATCTTAATTTCTCTTATCCTCCTACTCTTTATGGCCGTGAATCTTCTCCTTAAATTTTCATGTAATAATACTTTAAATACTATCACTATTATGTAGAGGGACATCTTCGTTCACTCCCCAATGATTTAGCCAATGCTTGGTGTCTTTGTAGTAGGTGGTTTTGACTAGAGTATGAAGCAATTTTAGGAAGTCTCTAAGTGGCTTCCACATTGTTTATCTTGTTCTTGTACATTATGTACCTAGTCATAGCCATGCTCTCAATTGGGAAGAGACTCGCTTTTTCTAAGGAGGATAGGATTGTGTGTATTGTTTTTAATTTTGAGATTATGTTAAAAAGTGCTTTTGGATTTGTTCTATCGTTTCCATGATTCTCTAGAGATGTCGGAGCCCCAAATTTCACATCCATATAAGATTTAATAAAGGTGGCAAGAGTCTCAAAAAGGAGTTTCTTCCTATCTCAAAACCAGAGGTATACTAATTTATAACTATTTGCAAGTCCATAATAAGCTTTCCACCCTAAATTAATTACTCTTTTATCAATGCATAGTTAAGATTATGATGAAGATCAATTCCAAGATATTTACAAACTTATGAAGTCACTTCCTCCAACTTGTTGTTTCCATACATGGAATTATCATAAGTGATCTTTTGGGATTTGATTATCATAACCTTTCTTTTGTTAATGTTAACAATTATACCCACACTAGAGAATAAATCCTTGATAATTTTAGCTGCAGGTTGAGATCATAGGGACTGCTCACCATAAGAACAATATCATCGGCATAGAGAATAAGGATGATGACTATACCCACAAAAGTTGAGCCCACATACCCTGCCTCTTCTAAAAACCCCTCTAGCTTGTTGATTTAAATAACAATAAGGGTCAGGGACATGAGACAACCTTGCTTGGTTCCTATATTATAGTTAAAATTTCTTCTAAACAACCCTCAGAGTTCCTACACTTGTCAATAACCTTCTCTTACAACATTATTGTAGTAGCTCTTAACTCAAAATGGACTTTTAGCTCTTCTAATATATTTGAAAGGTTTGTTTTGGGCACAATGTCAAATGCTTTTCTAAGGCCAAAAAATCAACGTAGAATATTGGTTTTATTATTGCAACACTCCTCAAAATGGTCCTAAAAGTAACAAGGCAATCCATAGTTAAATGATAGCCCTCAAATCTTGCATGGCCTTTATCTCCTTTTTCATGACTTTCTAGCCAGACATTGATCTTCTTTTCCTAAAAAATTGCATATAATTTGACTAAAAGAGAGCTAATCATATTGCCCCTATAATTAGATTGATTGTTTTTATCTCAACTTTAAGAAATGAGAAAAGAGGGCTAATCATATTGCCCCTATAATTACATGGATTTTTTTATCTCCACTTTAAGAAATGAGAACAACTAGGCTTTAGCCCATGGTTTAGTGAAATCCTACTTGACTCTTAAATTCAAGAACCTGTGGATGTGAGGGATGAGGATGGCTAACCATTTTTTAAGATTTTTTCTTGGTATCCTTTTATGTCCTTAGCTTTACCTTTTGCAAGTGGCTTAATACCAAACTCAAACTCTATGGCTTCTAAATAGAAAATTTAGTCTTGTGTAAAAAGGGTGTAAAAAGGGTATGAATGTTGTTCACAAAATCACTCGTAAAACTTTTTAAGGTTTCGTTCTACTACTTACAATTTGCTTATAGAATTTCCTAGTATCAAACATAAAAATGTGTAAAAGATTCTCTTGTTTTCTATTTACATAATACTTTTTTCTCTTTAAATTATAGATTTGTGGATTTTTAGTATCCTTATACTCTTTATCATATAAGGATTGGTCATTGTATTCTCATTTTTACATAACATGAACTTGTTAATGGAAGTAAAGAAGCTTAAGTAAATTCTCCTTTGTTAACTTCTTTTACTAAAATGTGTTCATATTAAAAATATTGACTAAGAAATAAAATTATAAAAAACATTTTTTTTATAATATTGGTTTTACTTTAAAATAAAACTATTATTAAAAAAATGTAAAACTTTATTTTTAATAATTGAAAATTTTCATTTTTAAATCTCACTTATATTTATTTAATTTCAATATAAATAATTTAATTTTATGTTGATATTTAGTAATACGATCTCTTTCACTATCCTCCAAGTTCCAACTCTGGTAATTTTAATGTACAATGAATATGTCGAACTCTCTTTATTGTACTTTGAATATTTTAAATTTTCTGATTGATGATTGCAGCATGGCCGCCTTCATCTTAAGTGTACTTTTGAGTATTTAAATTTTCTGACTCATGATTCGGTAGCTTACATGGCCGTCTTTTTTAAGATTATATTTCAATCGTGTTGATAGCAATTTGAATATTATTATATTTTAGAGGGTTATTCACGGTTATCCGATAGCTCTTTACCCTTTCAGGTTTGTTGAAATATTTAACAATAATAGTATAGTGCAACATCTCAGATTTTATTTCAATTGCGTTGAGGTCACTTTTACCAAACATTCCAACGGAAAACTGAAACTTACGTTAAAAAAATCATACTTACACTGAAACTTACGTTAAAAAAATCATGCTTACAAGAATATGGTTTCTACTAAAAATACTGGGAATTTGTTGAAATTGAGATTCTACAAATCCCGAATACTGCATTGAAACAGTTTAAACATATAATGTTGGTGTGAACAGCCAAAATTTTCAGACCATCATGGAAAGAAAGGCCGGTCTCTGTGAACTTTACATGTTTTCAAATATGACGTACGATAAAGATAGATACAAAGCGATTCACTATTATATTCATTTTCAGGGATTGTAAGAGGGTCTGCGCGATGGCCAGATAGAATGGTCGACTAAAATGATGGGTAACCACGCTGTGTCAGTGTAGCGGTGTACGAATCGATTATAAAATGGGGATTATATGAATAATATAATTTATATATTTCATCGATAATCGATTGACAGTAATTTGAATGGCTGGCAGCACCTAACATCGTCGCCAATATCCAAAAAATATCAAACTTTTACATGCACACAGATTCGCAGAATAGTGGTGAATGTGATCACCTTTTCTTTTAATTAAATTCTCTGACTCCATGCTCGGGTTGTTGCATAGTTGTCGGTCTTCTCGACTGTAGTGGAATCATGGAACGAAATAAGCTCGGGAGTCGGGAGTCGGTCTACTAGGCGCCAAATGCTCATCAAAGCCGATGGATGTTGACGATACGACAAATACGCGTTTTATCACATGAATCACTGTCAGCTTTGATGCCCTAATCGTTATCTAGAGCTTGAGAAACAAGTTGTTTGAGCTGTTTTCTTCGTATTCCATTGAAAACTGCAAAGAAATTGCTCTTCACGTGACAAATGCACCTGGACGGACTTTCAGTGATGCATTTTTGCACCGACATGGATGAGGATCGACAGAGCATTCGATAATTTTTTGAGATTTATTTGGAAGTACTAGTAACCGAATTATAGGATTCTGCTTTGGGTTAGAGATTTTTTTGGAAGTACTAGTAACCGAATTATAGGATTCTGCTTTCAACCCATTGGGACAAGGAGAAAATCTGATAAATCTCCTTTTTAACAAATATGCGGTGAAAAGTGTTAAGGTTGAAATCTCACTGTACAATGAAATAAATACAAATACTTAAAGTTGAATTGGATCTGGTATGTGCAACCAATACTGAAATACAAATAAACAATTCAAATTAAAATTGGATTGTCTCAAGGTACTTAATGTCCATATGTTTAATGGAACGGTGGCTTAGTGTCTTCAATAAATCTGTGTTTATATGTTTAGCAAGTGATTTACAAATAAATTTATTATTTTTGCAAATGTATATGTCAATAATGTTTTAATAATGTTTACGTGGATAGGCGTTTTTTTTGTTGGGGTCAGTTTTGAAAAGCACTGTAGCTTTTCGTTTGTCCCTTTATCCAGTAAAAATACGCCGCGTGTCTTCAAAATCATGGATTATTTTTTAAGTAAAATATTAACGTCTCTAGTTTAACGTGTGGTTGAAGTTTTATTCTGCTGGGTTCAGGAGGTTTTCTATCCTGCTCGGCGCCTTGTTTACGATGTTTCCTATCCTACTGAGTGTCGTGTTCACCAAGTACTTTCCTTGTTTTGAAGGTTTTTCATGTATAGCAAATATGTAGGTTATTCTTTCTTTGATTCTGATCCTTTGTTTATCTAGAGGGTTAGGTATTTTGTCTACATCAGTATTTTTCGAAGAAATGGTTATTTATGGCCATGACTAGAGTGTCTATGTAATCTGGAAAAGTACTTTTTGATTTTACATAATAGCAAAAGTACAATTCTTTTCTCCTTGAAAAAAAATTCGAGGATGGACGATGGCCATTGGCCATATCTATTTGCAATTTTGCCCCTTGAAAAAATAAAAATAAAAACTATTAAATACATTGTTACGAATTTATCTCCCACTATTCTCATATCTAATCTCAACAAGTTTTGCGATTTATTTGTTTCTTGATTTCTTTAATAACAAAAGGACAAACTGGATAGGTTAGCGACCGAGCGAGCTTAATTTATTTTATTCAGCGTCACATCTAAATTTATGAGTCTCCATTACCGGACATATCATAGTGATACATGATACAACTGGGTTTCCTTTTTTTCACAACAAATTGCTTAATTCATGATCTTCATGACAATTTTGAGCATGGAAAATTTTTAGTTGTAGTCTCAACTCCAGTCAATTCAATAGTTGTACCTACATCCACTATAATTCTTTGTATAAATGGCATGCCCATGAAGAGGATCAAGTAGGATTTGGGTTTGAAAATGATTCATTTGGCTGCTTGTTATTTTGTTATTCTGAATAAAAATATTCTTCAGTTCTATTTATATATACCTGAGTTACTTTCTATTGATCATACCATAGAACGAGTTATTTTCTCTCTATTAATTTCTGAACATGTAATGTATTCATGAAGGGTGTTGTATCACTTCAAGGCAACATGTCCCGTCAAGACTGAATGCTCTACTCACTCGTTAAGATTAGTCTCTATCCCATCCACCATTACAAGAAAAGAATGGTTGCGTCGCGTCGTAATTTCCTTTATCAACCACAAAATTACTCACTAGGATAGATTTTCACGACTTACTATACACGCATTCATTTAACAATCTGGTTGTTCTTCAATTACTTGTTGCATTTTCGTAGTAGGTGTTTCTTATAGGGAATAGTCCATACTTCTTGCTAATGCTAATAAGAAGTCTTTCCCCACTTCTATAAATACATTTCAACAAGACTAAATTATCCCACCAAAAAGTAATAAATCCAAATGTCACAAATTAAAAAATTGAAAATGGATAAATGTTATATAAGAATGAATATCTTTTCCTTAGAAAGAATGTGCATGTAGATTCAAGAGTGCAGAGAGGGAGCTTAGAGGGAGCCATGTGTAATCAAAAAGGAGATTTTTAATAAAATACCAGGTTGCAGAGTTTGGGACTTGGTACTGTCATCCAAATATCTAAGTGTTTATACAATATTATAAAGGTTCAAGTCTAGATATTAGAAACCCGGATCTGTACTTCCATTTAATTTGAAGTAAAAATACTGGATAAATGGATGCATGGGTTCCGAGATAGGGTTTAAGCATACTTGGTTTTTTCACCATTAGTTCCACCACATAAAGGGTTACAAAGAATAAGTTTTTGAATTGGTATTGGTTAATTAAAAAGAAAAGAAAGGAAAACATGTTGGGTTTAGCTGTGCTAGATTCCTAAGCTGGGCATAAACTATTTACAAGCAAAGATTCCTAAGTTGGACATCAATGATTTCTAAGCAAGGATTCAAGGTAGATGTGTATCTTCCCTCCATTTTTTTTTTTCAGTGTGTTGGTTATTGAAACAATGTTTTTTTGTAGATGTTATGATTCCGGATTTATTGATTTATTTAGTGACATAAATTTGATTGAAAATATAATATTATATTTAGCAATTTTTTTACGAAGTGTGTAATTAATTTATTATTGTCAAATGAAATGTGATTATTTTTAAGCTTTTCATCCTAGAAGTGCGACACACATATATACCCTTCAAACTAAAATTAAGACCCGCCCTTAAAATTTGAACCCTGACTCCAAGGGTTGCGCTTGACTTATCATGCCACTTGTGAGAGAGTACAAGGCATGCACACGAAGTTGGGGGACCTTTTAGGTGCAACCCAACTTCTTAAATACTTGTTTATGTTATGAAAAAGATTATCGCATGCACGTTATTATATGAGCATATTGAGATGAATGATAATGCCGTTGCCTTCATTGGTATTGATTTACATGATTTTGTGTTAATGAATGTGTTATAGGAAACTACAACAAAGAAGTTTTAGGATAATATTGACTTGTTATATAAAGCTAAATCCCTCATGAGTTTAATAGTCTTACGAAAGAAGTTGTATGCTTTGAAAATGAAGGATTGTGATAGCGCTATAAATAATCTTAATGCTTGCAATGGCTTGATAAACACAAGGGCATGGTGATGAAGTACTAGAAAAATGTGTAATGCATATCCTTGCTCTATAGTCTTCCAGGTTTTTGGAAGAATATGCAAGTTGCTATTAGTAGAGTTACAAAGGTAGAGAATCTCAAGTTGATGGAATTTTTAGGTTACTCGTAGCCAGAGGAGAGAAGGAGAAGAACCTCTTAAATAAACATTGATTCATAAATGTTTTTTTTTAACAAGAACGGTTAAAGAGCTTTTAATTATATAAAACTGAGGTTACAGAGAATAAAAGAAGAAGGATTGTTCCCAAAGGAGTATAGTATCCATCACACCTTGTTCATCCTTCTCTAACTTGTAGTTGTCCTGAAATTTGCCTAATCTATGGAAGCTATAGCTTCTTACATGTATTGTCCAAGCAGAAGAATGCATAAACAAAACATAGTAAAAAAATTTCCTTTTAACCCAAAATGGAGCAACTAGACCTTGTTCTTAGGCATTCTGAGACTAAGCCTTTGTTCTTCAAACCAACTGAAACATTTCCTCAAAAAACCAGCAAAAGACATATCATGAACAAAAAGGAGTACAGACCGAGACCAACCAGCTAGTGACAAATATCTTCAATGTTCTCCATGCTCCTTTCCTTCACAGAACTATTACCAAAGTGTAGTCCAGAGTTGACCATCTTGCTTTCGAAGTTTTCCAAATTCTTGCCAATCTTTATGTTGTTGCTGTTCATAGCCTCCAGATGAATATTCAAGCGAAAATCTGGGGGGAGAGAAGCACTTATGAGGAGATGATTAACCCTCTCCTCAAGCTTGTTGTTGTGGGTCTTAACTTCAGAGTGGGTGGCTTGTGCTAAGGAATAAATACGGGTTAAGGCCCGTTTCAATTCCAAATTCTCATTTCGGACCAGCCTAACCTGGTTTTCAAGCTCATTGACACCGTTCATAAGATCCCCGAAGTCTATTTTTTTCCCTCTTCACTATCCAGAGCCATGGTGAACGATATTTTCTTTCTCCATAGTTGCTTCTGGCTGCTCCTCCTTTTCAGCAAAAACTACATGACCAAGACTATGCATCGTGGGTCTTACCTATTCACATTCATGCATTGTGCACCAGATGCCTCAAAGACTGGGTGAACCTAGCTTTGAGCTCTATTGAAGCTCCTTATAGATTTATTACAGAGTGCACAACTCAAATAAACATCTGTACCACTCAGGATTGAAGAGCCTGTGACAATGTGCTCCATGATTATGAAAACAGAGCTCCCCTTGCCAATTTTCTAGCTCCTGTACGAATAAACACAAATGAAAAAGACATTCCCATCTGCTATTAAAGAGGTACCTTGTTTCCGACAACTCTCCTCTGCTTCACGCATGCGATCCATCTAGCTACAGTATGGCACGTACCAAGAGCATTTAAGATTGAAATGAAAGTGAATCCTAGGTAGATCCGGAAGACAAATGTGGTTGGGATGAAAAGCGTTCCAGAGTCCCACAATTTTGTGTATGTGGGGGAGGTTTCTATACCCAACCTTGTGAAACCAAGGGGGGTCTCAAAACATAGAAAGAATCAATCATTCTAGATGTAGAAATAAAAATTTAGTGGATCCAACTATATTCTCTAGGAACATTATCACATTCAAGAGTTCCAAAGCACAAGCCAACTCCCTTGTTTGCCATGCTATCAGTCTGTTCATTTTGACCTCTCAGAACATGGAAAAAGTTGATTTTCTTGAATTCTTTTGTTAGACAAGTTAAAAGATGATACATTTTTTAGGTGGGACTATTCCAATTTCTTGATAGAGTTCTTTCTTCTCTAATGACTATTAATGAATTTCCTATCACCATTATTTCCTCGAGTCTCAATTCTCTAGCAAGTTCCATACCTTTTATTAAGCAAGCCATTCAACGTTATTATTGGTTTTTTTTCCAATGCTCCAAGCGAAGTCTCTCTGTTTATTCCCCTTGGATTCAAAGATAACTCCCCCCGCACCTGCCAGCCCTAGATTGCCTTTCGAGGCCCCTTCAAATAACAAAGAAATGCATCCTACCTTTGTCCATCAAGTTTGAAATCCTTCGCTGCTCATCCTAAGTTGCCAATGTTTAGATTTCGGCTTTTTAGGGGGATTTATCCAAAAGAGGGAGGGAGGTGGTACAAGGACGTCTGCCATCCATGCTCTTTCTTCAACAGTCAGAGGCTCCTTGTGAATGCTTAACATTCCTCTTGAGAATAAGGCCTCCATCCAAAAATCCTTAGCCGAATCAATTACATTTCGTGGACTCGAGATTTTTCCTTCAAAGATTTCTTTATTTCTCTCATTCCATATTTTCTAGCAGATAAATCCGGGAAGAGCTTCCCAAGCTCTAGCAAGGTCTGGTTTTTGACTGAGAGAGCTGATATAGTAGGCTTTCCAGCAGCTGAAGAGGTCGTTCTAGTTTGTAGGAAAAATAATATTAACATTTAGGCCTTGGAAAGCATTGATCCATACCTCCTGAGAGAATTTGCATTCTAGGAAAATGTGTTCCAAGGTTTCTTCCGCCTCCTTACATAGTATGCATAGAAAAGGCCCTTCAATTCCACGATTTCTCAGATTCTCGGCTGTTAATGTTTTTCGATGGGCGAGAATCCAGAAGAAAACATTAATTTTTGGAAGACCATCATTGCACCAAATCTTGTTCCACTTTACATCTTTTTTTTTTCTTGTTGTTGTAAACAAGACGGTAACCTTCCTTCACCGTGTAGAGTCCCTTCTTCCCCCATCCCCTTCTATCATTGAGATGCCTATGTATTGGAGCATGCCCGTTTAAAATGGAGAGGAACGCTCAGTAATATGAATGAAGCTGCTCCGGGATCTCAAGTTTCTTCCACCCGGTCTGTCACCTACCCAAATTTCTGAGAATTATTATTTTATTTGCAAAAATACTTTATGTTAATTTAAATTACAAAGTTTTGTAATTATGATCAGTTTTGATCATGAATGAATGTAATTACTGAATATTATTATTTAAATAAATTAATTAGGAGACAAACACCCAAGAGGACTGTTGAATGAGTTCACTGACCCACTAGGAGGAATGGAAGCTGTTGGAAGGTATGGGACACATGGAAGCAGTTGCATCACACCACTAACTATTGGTTATGGGACAACTACCCCTAAAAATATGGCATTATCCCCCAGGTGGAGGGAGTGAGCAGGCAACTCATTTAATGACCCAGTAACATCTGAAAAGGCCTAGGCATCCTATAAAGGCAAATTCGAATTGGGCAGGCAGCTCTTAATCAATATTTATGCAGAATATTTTCCTTTTGTGAATTAGGTGATTACAAGAGAGATTCGAATAAGGGAGGTTAGTGGTGACTCAAGCTTAAGTTTGCATATTGCTAAGAAGAAAAAGAATTGTTGGGGCAAGTCTTTTGGACTGCTACCTATTGAAGATTCAGAAGTTAATTGTTACAGCAAGAAGAAGTCCTAATTCCTGAGTTTCTTCCTCCTGGTGGTTCAGTGAACAGGCTCGGGGGTCCTAAGACAATACTTGACTGTTTTCAGGAATTGGTTGGGTGGAACAGTCTTCTTGGGCTGTTTGTTTCCCTACAGATTATCTCAGGTTCTACAAAATTTTTAACTTATTCTTAGTAAATAATTATGTTATGTTTAACTAGCATTTTCTGTTTTCCTGCTTTCGAAAAAGAATCTAATTCTAGAAATGTTTTAAGACTGAATGTTTAAGTTTAATGTTAAAGTTGAATTGATAAACCAATATCCCTATTTTTCCACATGTTGTTTTGAAGCATCGTACTCTAGTAGAGATATGCAAATTAAAATAGATTATAGGATAGGAAAATGCCAATGATTCGAATAGATAGAACAATGTTTGAGTTTTTTTTCATCATGCTGCTCTATACTAAACAGTAATAGAATTGTTTGATAAAATCTAGAAGATCATAATTACTGTAGTGTTTCATAGAATATAAACACTATTATTTCTCTCTCTATACATAGGTTATTTAGTTTTCTGCATTATAGTTAAATATAACAGAATGTTATGTATGAGTATATATTATACATGTTTATCAGAGTTTTATGAAAAACAAACAATGTATAATTCCTGTATATATGCATCACATTATTCTTATCATTCTTATGCATAAAAGAAATAGATAGATCTCATCTCTCTGTACATCATATTATGTTTTGCAATTCAATACCATAGCTGCAATTAAGTAGATGTATTTATCATAACAAGACTGTATATAACCGTCATAATATAGTTCTCATTTTGCTTAAAGATACATTGATTTCATTATCTCTTTTAAGATTTCCAATAATTTTCTAGCTGTACTGAAAACATATCATACTATGTCGATGTCTCCCATGTCATTCATCTACATCATAAACTATAAACAATATGAATTGTTTTATTTCTCAAAATAAAAATGGATTCTATCACACCTTAAGTTAGATCTTTTGTTTTCCACATTATCATACTACAAATAGAAATATTACTTTTCACAAAGGTTATGATTTAAACCAAAGTCCCTTTTAAAATTAGGTTTCAAGATTTTGATTTCTATTTAAACAAAAACTAATGAGGATATGACCTATTGTCACCTCTGTAAATGAAGATAAAAATCAATCCACGGTTATACTATACATAGACATCACTTTCCACATTGAACACAAACCCTAGCTTGTAACATTATGGTTACAATCTACAGCGTCAAAATGTTTATTGCAGAGCCATTGATACAATGTTTTAGTGAAGTTTTTAGTTTGATAATTTGATTTCACACAGTGAAAATCATTTTGACATTTTATTCTACAGACTCCCCATCTACGACGAAATGCTTAAACCCTAATCTAGCTCGAAAAACATTTTATTAACCTACAACAATAAGTCGATTTACATAGACGTTTATACAAAATTAAATAGCATGCATTTCTTTTAGTGCCGAGAGGAAATATTGTTTACACAGAGAATGAGCCTACAGCTTTACATCATAACTTAACCAACGAAGTCGTGGTTCTCAGAACGAGTCTTTACAACGTTTGCAAGCAAAAATTATACAGGGTTTATCCCATTTTTCCAACAATCTGAAAGAACCTAAATTTTCTCAAAAACATCGACGAGTCACAGCTCCAGTCGACTTTATCAAAATTTAAAGTATAGAAACCCAGAACATTCAAATGAGAGTCTCGGCAACAAACAAAATATGTTTTCAAAACATAGTTTTGAACAAACAACCACGACGAGCCACAACAGGACCTGCAACTCCATTCTTGAAACCCCATCAACCTTACAGAGCACCTACGAGGGTTTATGGGAAGACCCGGAGCTTACCGTTGGAAGCTTTCCCAACTTTACCAAACCATTGCTCGAAACACACCATCTTAACCTGCAACTGGCATTAAAACGAAGGTTAGAAGACTGATATCTTTTCAAAAAGAGATTAGAATCACATTAAATGAAATATTCTTTCATTACAAGATTTGTTGTTCATTTAAACAAACGTTACCTTGCTGCGAAACTACCAAAGATTTTCACTCTCGTTAGTTCTTTATTGACTCCACACTGGAAATGTTACAAGAAACCCTTGGTCCAGTTACACCAGGGAAAAACTTCAACTCAATTTAAAAACGATGAGTTCTAGAACTTCAACCTTTGACAGTAGAAACTAATTACACAGTCTATCAAACGACACTGTTGCAGAAGGGAGAGAAACTATAACCCTCTCCAACTAGAGGTGTCGAGATCGAACCTCATACAAAGTTTAGGATAAAAATATGGCAGCCTGTCAGCCACAGACCGAAAACATTGGAGACAATAACCCTCATTCATCAAACTCTTAAACCAAAATTTGATCTATTTGTTAGGGTTTGATCCAACGGTCCATATCAATGTTGATCAACGATCAGGATTATGCCAACACAAGTTGCATTGGGTCGAGCAACTCATGCATTCAATACACTATCACTTCACACTTATGGGAATGCCACAGTGGATCACGTTGGATAGTTTCTGAACGTCCAACTCGGAGGGAGGCTAACTCAAAACAATGACACAGTGGTTTCAACGTTCACCATTACGATGGTATTACATACGTGGATTGACAACGAACCTTATCACCTGACTTTCATTTCAAGCTTTCAATGCAAATTTTCGAAGGGCAATCTCCATTACAGCTCGACGATCGTATCACATTAATGAGCCAGTACCATCAACCTGCCAAAAGTTATTGCATGTCAGTGTTAGATTCCCAACGACATATTTTTAAAAAAACTCTAATTCTTGACATTATAATGTTACATATTATATTAAGTCAAACGCCTAAGTAGTATGAACTATGAGTTGTTTTCACGACATTTATTCCTATGTTTATCATCCAACTAGTATTTAGTTCTGAGATAGATCGAGCTAGAGCCATGTGGTTACATAGGGTTATTTTTCATGTTGCTATATATAAATATTTCGAAGTGTATATAGTTCCAACTGTTTTTACTTTGTGGATTTAATTAAATAAGGCACCACTTAGATATTTAGTTAATAGGACAACTATGGTCACATGTTGACATAGTTTCCCTTATGTCTTTCATACAATTAGATTTAAGCATTGGAAAAGACTATAGGTATCACCATTTTCATTATTGCAAAGTTACGGATAGAATAACCTATACATAGGAGTTTTTAATATTACTATTGGGTTGTGACCATAAGAAAGTTATTATTAAAGTTATAGAAATAAATGTTCTGTTGAGTAGATTTCTGGTGAAGCTAATGACATATTTCAGCAGGGAGACTAACAAAACGTTACTATACTCCTTCGCACAAACATTAAATGACCTTGCGATACATTATTACATCATTGATGGAAGGACAATGATGACTTCATAACTAGCTAGTACAGTGACAAAAACCATCAGCAGAACAACGTACTTAGATAATTCTATTTTTAAACATCGTGACGTTGTCAGACGACATCTTAAACAGTAGACGTAGCATTAAAAACCATACCTGCTTGCTTTCAGTGGATCACATTAGAATTTCTAACATTTTAATTATTTACGACTTTGAAATTGAAACTACTCGGACTTTGTTTTTACGCAGCCATGAAATCTCTTACCTGTCGTCTGCACATAGGACATTCAAGATGCTTTAGCATTATAGCTAAGTAAGCTCCAGGGTACCTCATAGGACACCCTTTTCATCAAAAGTCAAACTGTCAGTATCTTTGCGAAAGAAAATAGTGTCACATCAAACTACCAATCATTTATTACATTTGTTATCCTAATCATGTTAACCAAACATGCTTTAAACTGTCATTATCTTTGTGCTGCTAAAACAGAAAATTAAAGCATGTTTATTATTAACAACTGTATAATTAATGCTGTCATAATCCCAATATTTATTTCCGCAATTTTTATTATCTAAATTAATGCTGTTATAAAAATTTTAAATTTTTATGAATTTTTGAGATGTTACATGTGGTATCAGAGCTCAGATTCGAAGTCTAGCCCTGAATGAGGTCCAAAACATGTAGCAGAAAAATTTTATATAGCAGAAAATTGAACTAACTTGAAAATTTGATTATTATGTTATTCAAAAATTATTTTAGTTACAGGTATGGAGAACTCAGCTAAACATTTAAGCGATAGATTTCAGCCAAACAGTCACATTTCGGGACAACACTATGTAGAGGAAGGTCACGGGGAATTAAATAATAGTTCAACAGAACTGTTACATACCTTTTGTAATGTCCCCCTCCTACCATTCAACATGATAGAGAGGACATGGTGCTCAATCCGGGAAATTAGCCCCCATATCCATTAATTAAACTTATTGATACAAGACATGTATATGTGCATGCTATAGAAACTCGACGGAAATTAAATAAATCCTGTTGATATCTAACATACACTCAAGATTTCTGTGACAACCATTAAAAAGAGACCTTTGCAGAACTATACAAGATCATATGGAAATGCATGATCATTTGAAAACACAGCGGAAGTAAATTCATTAGCACCTCCATGATACATTCAAGCCATTCATCAAAGGAGTAATTGCAAGGTTAAAAACACAAGAGAATACTTATCTTGACAAAATAGTCCCAAGCAACTGGCTATGCAACTGCAACGTTCCACCCAACCATAGGCCAATTGTGCTTATCAACCTCTTGATACAACTGCCACCCCCAAGCTGGGCATGATCTCTACGAGGAACCAGGGAACATCAGACTCACACATAGCCAAGCATACACCAAGATGAGCCAAGCCAATCTGCAATTGGGTTTATCAGGCTGCTAGGAAATGGGAAGGAAGAATTGCTAAGCTAGTGAGCTCAACCACAGAGCTATGGGTACCCCTCCCAGATCTATTCAGCTTGGCACTCACAATGCCTACACACCCAACACAAGGAAGTATCCTCTTCACTGCCACACAGTCCCTCAAGCCATACCTTCCCTTCTAGTGCTCTCAGGGTGTGCATAGAAAAGTAGCCAGCCCTCTTGATCTTCTTGAGAGGTTACTCCCTACACTAGGTTTATCAATCCAATTCTGTCCACTACCATTCCAGTTTCTTGCTTATAGGTTCAAATCAAACAAGGATGCACATAGCAGCAACACTACACTTGCTGAGCATGAGAAAACATTTCAACAGTGGGATGCATGAGATGGGGTTTCCTGGGCTTTAGAAAAACGTGGGTAGACTCAAAACGTATGGCAACTGGAAAATTCGACTGGGAGAGCAAAACCCATTCCAGAAAAATTTCCCAGGGGCAAAAACGACCTCTCCCTCAGTCCCAATTCGCGTCCCTCCTTCCCCAGCTGTTGCACCATCCAAAAACGAGTTCCTGGGCATGGAAAAACGTAGGGTTATGGTGAAAAACGTGAGGATAAACTCCAGTGAGCTCAGTCTGCGTGAGAGGAAGAACGTAATGGATGAAGAATTGCCTTAGGTAGCATTTCATGGGGGTTTTCTTGCCCATCAAGCCAAAAATACGATTTTCAGGTTGGTGGCTTGCCCATGCAAGAAAATCTGACTGCCATACTTCTCCAATCCCAAGACATTAACTGCCCCAACCAATCTTTGGAAGAATTAAATGATTGGGTGCATGAGACAAAATGGGTAGTTAAGAGTTCATGGGTTTTCTCATTGACACATGGGATGACACCATTGGCTCAAGGGTTTGAATAATTTCCCTCCCTATTCCTTGTAGAATCATGCCCCATCTCTTTGTTGCATTGCATAGCTAGTTGTGGGTTTTCCATTAAAATCCCTATTTACATGATGTCTTATTTACATTGTGCCCATCTCACACAAGAACCATAGGCATCTATTTTTTAATTGCTGATACATGAAATGCTAAATCAATGGTGGGGCCTTGGCCTTGAGCTCCTCACCATGATTAAATTACAATATTTATATCATTTACGATTTAATACAAAGGGGGTCAAAATGGGGACATTACATTCCCCTCCCCTTACATTAGCATTGTCCTCAGTGCTCATCAAAATTGAACAAAAATGGATATGCCACCCTCATGGCATCCTCCAGCTCCCATGTGGCCTCATCGGGACCGTAGTGCTTCCATTGCATCTTTACCTGTCCGATGGCTTGGTTCCGGAGCAATGTTACTTTCTTGTCTAGGATGCACAACGGATCGGTTTGGAATTCTCCCTCGGGTTCCACCTGGATCACATCCCAATTAATCACATGGTTAGGATCATGTACATATTTCTTAAGCAAAGAAACATGAAAAACATTATGAGCTTTAGTGCTAGCAGGAAATGCAAGTCTATATGCAACTGGTCCTATTCTTTCGAGCACTTCAAATGGCCCACAATATCTAGGTGATAGCTTGGCACAGCTCCCAAGCTTCAAGGAACTCTTCCTTGATCTCACTCTAAGATACACATGATCCCCAACATTGAATTCCCTATGCACTCTATGCTTATCTGCATAGCTTTTCTGTCTATACTGGGCTGCTTTTAAATTTTGCCGAATCTTTGCAACCTCTTGTTCCATTTCCTTAAGCAATTCCGGCCCAAGTACAATTCTGTTCACTGGATTGTCCCAAGTCACTAGTGTCCTACACCTTCTGCCATACAAAGCCTCATAAGGACTCATTCCCAATGATGCTTGTTGCCCATTGTTATATGCAAATTCTACCAAGTGTAGATAATCCTCCCATTTGGATGGTTTGTCCATTACATACATGCGGAGCATGTCTTCAAGCACCCGATTTACTCTTTCGGTTTGCCCATCTGTTTGAGGATGGTATGCGGTACTAAAGCTTAGCTGTGTACCCAAATCTGCAAAGAGACCTTTCCAAAAATTGAAAGTGAACTTGGTATCCTTGTTAGAAATTATTGCCTTAGACAACCCATGTAATCTGAAAATTTCCTTCATGAAAATGTTTGCAATGGCATTGGCTTTATGTGTGGATTTAACCGGTATGAAATGTGCTGCCTTTGTTAGCTTGTCCACCACAACCATGATGGAATCATGTTGTCCCTTAGTCATTGGAAATCCTGTAATAAAATCCATGGATATTACTTCCCATTTCCATTCTGGAATTGGCTCTGGAAGCAATAAACCTGTTGGATGTTGGTGTTCACTCTTCACCTGTTGACATTCCATGCACTTAGAAATGTATTCAGCGACATCCTTCTTCATGCCCGGCCAGAAATAATATTTCCTTGTGGTAGCAATTGTTTTCTGATATCCTGGGTGACCAGAGTATGGAGCTTTATGGATTTCATCCATAACAATTCTCCTTAAATCTGCCGCATTTGGAACATAGACTCTATTCTTATAAGTAAGAAGTCCGCCTTCTTCCAAACGATAGCCCTCATACTTCTTTTCAAGGTTTTGCTGCTGCAATTTGCCCTTTATCTGCTCATACACTTCATCCTCAACCATATGGTTAACAATCTGCTGCCTCAAATCTGGTTGGCAAGTACTAAGCGCCGACACATGCATTTCATGTGACTTCCTGCTGAGCGCATCAGCCACCTTGTTTTCTTTCCCTTTTATGTGTTTGATTTCGAAATCAAATTCACACAAAAATTCCAACCATCTAGCTTGCCTAGCATTTAAGGTTGGCTGATCAAACAAGTACTTCAGACCACAATGGTCTGTTCTTAACTCGAACTTTCTTCCCATTAAGTAATGCCTCCACATCTTTAAAGCATGTACTATGGCTGCAAGTTCTATATCATGAGTAGCATAGTTCTTCTCATGCTCCTTCAACTTTCTTGACTCATAGCATATCACGTGGTTGTCTTGCATAAGAACTCCTCCAAGTCCTTGATTGCATGCATCGGTACACACCACAAAGTCTTTTTTCGGGTCTGCAATCTTCAAAATAGGTGCACTTGTAAGAAGATTCTTCAACATTTGAAAACTTTCCTCACATCTTGGCGACCATTCAAACTTTATCCCCTTCTTTTGCAAAGAAGTGATTGGGTTCGCAACCTTGGAGAATCCTTCGATAAACCTCCTGTAATAACCAGCAAGGCCCATAAAATATCTCACATCAGTCACATTCCTTGGAGTTGGCCAATTCATAATGGTTTCAATCTTCTCAGGGTCTACAGATATCCCTTCGTCGGAGATGATGTGACTCAAATAATGAATTCTATCTTTATAAAAGTCACATTTACTCAACTTTGCATACAACTTATGCTCCCTTAGTAATTGCATGGTCATTCTCAAATGTTCTTCATGTTCTTCTTCATTCTTAGAATAGATGAGAATGTCGTCTAGGAATACAAGAACAAACTTGTCCAAATATTTGCTAAAAACATTATTCATGAGACGCATGAATGTAGCTGGTGCATTTGTAAGACCGAATGGTACCACTACAAACTCATAGTGTCCATACCTTGTTCTAAAGGTTGTCTTATGAATATCTTCTTCTTTGATTCTTACCTAATGGTAACCAAACCTCAAGTCAATCTTTGAAAATACCTTTGCTCCTCTCATTTGGTCAAAAAGGTCATCAATTCGGGGCAATGGGTATTTGTTCTTCACAGTGACTTTGTTCAACTGCCTGTAGTCAATACATAACCTGATTGTTCCATCTTTCTTTTTCACAAATAGAACAGGTGCTCCCCACGGGGACACACTTGGCCTAATATATTTCTTTTCTAGCAACTCTTGCAATTGCATCTTCAGTTCTAGCAATTCCGGTGTACTCATCCTATAGGGTGTCTTAGACACTGGTGCCGCTCCTGGCACAAGCTCAATTGTAAAGTCAATGTCTCTCTTTGGAGGGAGTCCTGGAATCTCATCAGGAAAAACATCCCTGAATTCTTGCAATACACGAAAGTCCTCCAATTTAAGAGTTTCACTCTCTGCTGCCTCTAAAACGTGGGCTGCATACAATTGACATCCCTTCCTACAGAACTTCTTCAACTGCATGGCTGAAACCTGTCTAACAGAAGTCACCTTTGGAATGCCTTTTACAAATCTTGGGTTTCCTTCTTCGTCCATGCATTCAAACGTCTTGTTGTAGCAGTCAAGTTTAACCCTGTGTGCTTCTAACCAATCCATTCCAATGAGAATATCATAGGAACCCAGTGGCAAAATATTCAGATCTGCATAAGTGAATAGCCCATCCATCTCTAATGGACATTTCTCCACTATTTCACTAACTTTTCTCTTGGTTCCAGTGGCTAGTTGAACTAACCATGATTTACTATGCTTTAATTTCATGAAAGTACAAATCTCAACAATTCTAGGAGTGACATAACTGTGAGTAGATCCAGGATCAATCAAAATAGAAACAGATTGCTTAGCAATCTTACCTTCAACTTCAACCACAGTTGACTGATGATCTGCTTGGCGGTCGTCTAGTGCTGCATAGATTTTAGGGATTGTCCTCGCCACTTGACCCACAGTTCCAGCTCCTTGGATGTTGTGAACTTGATTTGCATTCCCATTCCGATGTGGACAGTTTCTAAGCATGTGGTATCCTCCACAACCCCAACATTGAAGTGGTTCTCTTGGCTCCTTTGGATGTCTTGGCTTGTCTCCCATCATCCTAGTTGGCTTAGTCACAACCTGTGATGGCTGCCTTTGCTGATTCCTGAATTGAGGAGGCTTGAACCCCTTCTTCCTTTGATCAAACTTTTCATTTTTCCTATCTTTCCATGCCTTATGGAATTCTGGTTTGCTTCTGTTCTGATCAAAGCAATACTTGGCCTTTCTTATGTCCTCCTCTAGAGTTCGAGGTTCATCAAACTCAATTCTATCTTTATACGACTGGGGAAGTCCACTTAGGAAACGCTGAATTTTGACCTTATCATCTCGAATATACTTGACATACCTCAGCAGCTCCAAGAACTTGTTTGCATATTCTTCCATGGTCGATTGTCCCAATCTCAGCTCATGGAACTCTTTGATCTTATCATCATAGTATCTATCAGAGAGGTACTTCTGCTTGAAGTATTTCTTGAACTGTTTCCACACGATCTTCCTTTCATTGATCTTCTTCACTTGCCTGGTGTGTTCCCACCATATAGATGCTCTTCCATTCAAGTTGAAGATGGCTACCCTTGCCTTCATATTTCCCGAGTAGTCTTGGACTTGGAAATACTTTCTCATCCCAAGAAGCCAAGCCTCAGCTTCTTGACCAGACTTTATCTCTCCATCAAAAGTAGGAGGTTTTTCCTTCTTAAATTCCCCATGTGCATTTTTCTTGTAGTGCTTCTTCCTCTTACTCATGCGAGATGAAGAGCTTGAACCCTCAATGGATTCTTCAGAGTCAGATGATTCATTAGAGGAGGTTTCACGAGTATATGTTCTGTCTGTAGAAACTCCTCTTGGGCTACTGGCCCTCTTGCGGGAATTCCTTCTAGAGCTACTCCCACCCCTTTCTAGATTTGATATCTGATGCCCAGAGTTTATTTGCCATTGGATGCCCGTCAAACTCTGTAGCATGGCTGCATTCAACTGATTTTTTTCTTCCTGAGCTTTAATCATCCTGTCATTATCTTCCCTACAGCTTTGCAACTCCACCCTTAGGCTTCTCATGGTGGCTGCAATACCCGGAGGGGTCTCTTGATTCCTTCTCCCATTAGATTCTATTTCAACATTTTCAACATGTATGTTTTCCCCCATGGCATCTGTCTCAGGTTCATAGGGATCCTGTGCATCATCCATAATGTTGATTTTCTTGGCCCAACCAAGATCCAAAACTCTTTGACTGTATTATCTAGAGTGTTACCCTGCTGTAACTGTGACTCTCTGAAATGTGTTCATCAACACAATTGTTAGCTGCATTACATTCTCAGAATTCACAAATTACTTCATGCATGTGGGAAAACATTACGTTGACAATTTGTCAATTCACAAACAATGACATATGAGGGGGAAAAAGAAAAGGGGGTCAAAAGTTATTGCATGTCAGTGTTAGATTCCCAACGACATATTTTTAAAAAACTCTAATTCTTGACATTATAATGTTACATATTATATTAAGTCAAACGCCTAAGTAGTATGAACTATGAGTTGTTTTCACGACATTTATTCCTATGTTTATCATCCAACTAGTATTTAGCTCCGAGATAGATCGAGCTAGAGCCATGTGGTTACATAGGGTTATTTTTCATGTTGCTATATATAAATATTTCGAAGTGTATATAGTTCCAACTGTTTTTACTTTGTGGATTTAATTAAATAAGGCACCACTTAGATATTTAGTTAATAGGACAACTATGGTCACATGTTGAGATAGTTTCCCTTATGTCTTTCATACAATTAGATTTAAGCATTGGAAAAGACTATAGGTATCACCATTTTCATTATTGTAAAGTTACGGATAGAATAACCTATACATAGGAGTTTTTAATATTACTATTGGGTTGTGACCATAAGAAAGTTATTATTAAAGTTATAGAAATAAATGTTCTATTGAGTAGATTTCTGGTGAAGCTAATGACATATTTCAACAGGGAGACTAACGAAAAGTTACTATACTCCTTCGCACAAACATTAAATGACCTTGCGAATCATTATTACATCATTGATGGAAGGACAATGACGACTTCATAACTAGCTAGTACAGTGACAAAAACCATCAGCAGAACGACGTACTTAGATAATTCTATTTTTAAACATTGTGACATTGTCAGACGACATCTTAAACAGTAGATGTAGCATTAAAAACCATACCTGCTTGCTTTCAGTGGATCACATTAGAATTTCTAACATTTTAATTATTTATGACTTTGAAATTGAAACTACTCGGACTTTGTTTTTACGCAGCCATGAAATCTCTTACCTGTCGTCTGCACATAGGACATTCAAGATGCTTTAGCGTTACAGCTAAGTAAGCTCCAGGGTACCTCATAGGACACCCTTTTCATCAAAAGTCAAACTGTCAGTATCTTTGCGAAAGAAAATAGTGTCGCATCAAACTACCAATCATTTATTACATTTGTTATCCTAATCATGTTTACCAAACATGCTTTAAACTGTCATTATCTTTGTGTCGCTAAAACAAAAAATTAAAGCATGTTTATTATTAACAACTGTATAATTAATGCTGTCATAATCCCAATATTTATTTCCGCAATTTTTATTATCTAAATTAATGCTGTTATAAAAATTTTAAATTTTTATGAATTTTCGAGATGTTACACGGTCCATCTGCCACTAGTGGTCCATATGGAAATGTCAGAGAGTGTTGATATTATTGAGATCAAACCAATCCTTAAGATCCCTTAGTTCTTGATGAAAGTTAGCCGGACAGCTGGATCCAAGTCTATCCTGCCAGATTTTAATCTGCTTACCATTTCCTGGAATCCAGTGAATGTTTCCTTGGATAATGTAGGCCTCCTTTTTGGAAAGGTCCCAGATAGGGGTCCCATTCCTGCTCATGTCAATTTCTTCAACACATCTTCTTCTGGCTCCTGTCATGTATTTCTTCTCAAGGGCCTTCTTCCACCAATCATTCGCTCCAGAGGTTATTCTCCAAAGAATTTTACCGCCGAGAGCTAAATTCATAGTTAAAGGGTCTCTGACTCCTGCTTCGCCATAGATCTTTGGGATGCAAACCGTATCCCAATCAATCAAATGAAATTTTTTTTGTATTGGAAGCTTTACCGCCTTACCAGAGAAAGTTTCATAATTCTATGTTAATTTCCTGAATGATGTATTTTGGGGCAAGGGAAATTGAACAAACATAAATTGGGAAAGCAGAGAGAATGGATTTGATTAGCACAAGCTTTCCAGTGGGGTTGAGCCACCTGGATCCCCAAGAGTTGATTTTTTTTAAAAATTTTGTCAATCAAGTCTTTCCAATCCTCCTTATTTTTCCCTTTAAAGATGGGTATGCCCAAATATTTGAAGGTGTTCCAATCTGTTATCCCTTCAAATCCAAGAATTCTTGAAATCGTTGCCATGGTACCAGGAGCACAGTTCAACCCGTAGATTTTAGATTTTGAAGCATTTACCTTGCCATCTGAGGCGTTTAGAAAAATGGAGAGAGCATTCTTGAATCTTTTTGCTATTATCGTGGATGGACCCCCTAGCAAGATGGTGTCATCTACAAATTGCACATGGTTTGCAACTCTGACACCTATGGCTATTTTAATTCCTTTTAATTCCCCATTATATTGATAATGCTGGAGTTTTCTACTCATAGTATCTGCTACCAACAGATAGAGAAAAGGAGACAGGGGGAAGCCTTGACGAATGCCCTTGGTGGCTTGAAAAAAATTGGTTGGCCTGTCATTTACCAACAGAGCAATCCAGGGGCTGCTGATGCAAGGCTTGATCCATCTTACGAATATTTTAGAGAAACCAAACTTTGACATAACTTCAAAGAGGAAGGAGTGATTTAATCTGTCAAAAGCATTAGCCATATCGAGTTTTATAGCCATACCTTACTGTCTTCTTTCCAAGCTAGAGTGGATGGCCTCCTGGATGATGATAATATTGTCAAGGATTTTCCGCCCAGCAATGAAGCCTCCTTGTGAATCCAAGATTAGCTTGCCCATGACTTTCTTCATTCTTGTTTCCAAAATTTTTGAGAGAATTTTGTAAGAAGTATTGCAAAGTGAAATTGCACTGCAACGATCTATTGACATGGGACTTTTGTCTTTAGGAATCAGGGAAATAAATGAGGAGTTGGTATCCCACCCTATCTTATCCTTTTTCCTCGTCCAATTTAGCATTTTTTTCAGGTCTGTCTTGATAATGTCCCATGTTGCTCTGTAAAATTTTATGGTGAAACCATCGGGACCAGGTGCCTTGTCAGTATGTAAGGACCAAATTGCTTTCTTGATCTCAAATTCTATAATAGGATTTGATAATTCCCTGTTCTCTATATCTGAAATGAGAGATGGGATGCCCGTAAGGAGGTCTACCTGAGCTAAAGGATCGGTCTCATCTTTGTCCAAGTAGAGGTCTCGAAAGTGCTGAAAAACGTGATTTTTTATTTCCTCCTATTCCACAATTTTTGTTCCATCTTTGTCTTTGAGCTCCTTGATCATATTAAAACTGAGTCTTGCCTTAGTCTGTTTATGAAAATATTTTGTATTACTGTCCCCCTCCTTTTAACCAAAGTTACCTGGATTTAATTCTCCACTCCTCTTCCTCATGTCTTGATTCGTTGAGAATTTTTCTGTTTAGATCGTTTTCGAAAATGAGCAATGGGGTGATATCGTTATTCTCCATGTTGGACTACAGTTCTACAAGGCCAGTTTGAAGTTGAGATTTTATTAAGCACCGGCTTTTATACTCCATTTTCGCCTAGCATTCCAGAGCATATTTCACCTTTCTTAATTTTGTCTCCCATATCAAACTGGGGGAGCCAACACATGCATCATTCCACACATTTTTTATAATATCAATGGCCTTATCATCTTGTAGCCAGGTGTGGTTGAAACGGAATGGGATGGGTCCAAGGTTTGCAAGGGAGGAGAGTACCAAGGAAATAGGCTTATGGTCCGAGACCGCATAAGGCAAGGCGTAGGACGCTGGAAGGAGGTTTTTTTGTAGAAAAGATGAACTTATCAAGAATCTATCAAGCCTGGCCTCGATGTGACTGAATCCAATCCTTCTATTTCTCCAAGTCAATTTCCCATTTTTTAAATGCGGGTCAAGGAGGTCCATTTCTGATATCAAATCCTCCAAATTTTCCCTGTAGAGGTCTCTTACTCTGGAGCCACCTCATTTCTCAAGCTGATATTTAGTTGTGTTGAAGTCTCTAGTGAAGATGAGTTCCTTCCCTCTCAGATCTTCTTTTAGGGAAGATAAATCTTCCCTAAACGTTTGCTTGTCTCTGTAGTGTGTTGGTCCATAAACATTGCAGACATAAAGAATATTTTGATCATCTTCCTCGTGAAACTCAGAGAGTATCCAATGTTGTTTTTTTTAACATTTTTGATAACATACTTACTTGAGAAAAAAGTTGTTATTCCTCCTGATGCGCCTCTGGAGCTCATAGCGTTTACATGACTGTTCTTCGAGAAGTGTTGTGAAAGTTGCAAAACCCCCACATCACTCATTTTTGTCTCTTGAACTAGCAGGATGTCGGGTCATTCTGATTTGATGATTTCTTTTACTGCTTCCACTTTGTTTGCTCCACCTAGACCCCTGCAATGCCAAGAGACAATTTTCATTACTTCTTGGTTGATTGAGGCCCTTCTTTAGGCCTTTCGTCTGCTTTCCTTGAGCTTTTTGAGTTTTGTAGGAGCTTTGTTTCTTCTATACTTCATTGTCTTACCAATTCCATCTCTCTCTCCACCTCCTATTCCCGATGGTACCTTTTCGTTTTCCTTCCTCTGGTATTTGGGGGTGGGGCTGATTCCTCCTGTGATCCTTTTGAGGAAGAGTCCGAGGATAAGTAGACTAACGAGGCTTTACCATGTTTTACCTTTTCAGCCCAGGATCTGACTGGAGATCGTGGGTCCCCAAACGCTGGATCTGGTCTTTCCTCTCTAGGTGCAGAAACTAGGATATTGATGGTCTTTGCTGCATCATGAGGCTCTGATCCCTCTTCGGCTATTGGGACCTCTTCCAAGATGATCTCGCCCTCTTCAACATTCAAAGCTATGAATGGATTGCTTGATGTGGCTCCCTTTTCTACTTGAGATGGTGATGTATCTTTATGTGGTTGTGTTTCCTTTGGTTCTGGGTTTAGGTTGGGCAATTTCCTTCCTTTTTTCACTTGTTGCCAACCCTCTTCTTGGTTTTTCTCTGGATTTTCTTGTGCTGCTTTTGGGAAGTTTTTAACAAAGTGTCCATATTCGTGAAATTTCTTACATTTGAATGGAAACCGTTCATAATCAACCTTTTGATCATGCTCCCATTTTTCCATATAGAGGCTTACCACTTCTGGTAGGCCCTTCTCCAGATCAACCTCCACACAAATCCCTGTGCAGGAGAAAAGAGGTCCTTTAGGTTAAGCCTTATCGATGTATTTTTCAAGGGAATTACCTATTTCTTGGAGGGATTCGTCATTCCAGCAATGCAGTGGGAGATGAGGGAGATGTACCCAGACAGGAAATGCAGAAGGCACATCCTTTTTTGGATCAAAGGATAAACTCCATCTGTTTAAATATAGTGCCCGAGGGCCCATGAAATAAGGCCCACTTCTGAAGATGAGGTCTCTGTCTACTTTATTTTCAAACATAAAGATGAAAAAACCTTTCCCACAAAAACAATGTTGCAAGCCCCCAGAGATCAAGGGCATCCAATTTTTTTAATCTAGAAATCCATAGACTTTGCGATGGCCAGATACTGGTAAACTGTCCAATCAGACCTCAATCACTCAATGCCAAGGCTTTCATCCTAGAAGCAACCGACATGATCTGAATTTTTCAGGGCATCAGCCTGTTTGACAAATCCATCCACGGCCACAGGCACAGAGGCAGAAGGAGGTGGCATAGAATCCACCAAAGCCCTGAAGGAAACATCAAGAAGCCGCCTGTGCTCTTTTGGGAACGGGTCTGCAGAGAAATCCATCACCCAAACCAGGGCCTCCTAGGTTTGAAACCCTAAACTAGGCCCGCGTAACACTCTCCGTCACACACCAAGCTCTCGATCCTCGGAAAAGGATTTGATAGCATTGATTCATAACTGTTGTTGACTAGGGGTAATTCTATTAATGAATGATATGATGAGAGATATAGTGGGAAGAAATCTAGATTGAAAGGAAGATATGTTAGTAAAGATAGGAAGTGGCATGAGTTGATTTGTGGCTCTAAGAAGATTGTCCATGGAATTGATGATCTAAAGGACTCTTTTGAGTTTTTTGAGGCATGTGTGCTTCGAAAGAAAAAAAGGGTTGAAGTTTCCTTGTGTAACAACCATGATCAAGCGGTGCTTGAGTTGGTGCATTGTTATAATCACATACCTGTGGGTGTAGTCTCCATTGGAGGGCCTCATTGTTTTATTACTTTAATTGATTACTTTTCACTAAAGTCATGGGTTTACTTCATGAGGAAGAAAAGTGATGTACTTTAATTTTTTAAGATCTTTATTTCCTTGGTTGAAAGTCAAAGTAAGAAAAATAAAAACATTTTAAGAATCGACAATAGTAATGAGTATGGTTCCAATAAGATAGAGTTGTTTTGCAAATCTTGGAGTTTTCCAAGGTAGAAGACCATGCCACATACTCTTGAGAAAAATGGTGTTTCTCAGATGTTGAATTGAACCTTAATGGAGAAAGAATGGAGCATGAAAGTGTATGCTAGTTCAAGCAAACAATATTGGGTTGAAGTGGTTGTTAGAGAAAAATATTTGACCAATTATTCACTTTTTGGGTGATAAGGTAGTATTGAAAGAGGCTTGTAGTGGAGAGAAGACTTTTGTTTCACATGTCAAGGTTCTTGGGTGTCAGGCTTACCTTTGTTTCACATGTCAAGGTTTTGGATGTGAGGCTTACATGCATGTACCGAGGGAAAAGTTTGACTACAAATCATTCAAGTGCATATATTTATTGGATGTTAAGAAGAAGTCAAGGGTTACAGGTTGGGAATTTTGTCTAAACATGGGCATACCCACAATTGGAATGCGATCTTCAACGAGGAGAAATATTGTGCAAATTGCCATGAAAAATGTGTGCCAATAAAAAAGGTACAACATGTAGTGATGAAAATTTTGTGCAAATAAAAAGGGTACATCATGTAGTGGTTCCATAATTGTAATTTAGAGTTGAATATCATTTTGAACAATTTGCAAAGGAATTAATGCATAATTCGAGAGGAAGGAGGTGATAACTAACATGAAGATAATCTACCATTAAGACTTAATGAAAATGTGCATCTTAAACATGATCAATGTGATCAAGAGTATAATTTGAGAAGAAGCCTTTATGGATGAAAATGTCCTAATAGGTATGGCTATGAGCCAACTAATTTTAGTTATTTTTCTTTATATTCCATGTGTGATGAGCTAAGAAATGTCAAAGAGGATCTCAATGATGATGAGGTTTATCACTAGAACCAAGACATGAATGAAGAAATGAAAGCCTTGAAAAGGAACAAAACATGGATTTTGCAAGAGTTGCTTGAAGGAAGGAAAATGGCTGGGTGTAAATGCTTATAAAATTGTATGTTGCAAATGGTTATGTATATCAATAGAAATATTGTTGGTATACAATGAATACTTTAAAATAGAGAGTTCCTACTAAATTGACATTCCCTTACACCCCCTTATGTTTCCCCTCTTGTGGTATCATAGCCCCTTTAGGTTCTTATTGTCTGTTGCAACAAATCTAGTTCAATGGGGTCATCCTCATCATGAAATCATCGAGGTCAAACACATGTCCTCTTACGTTTTGACCCCCATACCCAAAGGTTGTAAGGTTTTTTAACCTCCATATAGATTGTGAATTCAAAAGAAGATTTTTATTTATTTATTCACGCTAACACCATTTGAACATTGGTGTCAATTGTTTGGTATAAACATTGACCGTAAACGCATGGGATGGATGTTAAATCCAAAGTAAATTCCACAAGTAAAAACTCATGTAAGCGATATGATTAAAACATGAAGACGATGTGACTAAAACGAGCACACAATATGTGTAAAACGAGCACTCAATATGTTCAAAACGAGTATGTGTTATGTAGGAGATAAAACATTTTTTGGTCCCACCACAACCTCATTTCTGTCGAACTCTTCCTGTAAATTGTGATCTACAGGATTTTTTCAGGTGAGCAATGATTGTAAGTTTTTTTTTTATGTGCTTATGATTGATGAAGCTCCCAAAACAAGATAATAACATCAATTGATTTTACAATGGGAAACCTGCGTAATAGAACAAGAATATCAAAAAGAAAAAAAAATCATCCTGAAATCATCTAAGAACTTAGAGAAAAATCAAGGGAAGGCATGCTTCAATTCCAATCACAGCATATGATACAAGTATCTTCACCAATTTACGACAAGATAAGCGTAAATAGTCAATAAAGGAGCCCTAATTTTCAAGAACAATGGATGAAGAATCCTCTCATGGCCCTACTAAAGAAGTAAAGCATCGATGCTCATCAGTAGATATTGAAATTCCAACATCAAGCAAGTTCCAAACAAATATACCACCATTTGAAGTTGATACGACTAAGGAGGATATGCAGGGACTTTTGGCCTATTATGGTTATGATAATTATGACATTTTAGATTTAAATCACGAATATCATTTTGATGAAGAACAAGGAAATGTTGTTGAGATCACCCATGAGGTCCAACCTACTATTGAACAAGTAAATGTTGTTGAGATCACCCATGAGGTCCAACCTATTGTTGAACAAGTAAATGTATTTTATACCACCCATCATAATGTATAGGCTCCTCCATATAGCTACCAGCAAGGGGATGACCAACCATAAGCTGCTGTTGAATCATCACAACCTACTAATGAAGTATTCCATGATGCAAATGCTACTCCATTACCTCGATTGACCCCATTGCATTGAAGAACTCCAAAACGTATCCAGGTGGATGAAAGTGTCATTAGTTCTCTTAAAGGCGACTTATCTAAACATACTATTTCTTACTAGACTCAACAAATAATTAATAATTACTTTCACTCTAAATGTGATGCTGACAAATGTAGGTTATTTTTATCTTTGTTCAAATGTAGATCTTTTATTGTTGTTAGAAAATAATTAGGCATCAAGGTAATAAATAAATCTTTCCCAAGTAGTCATATTGTTGAAAGCCTAGTAGATGCTTTTAGCACAATTGGTAAGAAAAGTCATTCTAGAGATCATAATACAGCTTATCATGTATTGTCACAAGCAATTGTAAACAAGAACACAATAAATCTTCATATGTTGAAGCCTACATCCAAAATTGTTAAGTTGAATGTCAAGACACTATGTAGGTATTGTACAAGAAGAGAACCTCTTGACACAATAAGACAGATAGATTTTTGGGTCATCATTGGTAGGTTTCCACGTTCAGACAAGAAACTAATCGATGCAATTAAGGGACTAGTCCATAGGTTTTGGCATGATAACACCAGGCCTTCTTCAAACCAAAAGGATGTACTAAAAATGAGAAGGGGTTCTAGAGACCGTGAACCACAGATTAAACACATTCTTGACACAACACAAACATAATTATATGAGAGATTCAAGAACAAGCACCAGGAATTGAACTTGGGCCAAAGATATTTTGAGAAGTGCAAGCCTTGATATGTTTGGATAAACACACTTCGTAACACTTGTTGTTGTAGATGCCATTTAGAATATGCTTATTATTATGACACATTTCGATATAGTTGATATGTTTTTCATACTAACCATGTGCAAGATTGCTCAATATTAATACCACCGAATTCATCAAGACACTTCATTCATAACATCGTGTAATAAGGCAGAGGGGCAAACATATTATGCAAAAACTTGTTTAGATGGTACATGCTCTAGGTGTGGCAGAATGGATTTATTGAGCTAGTGCATTCATGAGAGTGAAGGTCACAATTTTAGAAAAATTATGGTGGACATGAAAAGCTTCAAATACATCACTTATGATGCAAGATTTGGAAAATAAAGCAAAATGATACAGTTGGCGATATCCTAAGTGAGAAACTATTTCTAACTTTTAATTTCATTTTTTAGTCAAAATTTACCTATAAACATAACTAATGCCGAGATCATTTTTTTCCACCAGGTACAAGTCAACCATTTCATCAAGGAATTTTTTGAAAGGACACAACAATATGTTTAGCATGTCCACCTAGCTCGATGGCAGGATGAGCAGTTTAGAATTTGCAGAGATACATTTCTTGTTGGTATTTTACTCTCAGTGGTTAATTTTACTGAGAACTACACCATCCAACCCCAAAATGATATTCAAAGTTAGTATTACCATTTTGATCAACTTTCCTTGATGGTCCACATCACATATAGGCATGGTCCAGATAGTACCGAAGATAAATGAGAAATATTGAAGGAATATTAGATCTACATAAGTAATGATAAGTGTCATGACTTCCATTATGTACATCATTGCTTCCACATGTTCTATGATTAGTTGAAGGAGAAACATACAAATGGAGCAGCACTGTATTTGGTCTAATGGATTTGTTTATCAGTTCAAAAATGCTTGCATATTTCAATGGTTTTGTTCATTGCACAAAAAATACTAAGTGTCACATACATGGAACTATTTTGAGATTGGACATGGTAAAGGTGAGCATGATGGAGTCGGAGGATGTGCCAAAACAACCCTACATAGGGAGGGATTGAAATCATCTACAAATTCCCCAATTCAATATGCCAAGTCTATAGTCATGTGGTGCACGCTAGTGATGGGAGAAGGATCAAGACTACGCGCATAATCAGTAACGAAAAGAGACATGCATATATTTTTTTGCGAGGTGGTAAAGGTTGATCGTTCACATGTCTAGGAATGCAAGAGTGTGCTTGGGACTTGTGGTTTCCACTCAATTCGAAGCTCCGATAACCCCATATTTGGAATATGGAGCTGAAAACTTGCTTGCTTTTTTCCCCCATGCATCATTGGTGATTGGGATGGGTATGAATCATCATATTTGGTTGATGCATGGGACCGTGTGTCACTTTCAATTGATCAATGTGCAATTGTTGAATTGACCCCATTGGAGGCATACCAATCATCTGTTTCTCCATATTTTGATCATGTCTCAGATCTTGTACAACCTGGTACGATGCAACCTTATCTTAAATATAGTACATTAATGGTTTATATTGTTAAGCATTGTGAATTATATTTTGTAGGGCACATATAATAGGGTCAGTGCAAGCTAATGAGGGTCACTTTTGGCGCGTTAGATGCAAAAGAAAACTGAAAAAACAGGCATCCCTCAACTTACTTGGATGTTTTGAGCTACTTACGCAAAATATCTTGCATTGAGTAAAAAAGATGAAATGTAGGAAATTGAATCACGTTTCCGAATATATAACTTTTATGTATTGAAAATTTGCATAGCTATGTCAAGTTTCATTTTTCCTAACAGACACTTTTTATTTTTCAGGCAAATGATAAGGTATATGTTTTGTGGGTAGAGCCTTTGAGGGCCTAAATGATGGAATCAAGCTACAAAAATCGGCATGCATGTAGAGAACACATAGCACTTGTGCGCCATTATTTTTCGAAAATTAAATTAGTAATTTTATAATTTTTTTATAATTGTCTAAGTGATTAAACCTCGAAAATAGTACCTCTTTTGTGGGTAGAGCCTTCGAAGGTCTTAATGCAAAAATCTTGAAATGGGTTTTTCATAGAACGTGGAGGTTAGTGTCCTCTTGTGCACCATACAATGTCTTTTGAAATGATTGTGAATTTAAAAAGTTATGGAAGAAACACTAACAGTGTGCTTCATGAGTTAAGGAGGTAGGACAGAAAAGAAATTGAAAGAAAATAGGAAAAAATAATATTTCAAAATAAAAGTTACATATTTGGAATCTGCAGAAAAAATGCTATTCGTGTCTAAGATTTCGTAAAAAATGACTCTGTGTATCATATTGTAACGAGTGGCTAAGCACAGGCTTCTCCAGAAACTAGAAGAAATACCCAATTAGCTTTGGTTTTTCATTAACATAGCACAGGTTTGGAATTACCGAAGCAAACTCCAAAGCATACACATAGGATTATTGTTGACATGTGAGCATGTGACTCGGCCTGGTTTAGGCTCTACAAAACACGAGCGCGTTTTGTTTAAATTCAAAAATATTGCCGCGCTTTTAGATGCACATAACGCGTACACATTATATAACTACATAATGCATACGCATTATATAACTACATAACACGTACGCGTTATATAGTTAAAAAATGCGCTCGCGTTATGCAAATCATAAAATACATGTTTAATACTTGAGAAAGAGGGGGTGTGGAAGACTCAAGGGAATTTTTGTTTAATATTTGAGAAGGGGTGGGGAAGGTTCAAGGGAATCTATGGTTAATATTTAATAGGGGTGGGAAAGGGTCAAGGGCTTAGAAGGATGTTGGAAGCTTGAGTGGGGAGAGATGAAGGGAATGAGAACATGATGGGCTATAGGGGGTGAAGGGAAGTGGAGCTTGAGAGCACTATTAGGAGTAGAATAGGTTCTGAGGAGGTATAGGGTTAGAAGTTGAAAGTGAGACTTGAGTGACAAGGGGGAATGGATGGAGGCAAGGGGGATGTGCGAGAGAAATAAAGAATACAAGGGGGGGGGGAGACATAGAGCGAGGGAGGGAGAGGGACAATGGGGAGGAATGGATTTGGAGGGAGTGAGAGATAGATGGGGATAGAACGAAATAAAGAGATAGGAAGGGAGGGACAGAAAGTGTTGGTGGGAGACATGCAGGGAGTGGTGGCGATGGAGAGAGAGAGAGAGAGAGAGAGAGAGAGAGAGAGAGAGAGAGAGAGAATATGAGAGGAGGGGGAAGGGACATAAAGTGTGTGAGAGAGAGGGAGTGATGGATATATTGGGATAGGTTGAGGGAAAGATAACATGAGGGAGGGATAGAAGGTGAGAGAGAGACAGGCGATGAGATAGGGAGGGAGAGAAGGTAGGGTGAGGGATGGAGGGAGAAAGGTGGATATAGATATGGATGGAGGGGGGATGGGTTTGAGAATGGAAAGTGACATAATGTGTGTGTGTTTTAGAGAGAGAGAGAGAGAGAGAGAGAGAGAGATGGTCGGGGAGAGAGAGACTAGAGGGAGTTGTGAGCATCATATTCTCCATCAGCATCATATTCTTCATCATCATCATCTTCATGGCCATCATCGTCATCATCAACATCTTCATCATCATCACCATCATCATCATCACCATCATATTCCTCATCAAATCAACATCTCCATCATCATCATCATCGTCTTCTGAACATCATCATGATCATCATCTAAACATCACCATCACCATCATCATCAACATCTTCATCATCATCACCATCACCATCATCATCAAAATCTTCATCGTCATCACCATCACCATCACCATCACCATCTTCATCATCATTGTCATCTCTAGGTTCCCCGTCAACATCAACATCTCCATCATCATCATCTTCTTCATCATCATCATCTTCATCACCATCACCATAATCATCATCATCTTTCTTGAATCAGATCAACATCTCCATCATGTCACCATCATCTTCTTCATCATCATCATTTGAACATCACCATCACCATCACCATCATCATCAACATCTTCGTCATCATTACCATCACCATCATCATCAACATCTTCATTGTCATCACCATCATCATCATCATCATTGGCATTTATAGGTTCCTCATAAACATCTCCATCATCATCATCTTCATCACCATCATCATCAGCATCAACATATTCATCATCATCACCATAATCATCATCTTCATCGTCATCAGATCAACATCTCCATCATCATCATCTTCTTCATCATCTTCACCATCATCATCATCATCATCATCTTCATCGCCATCTCCATCATCTTCAACATCTCCATCATCATCACCATCACCATCATCATCATCTTCATGACCATAAACATATTCATCATCATTGTCATCTCCCCCTTCCTCATCAACATCTCCATCATCATCATCATCATCATCATCAACATCTGAACATCACCATCACCATCATCGTCAACACCTTCATCATCATCGCCATCAACATCATCATCATCATCATCATCATCACCATCAGCATCATCATCAAAATCTTGATCGTCATCACCATCACCATCATCACCATCATTGTCATCTCTAGGTTCCCCATCAACACATCTCCATCATCATCATCTTCTTCATCATCATCATCTTCATCACCATCATTATCATCATCAACATCTTCATCATCATCACCATCATCATCATCATCTTCCTCATCAGATCAACATCTCCATCATGTCACCATCATCTTCATCATCATCATCATCATCATCATCATTACCAGCACCATCATCATCAACAACTTCATCGTCATCACCATCATCATTGGCATATGTAGGTTCCTCATCAACATCTCCATCATCATCATCTTCATCACCATCATCATCATCATCATTGGCATCTGTAGGTTCCTCATCAACATATCCATCATCATCATCTTCTCCATCATCATCACCATCATCACCATCATCATCACCATCATCACCATCATGATCTTCTGAACATCATCATGATCATCATCTAAACATCACCATCACCATCATCGTCAACATCTTCATCATCATCACCACCAGCATCATCATCAAAATCTTCATCGTCATCACCATCACCATCACCATCACCATCTTCATCATCATTGTCATCTCTAGGTTCCCCATCAACACAACATCTCCATCATCATCATCTTCTTCATCATCATCATCTTCATCACCATCATCATCATCATCAACATCTTCATCATCATCACCATCATCATCATCATCTTCCTCATCAGATCAACATCTCCATCATGTCACCATCATCTTCATCATCATCATCATCATCCGAACATCACCATCACCATCATCATCAACATCTTCATCATCATTACCAGCACCATCATCATCAACATCTTCATCGTCATCACCATCATCATTGGCATCTGTAGGTTCCTCATCAACATCTCCATCATCATCATCATCTTCATCACCATCATCATCATCAACATTGGCATCTACAGGTTCCTCATCAACATATCCATCATCGTCATCTTCTCCATCATCATCACCATCATCACCATCATGATCTTTTGAACATCATCATGTCATCATCTAAACATCACCATCACCATCATTGTCAACATCTTCATCATCATCACCATCAGCATCATCATCAAAATCTTCATCGTCATCACCATCACCATCACCATCACCATCACCATCACCATCACCATCACCATCACCATCACCATCACCATCACCATCACCATCACCATCACCATTTTCATCATCATTGTCATCTCTAGGTTCCCCATCAACACAACATCTCCATCATCATCATCTTCTTCATCATCATCATCTTCATCACCATCATCATCATCATCAACATCTTCATCATCATCACCATCATCATCATCATCTTCCTCATCAGATCAACATCTCCATCATGTCACCATCATCTTCATCATCATCATCATCATCCGAACATCACCATCACCATCGTCATCAACATCTTCATCATCATCACCATCATCTTCATCAACATCATCATCTTTATCATCTTCATCTGCATCATGATCATCTTCATTGTCATCACCCTCCTCCTCATCATCATCTTTATCATCTTCATCTACATCATGATCATCTTCATTGTCATCACCCTCCTCCTCCTCATCATCTTCTACACTTATGCACTTAGGGATTAATGTTTAGAAGAGGGTCTAAAGGCATTTATGGGGGAGGGGCTCTAGGAACAAGGTAAGACAGAGAGGGCAGGGGGGAGGGATAAAGGCGTAGAGGGTTAGTGATTAAGGGAGAAGAAGGGAGAGAGTGCTATAGGGAGGGATGATGACGAAGATAAAGAGAAGGTGGAGAGATGGAGAGTGGGGTGGTAGAGACATGGCTGGAGTAAGGGAGAGAAAGAAACATGAAAGAAACATGTAGGGAGGGATGTAGGGAGAATGAGGGACAGATATTTAGAAAGAGATAGGGGGTATCTAGGGATTATTGGGAGAGAGCTAGGGGGTATTAAACCATACAAAACATTTGTCCCCACACTAAAAACATTTGTTTTGTATGTAACCATATAAATTATTAGTTTTCTTTTGATTTTGTTCATTGCCCTAGCCGTGCACCTAACCTATTTATTGTGCTTGACAATATCGCGTACGAGTTTTTGCACTACATATCGCACACGCGTTTTTTATTTATATAACGCGTGCGCGTTTTGTAACTCCATAAATAGTGGACTGTCCCTGTCTGAGAGCAACTTCACTCTGTCCGAGCCAAAACAACACTCCCGCGATTTTTCGAACAGCACGAGCCCGCCATTGGAAATTCTCACACTCTACACCAACTCCATCATTATTTTTTTTATGCAGGTGCAGCATTGAGGACATATTTCATGGTTGCTCAGTGTGGTGTTGGGTTATATGGCCATATTTGAAGAAGATAATCAACAAGCTTGAAGAATATCCAATTGAATAACACCAAAGATAAGGCCTTTGAAAGATTCATTTGGCCTATATTTGAGGAGCACACAAGATAAGATATCAAGCTTCAAGACCATTTCATGGTGATGGTGGATATACACAAGTGTACAAGAGAATCAAAGAGCCCAAACAATTTATGATTTAACTTCCATTTGCTTATTATTGAAGAGCTTGTAATTGAGGAGCAACAAAAACAAACTATATTGAATTGATCATTGTGGTGATGGGGAATGCACGTAACCGAGTAAACAAATCAACAAGGAAGAAGAGACCTCAAGAAGTCATTGAAGAAGAGAAAGAAAAGAAAAGAATATACATGATGAACTGGAGGCTTTCTTTGGAAACTAATCCAAATCCAATTGTAGAGGATACCACGGTTCATCCTATTAATCCACGACAAGAGAGACCTTCAATTTCCACAATAGTTGTTGAACAAGCACCCCATGGAAGTAATCAAGAAGCAAAACGTAGGTGCTCATTAGGGGATGTTTCAATTCCCACTTCAAGTCAAAGTGATAAGTTACCATCTCAAGATGAAGCTCATGAAGAAACACCCAATTTGCTATCTGGATGTGGTTATACAAGCGATGAAGTCAGAGAGGCGTTGGACATTTTGCCTACTGTTGAAGAAGAGAATGTTATCCACACCATCGATGAGGATGTTGGACTTCCACAAGGGGATGTTGGACTTCCACAGACCATTGATGAGGATGTTGAACTTCCACCATCCAACTACCAGGAAGAGAATGAAGGACACTAAGCTACTACTGAAATTCCAGAGTGTCTTGGTGATGCGCTACATGGTACAATTCCAACCCCCTTACCTCCATTAGCAAGCACACGTCGAACAACTCCGAAGCGTATACAAGTTGATGAAAGTCTTATCAATTCCATTGAAGGTACGCTATCTAAACATAGTATTGCTTATCAAACTCAATAGATACTTGATAAATATTTTGTTTCTAAATGTGATGGAGATAAATGTAGATTATTTTTATCATTGTTAAAATCTAGGAGCATGAATGTTGTTAGGAAAAAGTTAGGGATAAAGATGATAAAGAATTCTGAACTAAGTTCTCATATAGTTAAAAGCCTAGTAGATGCATTTGGTAAAATTGGTAAGAACACACGTTCAAAGGACCGCAATGCTGCTCGTCGTGTGTTGTCACAAGCAATTGCAAATAAGAACACCAGGGCCCTTCGTATTCTCAGGCCTACATCCGAACTAGTTAATTTGAATGTAAAAACCCTCCATAGGTATTCTATTAGAAGAGAACATCTTGACACAACCGATCAGACAGATTTTTGGGCCTTTGTTGGTCGGTTGCCACGTCGTGACATGAAGCTAGTTGATGCAGTAAAGGGACTAGTGCACAGTTTTTGGCATGATCACACAAGGCCTTCTTCAAACCGAAAGGATGTACTAAAACTAAGAAGGGGTTCAAAGGATCGTGAACCACATACTAAGCATCTTCTTGATATAACACAGACAGAACTTTACGAGAAATTTAGGATTGAGCATAGACAATTGAACTTGGGGCAAAGATCTTTTGAGAAATGCAAGCCATGGTATGTTAGAATAAATACTCTTCGTAACACTTGTTGTTGTAGATACCATGTAGAATATGAATATTACTATGAAACATTTTTGTACATTCGTCGTGTGTTGCATACTAACCATGTGCAGGATTGCTCCATGACAATACCACCGACTTCATCAAGAGAATTCATTCATAGCATCATGTGCAATAGGCCCGAGGGGCAAACATAGTATGCAAAATCTTGTTTGGATGGAACATGCTCCAACTATGCTGGAATGGCATTATTGAGCCAATGTATGCACGAGAATGGAGACAGCGAATTTGGGAAAATGGTTACAGACATGAAAAGTTTCAAATATATCAACTATGAAATAGTCCTAGGGAAAGAAAGCAAAAAAATACAATTGGTGACATCTCAGGTATGCATTTATATCTATAAAATTATGTTGTAACGGTTACATTTCAATCCTTACTTACAACAAAAAACTGACATTGAGATCATTTTGTGTCACCAGGTACAAGTTAGTGACTTCATCAAGGAATTTATTGAAAAGACACATCAATATGTTCAGCATGTCCATGTGGCACGATGGCAGGATGAGAAGTTTAGAATATGCAAAGATACATTTCCCCTTGGTACTATACTTTCAGTTGTTGATTTTGCCAAGAACTACACTCTGCAACCTCAAAATGAGATCCAAAGTCCGTATTATCACTCTGAGCAGGTTTCCTTGATGGTCCATATCACATATAGGCATGGCCCAAATAGCACTGAAGAGCAAAGAGAAATTCTGAAGGAATATCACTTCTACATAAGTGATGATAGGTGCCATGACTTCCAATATGTACGTCATTGCTTCATCATGTTCTATGATCACTTGAAGGGAAGGAACATACAGATGGATCGACACTGTATTTGGTCTGATGGGTGTGCTGGTCAGTTAAAAAATGCACGCATATTTCAGTGGTTGTGTTCATTGCATAAAAACTACAAAGTGCCACATATGTGGAACTATTTTGAGACTGGGCATGGTAAATGAGAGCATGATGGAGTCGGAGCATGTGTCAAAACAACCCTACAAAGAGAGGAATTGAAAGTATCTACAGAATCTACTATTCATGCTCAATCTACAGTCAGGTGGTGCACGTCAGTAATGGGAGAGGAATCAACTATGCGAGTAGAATCCACAAGAAAGAGACTTGTGGAGAGGTTTTTTTGGGAGCTGGTAGACATAGATCGTTCACATGCATGGGAATGCAAGACTGTGCCTGGGACTCGTGTCTTTCATTCGGTTCGAAGCTCTGATAACCTAGTATTTGAAATTTGGACCAGAAAACTCGCTTGTTTTTGCCCGCCTTGTTGTGATGGTGACTGGGATGGGTGTGAATCATTGGATTGGGTTGATGGATGGGATCGCATATCACTTCCACTTGATCATCGTGCAATTGTTGAGTTAACTACGTTGGAAGAAGACCAATCATCTATTTCGGCATATTTTGATCATGTCTCAGACCTTGTACAACCCGGTATGATGCATTTCCTTAACATTTTTTGTTTGTTTACGTAGTCTTCAAATGCACATTAATGGCCTTGTATCGCACGAAAAATATTTTGATCATATACCTACAATCATATAATGCAGGGCATATATATGCAGTGGTTGCCTCAAAAGATACTGAATGGGGTGATGAATACTGGTTGGCATGCTGTATAGATGGAAAGCAAACCCTCATTATGTCCATGACTGACGATGAAAACAACCACTTTCCAACTGGGTCTATGGCTGTTAAAGGTGAATACTTGACACGGGACAACAATGGAAGAAAGAAGGGTGGATATGTTTATAGGGATTACAAACCAGGTGCAAGTGTGTATCACTTTACCAACTTAATCATTGGCACAAACCTTTAGGTACGAACAATGCCTAGTCGAAATACATCGAAGGTACGCTACTTCTTACCGGATATAGAGCATGAGAGACTAATGGAGACCATCAGTATAAGAGATGATCCGGAGGGCTTGGTTGTATGATAATAGGTGGGATCTAGCATGATGAGGTACATTACATAATTTTAATACTATACTATTTATACTATTTGTAATTGAATATTGATATATGCTCAATTTTCACATGTATGTTTCATATGAATATGTCAATTTTGTGTTCTTGATATGCCAAATTTACGTTTACGTTGTTTATAAATATGCCAAAAGTTCTCTTGTATGTCAAGTTTATGAATATGCCATTTTTTACATATGATCAGTAAACCCTAAAATCATATTATGTTCATCATGTTGGTTATTGGCTTCACCCAACAAAATTAATTCAATTCATGCTCACTATATTAAACAATAAACTTATATTAAATTTAATTCATGTCTTGTTAAATATTTCATAATGAATTAGCTATTTGAGAGCACCACCTTAGACCAAGCCATCATCATCAACATCTTCATCATCATCACCATCATCATCATCATGAAAATATTCATCATGGACTTGCAAAACCCTAGTTTCCAAAGTGTCTAGGCAGGTTCGGGTTGGGAACACTAGCCATACCCGCCCGGTGGATGATTTTCCAAAGTTGACCCCTGTGTGCAAAAATTGCACACTCCCACACTGAGCAAAACCCTAGTTTCTAAGATGGAACTGCAAGGTGACACATGGGCCATTGGGCCGGAGGGGAGGGGCACGCCTGGCACTATCCCGGTGTGCTGAATACAACAGATTCGACGGTTCATTGATCTGAGCCACGGTCTTCATTCTATGGCTCGTCCCGTCTCGCTGCCAAAAGGCCTTCAGGGACACCTGCCGTGTCATAGAACTCCAACCGTGCAACAAAAACGGGTTCCAGGGAGTCCTGTAGGTGTGTCTAGGCAGGTTCGGGCTGGGAACACTAGCCATACCCGCCCAGTGGATGATTTTCCAAAGTTGACCCCCGTGTGCAAAAATTGCACACTTCCACACAGAGCAAAACCCTAGTTTCCAAGATGGACCTGCAAGGTGACACATGGGCCACTGGGCAGGAGGGGAGGGGCACCCCTGGCACTATCCCGGTGTTCTGAATCCAATGGAGTTGACGGTTCATCGATCCGAGCCACGGTCTTCATTCTATGGCTCGTCCCGTCTCGCTGCCAGAAGGCCTTCAGGGACACCTACTGGATACCTACCGAGGGCATAGAACTCCAACCGTGCAACAAAACCGGGTTCTGGGAGTCCTGCAGGTGTGTCTAGGCAGGTTCGGGCTAGGAACACTAGCCATACTTGCCCGGTGGATGATTTTCCAAAGTTGACCCCCGTGTGCAAAAATTGCACACTCCCACACTGAGCAAAACCCTAGTTTACGAAATGAATGCACAATGAAGCCACTAGGCCATGGGGAGACGAGGGAGAGGGCCCCCTAGAGGTAATCGCACCCTAGGAGACCAACGGAGTCGACGGTTCATCGGTCCGATGTCCAGTTTCCGAGTTATGTCTAGTTGCAAGTCGCATGAAAATGTCGTTCAAGGACACTTGGTGAATTTCCGCCCGAGAGCCAAAAAGCAAACTGAGCAGGAAGATTGCGTGTCGTTGGCTCCTGCAAGTGTGTGTGGGCAATGCCGACGTGGGAACACTGCCAACACTGGCTCGGGGGAGAGTTTTGCAGAGTTGACCCACCAATGCAAGATTGCATGCAATTAAACTGAGCAAAACCCTAGTTTATGAAATGAATGCACAATGAAGCCACTAGGCCATGGGGAGACGAGGGAGAGGGCCCCCTAGAGGTAATCGCACGCCAGGAGACCAACAGAGTCGACGGTTCATCGGTCTGACGTCCGGTTTCTGAGTTATGTCTAGCTACAAGTCGCATGAAAATGTCGTTCAGGGACACTTGGTGAATTTCCGCCCGGGAGTCAAAAAGCAAACGGAGCAGGAAGATTGCGTGCCATTGGCTCCTGCAAGTGTGTGTGGGAAATGCCTACGTGGGAACACTACCAACACTGGCTCGGGGGAGGTTTTTACAGAGTTGACCCACCAATGCGAGATTGCATGCAATGAAATTGAGCAAAACCCTAGTTTACGAAATGATTGCACAATCAAGCCACGGGGCCATGGGTAGACGAGGGAGAGGGCCCCCTAGAGGTAATCGCACGCCAGGGGACCAACGGAGTCGACAGTTCGTCGGTCCGATGTCTTGTTTCTAGGCTATGTCGAGTTGCAAGTCGCATGAAAATGTTTTTCAGGGACAAGAGACACAACATTTTATCCTGGGAAACCCTCATGGGGAAGAAAACCTAGCAACCTTTCTTAGAATAATTATATGTTTAGAAATCAAGTACAATGAAACCATGAACAATCCCTGACCCTGAAGGGTTTTACCACATGAAAAAACATTAATGACACATGACAACAAGAGTACTTATCTACATGAAGATGACCTCCAAGCCATAAGGATAACCAAGCATATCCTTCCCAACCAACATTAGAAGGCACTTTATTTCTTGAATCCCGTGGTAACGTTTGTTCCCTTCACCAATGTTTCTTTGAGCACTTGTATGTAGTTACTCATATGTAGTGTTGAATCTAATTGTACAATCAAATATTGGGCATTGATGAAATGTGTAGCATGTATTGCACTTACTTTTATTAAATTACACTTGAACATTGACTTAACTTGTAATTTAATCATCCAAACTCACAAATTTTAATTACACCTATCCAATTAGTGTGCATGAGTGAGTTCATTGAAACCTTGAAAAACATTGTATTGCATTTAGTTTGATTAAATTACACGAGCAAGAACTTTGACATAACTTGTAATGATCATCCAAAATGACAAATTTTAATTAGATACCAATTAGTGCACGCATATACTGAGTTCGTTGAAACCTTTAAATATAATAGCTTGTTCTTTTGACATTGCGCATTCATGAGTAATAGATAATCCACACAAATCAACACATTAGATTGACACAAGAACACGTGGAAACCGAAGAACAAATACAAAGTGAAATGTATCATTCATTTATAAGTGAAATGTCAATGTGCATGTCTCCAAAAGTACATGTATCCAAAAGTACATATATATCCAAAAGTATCCAAAAGTGCATGTCTCCAAAAGTACATGTATATCCAAAAGTATCCAAAAGTACATGTATCCAATGAAGTCAATGTACATGTCTCCAAAAGTACATGCACAGTAAAGTCAATGTACATTTCTCCAAAAGTGAATGTATCGAAAAGTACATATATATACAAAAGTATCCAAAAGCACATGTGTCCAAAACTATCCAAAACTCTCAAAGCCACATGTACATGTATCCAAATGTACATATATCCCATAAGACACATCAAAACTCAAGCTTCCTCTTGTTCTTTCCCGATGTTGATCCTCTAGGCACATCTCTAGGATCAGTGTGCGTCTCTGGATCCTGCAAATTAAATATCAATTGTCAAAATTCAACTAACTATGTACACTAATACATTAGCTCAACAATTAACTCAACAATTATCAACTGGTGCATGGAAAGTGCATGAAACACTTGGTCACTGAAGGACATCTCACCTCAACTGACAAAGGAGATTGCGTTGCTTGTGTAGCAGATGGAGCCGTTGGTTGAACATCCAGGATGGTCAAACCAGGGGGGCCAGGAACTGCTCCTGCTAGTGGTGGCTACAATGAAAAAATGTTGAAATAGTTAGAAATGCATGAATAAACAATAGACAACAATAATAAACTATGTAAAGATAACGTTGAAATAGTTACATACCTATGTGTGATCAGTTGCCATTGCAGATGCGGCACTGACTGCTGCATCAACCATCGATGCAAGGTTTTTACTAGACAACTCGGGTTCCTGATGCAGTAAACATGCAATTCAAACATTAACAAAAACGATTTCTGCACTAGATTTCAAGTTAAACAACAAATATCATCAAAGGATATACATTACCATGGTGTGAGTAAGCCCATGGTCGTGGGAAGCTGGAGTCTTTCTAGGAGTAGAACGCCTCACATACACATGAACCTTGTTCACGAATGGCCTGGAGGGAGATACAAATCCAGGCAATGGTCCAGATGTCTCGGATGGTGCCTACAGTCAACAAGTGTTCATGTAGTTAGACATGCATAATTCAACAAACAAACATGTATTTAAAAAATGTCATTTTTAATTGTTTACCTAGAGCCCAGATGTTTCATGGGACGGTATGACAATGGGTGCTACCTCCACATTACCTTGCCCCAATGAAGGATTTGCCATCTGCAAGTTTAATAATTGTAAATATTAGACCGTAGATAGCATTAGTGAACTAAAATGTAAAGCATGTGGAAATTAACAAATTAACAAGTATTAAAAAACTGAAATTTTAAAATGTTTACCTCGGTGTGAGATACGGAAATAGGTGCTATATAAGATGGGCCTACCAAATGGGTAGCATCATGCCCCCCTGTAGAGTCTGGAACATCCGGCTCTGAGGCATCGCTGCCGGCATAAAGCATCAACTGCAAGTTCACAAAATTAATATATTAGCTCAAACTATATATATGTGTACAAAGACGAAAATAAATGAAGAATTTATTACAATTAACCATCAACATACCTCTCTCAAAAACCCACTGAAGGCAACATCTGAGGCAAGACCATAGCAGGGACGACCACATGATGTGCACTCGTGAGGATCAATACTAGGATGGGGATGTGTCGATGGTCCTGCACTAGTGGATGGTCCTGATGGTCCTGCACTAGTTGATGGTCCTGCATGGTGACGAGCTGGTGTATGTACCACACCAGGGATAGATGTCCCTTCCTCACCCATATGTTGAACCATAGTGCCATGGCGAACAACCGCCCATGCCAAACTCAAAAATGCATCCCATGTCTATGGAATAATACGATGTGCAGGTGGGACATCTGGCCCAAGCAACTTCCTGCGAGGTGCAAGGATAGGGCGATCCTAGTCTCGAAGCCTCACATTGGGTCGGTTTTGGGGCATCCCCCCACTAATCCCCTGAAACTGCAAGATGTCAAAATAGTTTACGTGTTTATGTAACACGAACTCTGTGTACATCTTTCGAAGGAAATGTAAGGGAATTTCCCTGTTGTTGTGTGGTGGCATATCAAAAACCATGTACCATCTGTCCATCCAGTTATCAACAAATGGTTGAAATGTGCACCACTCAATGGAGATATGTGGCCTGTTTGCATTTGGGATTTCCCCCGTCCGAGGGTCCCTAAACAATGCAAATATGAGCTCTTTGGATATTTTCAACTTTTTTATTGCATTGTAGTCTAGCCTATCAGCATATTGTTGTCTTTTTCTTTCTCTATATGATGTAATATCATATAGTACATTCCTAGACTGTGAAATGGTGTCAACAATTGCATCCAAGGTTGATGCAAGCGAGCGGCGAATCCTGTCACCACCACTAAAAGCTGCACTAATGCCCCTCAAGTGGGCAAGCTCAATCAGTATCTTGGCATTGGTGTCCATAGCCGCAACTGCAATAAAGACATCAATACAAAAATCATTAGAAACATATACATGGTATATAATGACGTCTCTTCAAAATTGAAAATGTATTAAATCAAACTCAAGTAAGCAATTTAATGGCATTCATTTACATACATTTAAAACTTAAAATTAAACATTTAACAATTAAAAAGTAAGTTTCGTTCAACTTCTTTCTAGAAGTTAAGGCACTTCTTAACCCTCATTGGTGACTTTTCCATGCAAACTTGGGTTTAAACTTCTTAGAATTTAGGAGTGTTATTTTAACATGTTTTGGCCTTTACGTCCATTGCAGAAAACAATATTTCCATCAACTTCATAAGCTAACATTAAATTTATTGATTTCAATATATTACGCCTTGTGGTTGGAGGGGAGGACAAAGTGGCATGGAATGAAATGGATATGTATGAGTTTGTCTTGCCAATATGATTACATATGTACTTGAGATGACTATCAATGATTAAGATGTTGAATAATCAACTAGAGATTGTGACTAGAATGATAATAACAACAATGTCAACTTCTCAAAACAGAGACAATTTCTCTCTACAAAATCGATCTCTACATTGTATGGCAAGTTCAGAAAATTAAATAAAAAACATAGTGATTTTCTATATGAAGTCTTTTAGTTGAATCAACGGTCCCTGAGCGTTGAGTAGATTGATTGAGGGTGTGGATAGGGCAGGCCCGAGAGACACTTTGTTAATGTGTTTTGGCATTTAGTCAAGGGTGCTTAACTAAGAGGCAATGTATAGCTACATACACTTCTGATGAAATTTTGATTATGTTCATGGACAAATGATTGTGATGAAATTTTGAGAAACCAAGTTACTAATTTTTTTTGCATTTTTTTATTCACGCTTGTGCATGCATTTCATCTTGTTATGGCCATTACCAAGGAAAATTATTTAATTAGTATCATGGGAAATGGCCTTTGAGGGTTGGAAATTTGGGTTTCATGTGGATGGATACCTAAGTAACCGGACACGTCCAACAGGGTCCCCATGTCGTGTGGGACACGGTTTTAGATGATGGTTGGTGGGATAGGGTAGTCCTTAGCATCAAGATCATGGAGCCAATCATTTCTTTGTTGCGGTTTGCAGACACGGACCAACCCATCCTAGGAGATGTTTATGAGGGGTGGGATTCCATGATTGAGTCCATGAGGACCATTGTTATGGAGAATGAGTGTGCTGAGTATGAGACATCGATAGAGAACTTATGGTCCATCATACAGGGCATTCTTATCTCCAGGTGGGATAAGAATTGCACACCTTTGCATTGCTTGGTCCACTCATTGAACCCCAGGTTCTACACTTAGGATTGGCTCAGTGGTGGGTCAGGGCCCTCATCCAGAGTCCCTCCTCACATGGATGGAGAGATCTCAGAGGGGAGGAAGATAGCATTTAGACGACTACTTCAGGATAGAGACCACCTTGAGGTGGTGGAGGAGGAATTTTATGAGTTTTCTAGTGGCACTGGGAGATTTGGAGGATATGAGGTGGTTAGAGACATGGGGGTTAAGAAACCCCTTGTTTGGTGGACAACTCATGGGGCAACATGCCCTCTTCTACAAAAGATAGCCTTGAGGGTCCTCTCTCAAGTTACTTCATCCTCTTGTTGTGAGAATAATTGGAGCACATATGGGAACTTGTATAGTGTGAAGAAGAGCAGGCTTGAGCAGTGCAGGGCAGAGACGATGGTGTATGTGCACTCCAACCCTCGTCTTATTTACAGGAAGAGGGAGGAGTGGGAGAAGGGAAAGACATGGATGTGGGATGTCCTTCCTGATGAGATGGGTTTGGACAGCAGTACTGATTTGGCATGAGCCAACATGGATCTTAATGATCCAGTGCTAGAGCCAGTCACTTTTGATGAGGGGGATCGTATGGAGGGGTCATCCTCCACACCAGCAGATGTAGTTAGTCAGATTGGTAGAGAGGAGGAGGAGGAGGAGGAGGATAAGGGCAGTGATGAGTTTGTTGATTCAGGCATGGAGGAGGACTATTGAGTCATTGAAAGATGGGATTCTTCCATCTTGATCCACTCCTTTTTTGTATTTACTATTAGACTATTAGACTATTAGACTATTAGTCTATTTGGCATTTGCCAGTGCCCAGTGGCATTCTAACATCTATGTAATACATTTTGATTTTGATGACTTCATGAGAAATATGGTTCTGAGTCTCTAACATGCATCTATGTGTTTCAATGTCTCGTTGTGATTTGTGATTGTGAATGAAAAATGTGTTGTGATTTGTGAATGATCTAATTTCTATTGAATATTTCATATTTGTAATTGTAAATGTAATTTCCATTGAATATTTGTAATTGTAAATGTTAAATTTTATTGGATCTATATGTCTATATTTTTAAATTTTAATATATTTTAAAAATATATATATATATGTATATAAAACGTGTCCTACGTGTCCTAATTCCGTGGGTCACCGTGTCTCGTGGGGACACTCATGTCCCGTGTCCTCGTGTCAGGTGACTTAGATGGATACATTGTAGAAATGGCGGAGTTCTATTTTTTTCAATTTTTGGTTGGATTAGGAATTTTTGAGTTTTTGAAAAGGGATTCATTTTAATTATTCACTCATCTTGGTTGAGGGAGATGTGAATTTAATTATAGATTGGGTTATTCCCAATTTTATCAATATTACAAAACTAGGTTCTTTTAAACAATAAAAAAATAGTAATTTAGGTTAAGAAATGACAAAAAAATGGTATGGGTGAATGAATTACCTGATTAGATGACAATCCACCGGTGAATTTGCCTCCCCTCCAGCTAAATCGAGCTCCACCAATACTTCAGGGCACACAAACCATCCTCGTCCAACCTCTATTTCATGTTTCTAATGCGTGAAGAGCGCCGCGGGTGGTGGGGGGTGGTCGGGACTGTGTTTTTAAATTGATTTTAGATTTCAATAATGCGTACGCGTTTTGTAATTACATAACGCGTACGCATTTTGTAGTTCTATAACACGTACGCATTATGGTTACCTATCCTACATGTCCAGTGACTGTCAGGCTCGGGTCTTACCATGGCAGGTGCTAAATATCAGAAACGCGTTATGTTTTTATGTATCAGGAACGAGTTTTGAAAAAGTAGCATTGCATCTAAAGTGACCCTCATCTTCTTGCACACACCCAATATGCAGTTGTTGCCTCAAAAGGTGATGCATGGGGTGGGGACTATTGGTTAGCACGTTGTCTCGAGGGAAATCAAACCATTAATATATCCATAATTGATGCTGAAAAAAACAAATTCTCAATTGGCTCGATTGTTGTCAAAGGGGAATACTTGACACAAGACAACAATCCAAGAAAGAACGATGGATATGTTTATATTGATTACAACTTTGGTGCAAGTGTATATCACTTTACTAACTTTATCATTGGTACAAACATCAAATTACAAATGATTCCTAGAAGAAAATCCTTGAGGGTACGATACTTCCTACCAGATGATGAGCACGAGAAACTATTGGAGACCCTCAAAATCATAGATGATCCAGAGGGTTTGGTTGTATGATAATTTAAAGGTACATTGACATGTTGGAGTATGTTGATAGACAAGGTATGTTATTTAAGAGTTATTTTCATTGATTTATTTCTAATGCAAGTTCATTTATGTTGTTTATACAAATTGTTATTTTCAATCTAACGTATTATGATACTAACTACACCATCCTTATGCAATCCAAGGTTCTATAAAGAATCTAGAGATAGCACACATGAAGGAGAAAACAAGAACCCAATGTCTTTAGACACCACCACGACACGCTCACGAATTCGTAAATTTTTGTTCTAGTATTTATATGGATGATGGATGAAATTGCATAGATGGATTAAATTATGTTGTTATACCGTGGTTTGTGAAACATATATCAGGGAGAATAAAAACCAACCATGCTTTGTACATGTAGCTATACCCAAAATGATTTGTACACGTAGCTCTTCATGACTAGAAACCTGAGTGCAAAATATGACACACCCACCAACTATCAAATTCATTCTAAATCTACTTGACCCAAAATTAATCTCAACTTGGTGGTTGATGACTTTACTGAACCTCTAACACACAATATTAACAAAAGATCTCATCAAGAGGCATGGAAACCCTAAATCCCTTGTACATGCTTTAGTAGAGTAATCTAGTAGTTTTAACACTTCATTAGAGTGCTCTTCCTTCTCAACCCATGCAACTTTAATATTGTTGTTAATCTTTGCAGAGTCATAAACAATTAAAACATCAAGTAAAAAAATATATCCTTCATATTCTCAACATTGCTTGATTTTCTTTCTTTCCTTCATTAGAGTGCTCTTTATTTCCTTGATTTATTTTCTATAAATCTCTTGATTTCTTCGTCAATTACATCATATAAGATGTTGCACCCTCCTTCAAAATGTCCTTTTGTAGTTTTAAAAGAAAACCATTGACTTTTTCTTTATTTTTATCAACAAGGTTGATTCTTTCTTCCTATGTACCTACACATTTATAAACATCAAACTAATTGGTTAAATACATTTCCATTATGGGCATGTTAGCTAGGTAAACTCCATTATCAAGCTCATGATGATTTCTTCCTTTTAATTCTATAAATTTTTAACCAATATCCTTAATATGATTATAGTACACTTAAGGACATGAAGTATCCATTATAAATCTTCATATTTTTGCATATATATTATTTGTGGATCTTCTTCTTGTTAGGATATTTCAATACTCCATACTTGTCCTACCTAGCATTATTTATTCTTCCTAGTTGTTGATGATGTCATTTCCCCCTAGTTGTGTGCAAATGTCATCCAGGATCCATATACCACCTTCTGATCCCTACATGCATAATTTTAGGACCAGTTCAGTCAGTTCCCTATTTTATAGGAACCTACTGAGTGTTCCAGTCCAGTCCACCTGATTTATTTGAATCTTGTGGGGGGTTAGAGCTCCAGATGACACTAATTGTGGCCTCATGGGCCCTTTTCTGACTGCCATGCATGACAGACTCACTATTGTGCCCTCCGTTTTCAGTTAACTGATTGTGACTTCAGTTCGCTGAGTTTAGGTTCAGTTCAGTTGACTTTGAGTATTTCAGAGCACTCCAGTGGTGATAATCCCTATGCTAGACCAACTGAGGTTCGAATTATCCTGCACGATTCAAATTCTCTCCATTGTAACATCATTTGTTTATTATACTGATAATTGGAACATGTGACATTATTATGCTCCTATTTGAGTTCTGCTGCATTATTATTCTTCAGCTCTTTTTTACTGCAGTTTTCACTCTTCAAATTTTCTGCTCATTCTTTCTTTCTGAGGTATCCTCAGCTCTTAGATCTACTGTGACAAAGAAATTCACATGGTATCAGATCCATTTGAGCGAATAGGTTGAGCAGGTGATTTTGGTAGTGCACCAGAAGCCTATGGATTTCCACAACAAATCCTGGTGCCATTGCATTGAATTCATTGGAGAAATCGAATGAGGTCTAGCCAGGTGTGAAGGATCTGGATTTGAAAGTTCCTAGAGCAATGATCAGTAGCAGTCTACCTCCTTATTGAGATTTTTTTGCAAGTTATTCAAATTTTTTGAGTGTAACAACAGTTACAACAGTTTTCTACAGTTGCAGCAGTTTTCTACAGTTGTAGCAGTTTTCTACAGTTGCAGTAGTTTTTTCTGCAGTAGCAGCAATTTCACCTTGTATTCGCTCCAGCAGTTGTAATGGACAATTCGAACTCTCCTCTCTCTCCCAGGATCTTGACACCCTTCAATTATCTTGATTAGAGGGATGATATGAATATAGTATTGCGAAACAAAGCACTGTACAGGGTGACAATGGGGAAGGATCCCGAACCAACATTAGCTGTGGATAAAATGAAGTATCTCAATCGATTGTATGAAGCATTTGGTTTCATGTGTATTCATATTTCCAGATATCTAGTCTTCCACATCGAAGCATTGAAGAATCCAAGAGACTTATGGTTGAAGTTAGAGACCCTTTTTGGCAAACAAGATGAGCTAAGAGGCCATATTCTGGAAAATGAGTTGATTAATCTACAACCAAGTAGTTTTGAGACCATTCAACAGTTCTTTTAAAAATTCAAATCTCTTGTTATGCACTGCAAGCAGTGTGGTATTGAGAAGAAGGATGAGCAACTGGTGTTATCCATTTTGAGCAAGCTAGGTCCTGATTTATCTATCTTTGTCTCTACCTTCCAATCTGGGCGGATGTCAATCCCTGCTTGGAAGATGCCCTCCTTATATGTTTTCACCGAATCTCTCATCCAAGAACAAGATAAGATTATAGATATGGGTGCCTTGCAGGCCTTCAAAGATCAAGATCTTATGGACGGAGAAGAAAAAAGTGCAAATGGGAAGGGGAAGCACAAAGGAAAGGATAAGAGGCAATCTGAACCCAAGCAGAATTCCAAGTCAAGTCCATCAGAAGGCGCCTCCATCTCTAAGAAGGACAAACAAAAGGGATTTGATAAATCCAAATGTTCCTATTGCAAGAAAGGAAACCACCCAGATAGATCTTGCATGCAGAAGAAGATAGATCAGATGACCAAGATTTTTGAACAACACAACATTTCCCTCCCAAAAGGTGCAAGACATACTTATTCTGGAAGTGAGTCTGATGGTCATGAGAGTTTCCATGCACTGAAGGATGGATTTTCAAAATCAAAAGCCATCCTCATAGATTCAGGAGCCTCCAACCACATGGTTTCCTCCAGAGAATCATTTTATTCTCTAGATCTCAAAGATGGTCCAATTATTCACATGGGAGACAACTCTCAGACCTCTGCTGAAGGGAAGGGTACAGTACATATGCAGAATGGAAAGTTCAAGAATGTTCTATTTGTGCCTTCTTCATCAGAAAATTTGTTGTCTGTATATCAGATGATTCACACAGGTTCACCAAATAAAGTGGTCTTTGGTCCTGAAATAGTTGAGATTGCAGAGATATCCACCGGGAATATTATAGAGAAAGGGTTTGCAAACCATGCCTCCAAGGAATATGAATTCTCACATTTTTTCCATAATATCTACCTACCCCATCGGAATTTAATGAATATTGGAGTGATACCTCTTCTAATGAAGATGTGGATCAAGATCTTGATGTTGAGAATACAGTTCAAAGAGATTCAAATTCAGATCCAGATCTAACACATGCTCCCAATCCATGGCCAAGGCCAATATGGGCTCACAAATTCCTTGTAGCTGGTGGGAACACAGTTGGGGATCCATCTGACCATAGAACCACCAAATATTAGTATCATGCAAAACTTGCACTATGTCATGTAGATCCACTTCTCTCAGAGAGGTGTTGCATGATGGTGGGGTTTGATCCACAATATCTTGGAGAGATGTGCCATAGGGGATCTACAACCAGGAAACAATCTCGATTGTCTGACAAAAGGTACTCAAAGGTTCATGATTTGGACCACAATGAGCCATTCGCTCTAGTAGCAAGAAGGGTTCCTGAAAGACTTGTTTTGGAAAATACAACTTCTACACAGTGGGAGGCATATCAGAGGAGCAGATCCAGATCTAACACCTATATTGTTTTCATACATAAGAGCAGCTTGTCAATATTTTTGCAAATTCTTTCACTGAGGAAATTTTTTTCTTTCTCTGAGGAAATTTTTTTCTTTCTCTGCTTAGCATGAAGGGTCTTTGAGTTCCCTACTGCTGTTCTTTTTGGGGGGGGTATTTTTCCCATGAGGTGTTTCCCCATTTCCTTGGTTCATGGATAGTTCTTTATTTTTTATCATTTATTTGATTATATGGGTGACCTATTGTCTTAGTAACCAGGGCCCAGGATGAAAATTATGGATTAAAGGGGGGTACTGTTAGGATTTTCAATACTCCATCCTTGTCCTACCTAGCATTATTTATTCTTCCTAATTATTGATGATGTCATTTCCCCCCTACTGGTGTGCATATGTCATCTAGGATCCATCTACCACCTTCTAAGCCCTTCATGCATCATTTTAGGACCACTTCAGTCATTTCCCTATTTTATAGGAACCTACTGAGTGTTCCAGTGCAGTCCACCTGTTATCTAAATCTTGTGGGGATTAGAGATCCAGATGCCATTGATTGTGGCCTCATGCGCCCTTTTCTGACTATCATGCATGACATACTCACTATTGTTCCCTCCTTAGTCAGTTAACTGATTGCGACTTCAGTTAGTTGAGTTTAGGTTCAGTTCAGTTGACTTTGAGTCACCTTTGAGTCTTCCAGCGCACTCCAATAGTGATAATCCCTATGCTAGACCAACTGAGGTTCGAATTATCCTACACGATTCAAATTCTCTCCATTGTAACATCATTTGTTTATTATAATGATAATTGGAACATGTGACATTATTCTGCTCCTATCTAAGTTCTGCTGCATTATTATTCTTTTGCTCTTTTTTACTGCAATTTTCACGTTTCTTCAAATTTTATGCTCATTCTTTCTTTGTGAGGTATCCTTAGCTCTTTAGATCTAATGTGACATAGGACTTCACACTTCCACCATATTCACATAGAGTTTGAATTCCATATAGGAGAAAATATCTTATGTGGGTCCATTCCCCGGTGCGCATCTTGTGTAGTGATTTCGGGAACTAGGTATTTGCTCAGTATGAGACTACGCAATTTTGCATTATTAGGTCATCTATTGAAAATCCTCTAAATTGGGACCATCGGTGGTGTTACCATGTCAAACATGCCCAATCACACATGCATGAGCTCACATAACTCAATTCCGGTGTCTGGTTGGGTTTTTATGCCCTAATCACAGATTCATCAACTGTCCCTCAAAAGCTTAAGTAGGAGACATGCATCTCGCCATAAAATGACAATAGTCACATGGATATAAGAATAGTCGAATCCATTGGGATCGTGAAAATGAATTCCACCTATGGGAACCTCTCTTCCATGGGTCCATTGCCTGATGCTTGTCTTGTGTAGTGATTTTGGGAACTGGGGTTTTTCTCAATAAGAGAGTGTGCAATTTTGCATGATTAGGTCAATTGATTAAACCCCTTTACATTGGGACCATGGGTTGTTTTCCTATGTTGAATATTCCCAAACACACATGCGGGACCTTGCGGAACTCAAATCTAATTCCCGGTTGGGTTTTTATGCCCTTATCACATATTCATGAACTATCCCTCAAAGGCTTTCGTAGGCGACCTACAAATCACCATAAAATGATGGCAGTCGCACGAATCGATGAATCATCCACTCCGTTTGGATTGTGACAATGCATTCCACCTAGGGGAACCTCTCTTCTGGGGTCCATACCTCGATGCACGTCTTGTGCAGCGATTTCGGGAACTAGGGTTTTGGTCAGTAAGAGACAATGCAATTTTTCTTGATTAGGTCAACTGTTGAAACTCATCGAAATTGGGACCATGGGTGGTGTTACCATGTTAAACATTCCCAAACACACATGCACAAGCTTGTAGAACTCAATTCCAATTCCCGATTGTGTTGTTATACCTTGATCATATATTCACCAACTTTCCCTAAAAGGCTTAAGTAGGTGGAATGCAAGTCGCCGTAAAACAATGGTCAAAAAACTGTGGTTCCGATCAACGAACCTTCAAATCCGTTGTGCTCATGAAAATACATTCTTCCTAGGGGCACCTTTATTCCATGGGTCTATCGCTAGATGCTCATCTTGTGTAGTGATTTCAAGAACTAGGGTTTTGCTCAGTAAGAGAGTATGCAATTTTGCATGATTAGGTTAATTTCTTAAACCCATCGACATTAGGACCATGGGTGGTGTTCCAATGTCGAATATTCCCAAACACACACACAGGAGCTTGCAAAACTCAAATATGATTCCTGGTTGGGTTTTTATGCCCATATCAGTGATTCACTAACTGTCCCTCAAAGGATTAAGTAGGAAACCTACAACTAGCTATAAAACCACGACAACATCACAGATCGATGAACCATCAACTCCATTGGAATTGTGACAATGCATTTTACCTAGGGGCACCTCTCTTACACAAGTCCATCACTTGATGCTCATCTTGTGTAGTGATTTCAAGAACTAGGGTTTTGCTCAGTGAGAGAGTGTGCAATTTTGCATGATTAGGTCAATTTCTTAAACCCCTCGACATTGGGACCATGGGTGGTGTTCCTATGTTAAATATTCGGGTGAAATTGAGAACCTGGGAAACACTTTGGTGACAAACGGAGTGAAAAAAATGGAGCACGGGCGGATGATCACGCGAAAAAATGTCAAACTCAAACTCTAGGCCGAGAGTTTTGAGAGTTCAAACTCTGGGCCGAGAGTTTAAAAAAACTCTAGGCCAAGAGTTTTGAGAGTTCAAACTTTGGGCCGAGAGTTTAAAAAAACTCTAGGCCGAGAGTTTGAACCAATCGCTGCGCTGTATTTTAAAAAAAACTCTCGGATGAGAGTCTGAACTAAACTTTGGGCCGAGAGTTTGGAAGACATTTTCTTGCCCGAGAGTTTCTGGTCAACAATTTCAGCACCATTTCTGCAGAATTCAAAAATGTGTCAAATTAACAAGGTCGGACCACTGCAAAACATGAGAATTACATGTCGGAGTTTAGACCAATAGATTCACCATTCAATCTACTTTCTAGTAATATAAGTTTTTTTCAATTTCATTTAGGATTACTATTTTTTTCTATTTTTTTACTAAACTTTATCATTAAAAAATTAAGTGACTGAAAAATCAGTCACAATGAAAATTTAATATCATCACAATGATGAAGCCAAAAAAATTTAAAAAAATACAAGGATGTTCATTGAAGTGTCCTCTTCAATGGGTTGGTTTTACTTTGTTTGATAAGAGTAACATTTGAAAGAAAATGTGAAGACAAAAACATGTGTCGATAATGCACCATTTTCTGAACATATGCTATTTCGATAAATAATAAAAAATAGTTCCCAAGTCTTAAAAAACTCGAAATATAGTCCAAGATCAAATTTAGTGTGTGTAGATTATGAGCATACAAATTTTTTCCCTAAAATGAATAACCATCTATCAAAAAACCGTCGTCAACACAGGTCACTCATTATCCATACCTAAAATTTTCAAGTATATGTCATTGGTTGACAACAAATTTGTCCCTCTATTTGTCCATAAACAAAATTTAAAAAAATACGAGAAGAAAGCTAATTCAATTCTGTAAAACCTTTGTGTTTACTTCAAGTTGAAATTCCTAAGGGAGATATGGGTTTGAAGAGGTCGAAGTTGAAAAACATAAAAATTAGTAGTTTTTTTTGTCAAAAACAAGCCAAAATTGTTTCCCAACTTCATGTTTTCACCCATTCCCAAAAACACACGTAGGAGCTTGCAGAACTCAAATATGATTCACGGTTGGTTTTTTATGCCTTGATCACATCTTCATTAACTATGCCTTAACGGATTAAGTAGGTGACTTGGAACTTGCCATAAAGCAAAAACAGTGGCACATATCGATGAACCATCAACTCCGTTGGGATCGTGACAATGCATTCCACCTAGGATCACCTCCCTTCTAGGGGTCCATCCCCCAATGCTCCTCTTGTGTAGTGATTTTAGGAACTAGGTTTTTGTTTATTAATAGAGTGTGAAATTTTGTAAGATTAGGTCAATTGCTAAAACCTCTCCACATTGACAACATGGGTTGTGTGCCTATGTCAAAAATTCCCAAAAACACATGCAGGAGCTTTCAAAACTCAAATCTGATTTCCAGTTGTTTTTTTATACTCTGATTAGTGATTCACCAATTGTCTCCCAAAATCTTAAGTTGGTGACCTGCAACTCGCTATAAAATGACGATAGTGGCACAGATCGATGAACCACTGACTCTATTGGTTTTGTGACAATGCATGTGTGAACTCTTATTGCATGGAGGCTCGACTTTGTTTGCATCCTATTTGTTTGTGTTTATGCTTTAAGGAAACCTCAACGTTTCTTCTCCATGACATGTGATACTTTCAAAGATACATGCTACTGCGATCTACCTGTGGTATAAGGCATTGGAGTCTATATGTTGGGAGGCACCTCATGGCTCTCCTGTCTCAATGGATGCAAACACTGAGTGCTCCAACATTCAAATAGATGCATTTATAACAAAACTAACATCAACCAACAATGTAGTGTGTTCATGAAGATACCTTCTGCTGCAATTCGCCTATGGTCCTGGGCACTAAATTCTGCATGTTGGGAGGCAACTGATGGATCTCCTCTCTTAGTGACTACAAACAAAAAGTGCTCAGATAGTCAAATAGATGCATTGTTACAAAACTAACATAAACCAACAATGTAACATGTTCAAAAATATACCTATTGTTGCGATCTTCCTATGGTCTCAGGCACTATAGTATCTACATTGGGAGGCACCTGATGGCTCTCCTCTCTAAATGCCTACAAACACTTTCTGATCAAATTTTAAAATAGATGCATTTATTACAACACTAACATCAACTAACAATGTAACATGTTAAAAAAGATACATGTTGTTGAGATCCTCCAAAGAAATTTAGAAACAAAGTGTTTGCATCCATGTCCTCCCTTAAGGGAATTTGATTGAGAAACTACAAATTAAGAACATAAAAACATGAATAAACTAGATACACATCTATGAACCATAAAAAAAATATATGGAACAAAACCTTTTAGGTGTCATGTAATTACCTGCTTCCAAAAACTCGCATGGGAAACACCATAAAAATCATGGCCACATGATGTGCAGGAATGGGAAGGATCTCCCAGAGTGGAAGGCCCTCCTTGTCTGGTAGTTGAAGGTCATGCCTGACCTGTAGTTGATGTTCCTATGCGATCAATAGGAACTGCCTCTATTTGGACACTGCCTATAACACAGGTTCGTGGCGGCCCATGGTCTGGGACAAATGTAGCAATGCATCATGTGTCTCAGGAAGCAATGGTTGTCTAGGTGGGAAGTATACTCTGGGGAGTGGCCCATGTGGTGGAGGTTCTTGAAAATTGACATCTCTATGCCTTGCACCCTGTCAGTTTTGGCGCATCCCCAACCCGACACCATGGAATGTAAAGTAATGGAAATAGTTCACATGATTCCCCAGCATGAACTCAGCATACATGTTCCTAAGGAAATACAAAGGGATTTACCTATTGCTGTGGGGCGACACACCGAACACCATGTACCACCTATCTATCCAGTTATTAGTGAATGGTTGATAGGTACACCATTCGATAGAAATGTCTTCACGACTAGTGTTCATAACTGCATTTGTTTTATGATCTTTGAAAAGGGAAAATATATCTTATTTACTTATCTTTAGTTCATTTTATGGCGTAGTGGTCCAATCCATTAGCATACTCCCTTCGTTTCTTGTCTTTGTAAGCGAAAATGTTTTAAAGTGCCCCTTTTTCCTGTTGGATTGTGTCTACAATGGAATCAATCGATTCGTAAAGGGGGTCTCCACCCCTAAATATAATACTAATTCCTTTGAGATACCCCATATCTCTCAAAATATTAGCATTGCGATCCATATCTGCAATCAAAAACATAAAGAAGATATCATTATGAACATGTTACATAGTAAAATATACAAATAATTCATGCAGTTACCAAAAAGGAAATATGAAACAAATATGCCATTTCCTTTCAGTTGTTTGGAAACCCTCATACTGAAAAATACAGTTATAAAAAAGAAGAGAAACCATAAAGAAGCATGTGTTAAAAGGGATACACACTAGTTGTTTGAAATCTCTTGAACAAAACAAGCTTCATTTCACAAAATGCATTATGGAGAATCAATTAAGCGTCAAATGATGGGGCAATTATATCTCTTTAACTGATAATATCTATAGTTTATGAGAAATTTTTAAATCAGCGAATCATCTTGAGTCTAGATTATAACATTTTCAAAAATCCCTCACTGCTGCTACATGAGGTTCATTGGGGGATAATACATTTATTGCTAGTACAAGAAGCCCATTGGTTCGATTTATCCCTACTGCTGTTACAACAATCTTAGTGGGACAAGTTAAACTAATCATCTACAGGAGGGAACAATCAAAATCTTGGAAGGAAACTCCATAAAACCAAATGTTTGATCATTCTCACCAATCCTAAGACACTCCATACTTTATTTACGGTTCCATAATGTTTGACCATTCTCACCAATCCCAACGAGTTCAAATCTTAATAGCTTTAGATGGATTTTGTTAAAGGATATGGATTTCTACTCAATGCTTCAATGAAAAATATTTTAGAATATATTTCTAAAAACACATGATAGCTCTAATAGTAGTAGATCTTTAAAATTTACAAAATCATGATTTCTAAAAAAAAATCTAAAAATGTTCATGTATACTTGTTGAAGTTCAATAATAAAAAATGATATCTAACTTATTTTTTATCATGTTAGACTTATGTTAGTTTCATTCAATTATAAAATATATCTTTTAAGAATAACGTCTCTTTTTGAAAGAGAAGAATGCCAATTTCTTATACTAATCCTTACACCATAAAAATGTTAGCCTTTATTCAAAACATACATCGAATTTGTTTTTACAATTATATGTGAAGATTGGTGAGTGCATTTATTTCAATATAATTAGTTTCAACCTCTAGTTATATCTTCAATTAGAGGAGATCAATTTTTTACATGGTATTTCCTTTTACAAATTGATAAAAATTAGACCTGCTTCCAATGTGGAAGTCATAAAGAATGTGAAATTTGATACACATTACCAAATGAATTACATAATTTATTTATAGTTCCAACACACCAACACTCCGGTTCAACCAAATCATGGAAATCTAAGGTTCATACTTTCATATCAAAATAAATCAATACCTACCATAATTCCTAAGTCTAGTAATATGTTAATAATCTGATTTATTTACTCTATTTTAGTATTGTAACATTCTTGGTATTGATATGAAACCATTCCCTAAATTTTTTAGTTATTCCTTGACATTAATGTGTTCTTTAAGACCAAATTTTGTGGCTATGTACTCAAATGAAATTTGAATAAGATCTAAAACTTCTGAAGTAAAATTGGAGTCATATAATGTTTGAATGAATGGTGACTTAAAACACTTTAAGCTCTACAACAAAAAGTCACAAGCAATCATCCCTATAATGGACAGTGATCTAACACAACTTGCAAGTGTATGACAAAATACATGCCAAATTATTTTAATACAATACACTCCATTCAGAAATGTTTACACAGTCAGGGACAAGAAAATTCCAACCAAGTGTTCAATAGAAGTACATCACTGAGTTTCTAGGTGGTTTGAAAAAAATTGACTTGGTTTGGGTTAGGGACTTTATGCATTGATATTGAGTTGGATTGGATCATCAAGAGTAACGAAGGATTTATTGTAGTTGTATTTGGTAGAGGGATGAACTCAGAAAAAAGGGGAAGAAGGGATAAGAGAAGAAGGGGTTGTGATGAAGTCACTACCTCATTCATCATAAATAGGGCTTTGGATTGTGTTTGGAAGTGTAAGAAGTGGCATTCTATACCATCATGAGTTGGGATCTTATGGTAATGGAACCATTGCTGATGATGTGAAGTGGGATGAGGGTTGGGACTAGATGAAGTACATGTTTGGATGGTCTAGGATTGGGGGAGTTGAAGGAGTTAGAGTTATATTTAGGGTTTATAAAAGAGGTTGTATTAGAGTTTGGGTTAGGGGTACAAAAGGGTTGAAATCTAGGTTATCAATTGTATTTGTATTTAATTGAAATGGAACAAAGGAAGGATTGTCCAAGGCTAGTGCTCTCAAACATAACTACTTCATTATAGAAAATAGTAAGAAAAATATTTAATTAAATTTAAGCACAAGCTCATATTCTAGATCTCCGATCTATAGCTAGAGATGGAACTCTTTGAATGGTTCAATGAATTGTTGTATATATTTTAATGGGGCTTGATGCAACTGCAATCATTTCCAAATGAAATTAGATAGGTAGGATAGTGGATAAAATCACCTTCTCAAGGCCTAGCACAAGGATTCCCATGTAGTAATGATATTATAGGTGTTTCTACCATCTTGTTCATCATTAAGTTCCACATATACCTTTGAAAAATATTCATGAGATTGCTACCATGCTTGAGAAAGTCCTAAGTGATTTTCTATAATAAGAATTCATGTTCTTGAATCTTGGTTGGACATGTCTATAAATGTGTTGTAAGAATTTTTATCCAATAATTAATGGCATCTCCTTGTATTTGGCCACCATACCTAGGTAAGGATATTCTAGTGTCAATTGGAAATTGGACGTGGAATCCCTATGTTGTAGCTTGAGGGATTAGGTGAGGGCATTGGTCAATTATTGAACAATACTTTTGTAAATTGATCTCTATATCGCCAGAGGATTGATTTTTATTAGGATCCATTTAGAGAGTGAAATACTTATATAAGCTAAAACCTATGATCTAGTTAGGGTTTGGTAGAACTCCAAAGAACTTAGGGTTGATGGTGGTGACATAACCCTATGAAGGATGACATAGGCCTAGGAAGAGGTAGTGAGGATGAATGAATGTTATTAGAGAAACTAAGAAAGGTGACACAAATGATAGGAGAGGATACATGTGGAGATTTGGATATGGGTGGAGAGGATATTTAGCATCGTTCCTATGGTAGTTCCCATAATTTTCCATCTTTTCATAATTTTTGGTTTAGACTACTATTTTCAGTATGGTTATTTTTAGCAGTCATAATTAGTAGACCGGGTCAGACTTTTGTTTAGATGAAGCGATAACCCCATACGAATCTTGTTGGAGTTTCTGCTTGTGTTGTGTGTTATTAAGAGTATGTTGCACTTGATTGCTTATCTAAGCCAATATGTCACACAATGAGGTGACATTTTATTGTTCCTTCTATTTCTTAGGTGAATTGGAAAGGGGTAGAAACATAAGGATCTCACATGGCACAACAGGTTGAAAACCATAATAAGTCTCAAAAGGGGAATAGAGTATGGATTTGTGAAATACCCAATTATAACTATGTTGGACAATGTGTATATAATTATCTCAGTGTTCATGCTTATGATATAACATTTCAAGAGCATGAATGAGGGTGCAATTGACAACCTCTATCTAGTCATCCATTTGATGATGAAAGGTGGTTGAAAATTGGATTTTCCATCCTAGAAAATGCCATATTGTTTTCAAGAAATGGTTGAGGAACCTATTATCCTAATCATATATAAAAGAGAGATGGAGGCCAAAATATGCTTAGATGTGGGTTAAAAATAAATGGGGATCTTCTTGTGTAGTGAGTTCCTTATTTTAGGGAATGAAAAAATGTTTTATAAAAACAAAACACAATGATGAATATTACATTATGATGTCGAGTGGTCATAGGAAGGCCACTGGAAAAATCAAGAAATTTGGATTTTCATGGGAATGTAGGAATGGTAAGGAAGCAATGAAATAGATGAATCTAAGATTGAATATGGTGATCACATGTAAACATCAGTTGAAATTTTCCTAGGTGACGGCACACCTCCATGTCCTTCCATTACTGAAACTAGGATTTTTTATTAGATACTCTATGTTTGGGATACTGACATTTTTCTCCATATTCTAAAATTTTGGGGTGCCTCCACATCTCCATATGCATTTCCTATTTCTTCATCCCCCTCCCTTGTCTCTAAAATTTTGTGGAACTTTGGGAAAACGTATTAAAGGATGCATTTCAGATACTAATTATGTTGATACACCAAATTTGTAATTCCTCTTTATGCAAAAATCATACCCTCACCTTCATTGTAGTGTTTTTAATTAAAATAATTTCCCATCTATTTTGAAAGAAAAATCATACCCTTTGTTGACACAGGGTCTATTGACAGGGGTTCCTTCCTCACTATCACCAACAAACTATCAACCTAACTCCCTTATACATCGGCCCAGAAAGGTGTAACCCTTCCTAGCAACACTTGTGGAGCAAGTGCAGTCTCACCCGAGGTGAATAAGAGGGCTGATGTGTAATGTCCCTTGTTAGGAAGTTGATTAAAATGGCAAATTTTCACTTTTTTCCCTGGTTAGACCTTTGACTAGTTTTGAGCTCTAGGTCCCCAAATTGCTCCAATTGCTCCCAAATATTCTGAGAAGGTATATGGATGATGTTAGAATATAAATATGTATTTCAAGGATGCTTTTGGACCTTTAAAATACTTCTGCAAATCCTCTTTCAATTCTGGCTAATGTAGGGAACTTTACTAGGAATTTCCCTTTGACTAGTATTGGTCTCTAGGTCTCAAATTGACTCCAAATGCCTTCAAATATTCAAGGAAGGTGTGTTAATGGTATTAGGACTTGAATATGATGTTAAGGGATGAGATATGGTCACAAAAATACCTCTGCAAACTCTCTTAATATTCTGGACCAAGTATGCAACTTTACTAGTAATTTGGGGTTCAACTCCCCCTGGGGTAAGTACTGAAAATGGCTTCCCAAATGCCTCCAAACCCACTCAAATTTCTGAACAGAGATAGGGAATGTATTAAGGATGTTATTAAGGTCTCATTTTCACCATTAATTGATTATTGTATCTGTTCCACCCCTCTCCCATTCAGCTGCAAAAATCACCAATTCGACCCTTGGGGAAATGGCACTATTTATTCTCCCAACGCAATTAAACTGAGTAAAAATACTTCAAATGCTCAAGTACAGTACATGAAACTTGTAAAATACATCCATGGAAGTCCATTAATCAAAAATTCATCATAGAATCATCCATTCATTCGAAATCATCAACATTACATTTGTTCACAACAAGGTAGTGGGGAAATGGCATTGTTCTTTCATTAAAAATGAGATTTATACATTTCTACTTGGAATTTCGACTTGAAACTTTCTAGAGATGAAGAAAAGAGTATTTAATTCATATTACAAAATAAATGAGGCATTAGAAGCTCCCCCCAAAGAGTACAATATCTCACCAAAAACGCCCTCCCTCAAGGATCAAGAATATGCCATCAAAAATGGAAATGGTTGAAGGAATGAGCTGCAATAGAAGAAACCATGACCTGCCTTGTAGCTTACACCCTCAGATAAATACTTCATTATATCTCCAAATGAAATGTATGAATGGCCTTTCCAATTACCAACTTGGATGGGAATCTTTCACCCTCGAAATTGGCTAAGGAAAGAAACTAGTCATCCACTAGCTCTCCCTCTTCACAAATGCAATTGCAAATTCTACAAATGATCAAAAGCTGGTTTGATTCTTTTTTATTGACATTTATAAACTTCTAATGTCCTCTATGGGTCGAATTCCTTCCAAGAGACTCATGCCAACTCAAGTTGGGAAGAGATTCCAAAGAACGCCACTTGTACAACAATTCCTAGTCTCCCACTTCCACCAAATCACATGTGGAAGCATCTTAGCTGCCCTAACACCCTTGAGCGCCCTCTTGGAGTCTATTTTTATCCTTGACATGTCATATATGTCATATGTCATCATTCAGGTCTGAATTGTGTCATAGGTGTCATAGCATCTTCATCATTGTTGTCATAGAGCTATGGAATCTAGCCCAAGTGTCTCACTAGATCCAAATTGCCTCTTCCTCTTCCATGGGAGTTACTCTTCCTCTATATTTCGACCTCATTGACTCATGCCAAGTATTATTGACCTTATAACTCATCCCAAGAACATTAGGCTTCCCATGGATTCAAAATTGCAAGAAGAGGATGCCATGTGGCACATAAATTCTAGCTTGTGTGGGTCCCACTTCCTCCATGTGTCTTCATGATCAAATGCCACTTTGATTTTCAATTGTATATATTTATTCATCTCCTTTATTAAATATTTATGCCATCCTAATGTTCCAACATCATTTATTATCCCCATTATTCCGAATCCCAAAGCTTCCACCCCAAACCTAGGAAACTAGTAATTTTCCTCCTTAGCAATTATTTGACCCTTAACATCAATTTGACAAACTCTAGTGAATATGGCCAGTGTGATTAGGCCATTTTGACCCAATGCCAAATTTGGGACATGACATGCTGGAACGATGTTTTCGCAGTTGTGTAGAGGATATGCACGCTTTACTTTCGCATTAACCAGAGATTATAACATTCACAACATATCATTAACTTTTCATCCACATCTTAAATCATTCACAATTTCTAACACATACATTCATAGCATACTCAAAAACATATGCGCATTAATAAACAAAAAACATTCACAAAACCCATTATTCATCATCGCATCATTGCACAACAACAAAATTCATATCATAACCTAACATCCTCATTCATTCATCAAAACCTGTGGAATAAACCTCGCAGAAACTGTCAAGTCATCATATCGCAGATACAGAATGAACCCAAAAGATAGGATTAATATCCAAAAATTTTATGACCTTAGGCTTACAGTCCTACTCTATTTATATTCTTCTATCCTATTACAAAATGGCCCACATGGCCGACTTTACTAATCTAACAAATCTTATGCTTCCGCAAAAACAACGAAAGGTCCTTTTTCCATGGAATGACCCTTTCGCATCTGTCGGCTTCCACACTTCCTGTGGATCTATCCCATGCCAACAGGCCCCTGACACAATCTTGTGGCTCATCCTGAGCCACCTTAGCTGGACATTGTTGGTGTGTTCCCATCCGTCGCGGTGCACAGTTTTTGAAACTATTCTTGCACATAATTTCAGCTAATTGCAGGAGAGTTATATAAAATGGCCCCATATGAGATTCTACGACGATGCGTCCTTCCGCATGAACAGGAATAGATTCTATCGGAAGCTCATGATGGAATTGTTGGAGGGCATTATCAGGTAAAATTGATAACCGCTTTGCCACAAACGACAACTCTTGGTTTACCTCACGAGTGGGAACTAGTCAATCGGGTAGGGGTCATTGCCCTTTTTGCTGGTAGGTCCTCTCAATGGGCCAGCTACTTTGGGGTTCCTGTGGTACTCCTCACAATGAGTTTTAGGGCTTATGCCCAAGTACTTCCCACAGTTAAGCGGATAGGGATTATTCCCAGATCCGAACTTGCAATAGATGTGAAATTTTTTTTTTGGCAGAAATTCCACCCAACGAGCCCAAGAAAGTGCTCTAATACTAGATGTGAAGAACCTGCAATAAATAAATTAATGCAAATACACAAGATATAAGAAATAATAGAACTCAGAATCACTTTTATATTGATCATCAGCCACTTCGAGGGGGCAACCTCCTTTGAGCAAGCTCAATACAATTAACTTCACGGTGCCTTCAATGACCTCAACACACACTTATATACTAATTCTATTCCCAATACAATGAGTCAAAACCATGGGACATATAATACTACGGGACGACTTACATAGCATATGCGTCCAATACTATTGGTCAATACCATGGGCTAATATAAACTATGGATCAACAAATACTACGGGATGACTTACAAAGCATATGCGTCCAACAACAATATACTAACAAAGTAAAGAGAAGGGTTGACATGGGTTCCTAACAGTCCACCATAATGCCCTCCGACAATTCCATCATGAGCTTCCGACAGAATCTATTCCTGTTCATGCGGAAGGACGCATCATCGCAGAATCTCATATGGGCCCATTTTATATAACTCTCCTGCAATTAGCTGAAATTCTGTGGCTCGAACAACTAGTTGCTTCTTTTGGCTGGTAATGAGCTCGGCTACTGCCTCCCCTGTCACCAAGAATTGAATGATTTCTTCATAGTGGTTATCGACCATGCCAATCCTAAAAAACTGAGTGTCCGACAATCCTTCATCTATGCTCCTTGGTTCCTCTCCTGATTCTATTCGTGAGAGGTGATTGGGTCCTACGTTCAATCGTCCTAGTTTTACGATAATCTTGAAATCAAACCCCTGAAACAGTAATAGCCAGTAGCAGATCCTCCCCCCCAACACAGGCTTGTTCACCAAGTATTTCAGTGTGGAGTGATTTGTGAACATCTTGAAGTGGACCCCTAAGAGGTAATGCTGAAGTTTCTGCAAAGCATAGACCATTGCCAACCCTTCCCGCTCGGTAGTCGTATAATTCCTCTCCGTAGTAGATAATTTTCTACTTACAAATGATATCGGGTGGTCAATGTCACCGGTTCCTGATTAGGCCAGTATAATGCCAAGTGCGACTGACGACGCATCAACATGTACGTGAAATTACTTCATCCAATCCGGGAATGCGAGGATCGGTGCTGCAACCATCTTCTCCTTCAATATGTCCAAGATTTTTTGACATTCCTCGGTCCATTCAAACTTTACATCCTTCTTTAGTAACTTCTCCATGGGTGTTGTGATGGTTGTATAACCTCGAATGAATTTTCTGTAGTAACCTGTGTGTCCCAATATCGCTCGTAGTAGTTTGGCCGTTGTTGGTGGTGGGAGGTCAATAATGATGGCAATCTTCGCTGGATCTACCAACATTCCTTCACGGCAGACAATGTGTCCCAATAGTATGCCGAACGGAGCACAAACGATACATTTCTTGAGGTTCAGGGAAATTTGGTGTTGTCGACATCGTTCTAGCATAAGTCTTAAGTTCGCAACATGATCTTTGACTAGCCCATATACCGTCCAATCATCCATGTAGACAGCGTGGAACTTGTGAATATAATCCTTGAATGCTGCTACCACTATTCTAGAAAAGATTGCGGGAGCATTCTTTAATCCAAACGGCCTCACTATGTACTAGAAGCAGCCCCACTCTGTAACAAATGTATTCTTGTGTCGATCTTCTTTGGCAATCTTGATTTGGTGGTAGCCCGAAAATCCATCTGTAAAGGAATATATCTCCTGATCGCCTACTCCTTTGAGCACTTCATCCGTGAATGGGCTTGGAAACGGATCACGTAGGAAGGCATCATTCAGTTTTCTTAGGTCGACCCATATTTTTACTTCTTCGGTTTTCTTGTCCTGAACAACCATTGGACTGATCCATTTTGATTCCTCAACTGGTTCAATAATGTCTACCTCCAACATTCTTTCAATTTCGGCTTGCACTCATTCCTTGTATCTCGGGTTCAATCGATATGGCCGCTGCTTAATCGGTTTCGCACCAGGTTTCAGGGGAATCCTCATTTCCCCTAGTTCTCCAGAAATTCCCTTCATCTTTGAGAATTTCGTTGGAAACAAATCTTGAAACTCATGTAATAGGTTGGTCATTTTCGCAATGGTTGACTCGTCCCAGTAGTCACCAATGCTTGCGAACTTGGGGTTTTCCTCCGACCCAATGTTCACCTTCTTAATCTTCAATGGCTGTTGAAATTTGTCCGACGGTATGTCTGGTGCCACAACACTACAACTACACTCTGATTCCGATACATGCGTGTCCCAGGGGTCATCATCATCTTCGGGTTCTCTAGTGACATTGTAACACTGCATCAACATTTCTGGTGTTGCAGTCCATTGGAGTACCATCGGTGGTCCGGTTGGTACCGCTTAAAATATCTTTATGTGGATCTCCTGTAGCGCGGTGTGGATTAAGGGATTTATGTCTACAAATGAGAACATTTGGCTGAAGCCAATTGTAAGCTACTCCCAAGATGTTGTCCCACGTCGCAGTTCTGCTGCGACATACCAGCTCCATTGTACCTCATCCAATGTGTGTACGAATGCATGTACCCACTCGTGTCATGCTCTCAATCCCCATCGATGTTGACAGGTATTTAGATGTGCCTTCGGGTGTCCCTGTCTGTCATATCACATTTGGTCGTCCGTCGTGGCTTCGTTGAACCGAACCTCCATGAGGCGTCGACATAGTGGCCAAGATGTGATGTTTGATTTATGTGCTGCCCAGCATCGCACGGGAGTATCCTTTAGGGCTTCCTCCAGGGCCAGAAGACATTGTGGCTTTGCCACCTTCTCCTCAAATTCGGTGAGAAACGTGTCTAAGTTGGGAAATCCTTCATAGGTAGGTAATGCATACTCCTCCGATGCTACCATCCGCAGGGACTGGATTACCCGTGCACATCTGCGAAAGGACACTTCATGCATCCGGTTCTGCTAGTTCTCAAGGGCCTCATCTGAATCGAAGGATGCCAACTTGTCGCTATGCCACCCTAGCTCTCCATTCCTGGTAGGGTTAACATAATCCTTAGAAATGTTGTACAAATTATCCCATCCTTCCATAAACTCGTCCCTGGATGGCTCCGTATAGCGCATCCCTTCCATTGGATCCAGTGGTGTGACAACTCTCATTTCTTGATTCTCGAATGACATTATCCTTTTCTTAAAGTTGATGATTGCTTGATTTTCCATGGCCCAGTCTATCCCCAGCAGTACTAGATAGGGAATGGTGTTATCCATAATCTCAATAACATCAAAATCCGCATAAGTTTTGAGCCCTTCATTTTCAACCAGAAGTTGACATACCTGACCGAGCGGGGTGACCTTGCTTTGGTTCGCCATTCGCAGCTATACTGGTGACCACGTCATTCATGGCTTACCCATTGTCTCCCACGTCTTCTTAGTCAAGATATTCACGTCAGAACCCAAATCCAGAATGATGGAGTCAAAATCAAACTCTCTGATCTGTGCCGACATCCACATCTCCCTGCCTGTATTCCTTTTATGAATGCAATTATCCCTCTGTTCCAGTCGTGCACCTCCTCGTCATTGTAGTAGACTTTCTATTTCTTCCAATACATCCGGTTCTTTTGCTAAGTCCAGGAAACTGCCCAAGAAGGATTTTAAGGTGTTTTCCTTCCTTTGTGATTTCGTCGGGTCGAACGTTAGGGGCATGCCATAGATTTCTTCCTCAAGAGGTACCTATCTCCTATTTCTCATTGCACCCTGTACCTTCGAAATAGTGTCCTTTTCGATTTATATGCCACCGTTGACCTGCTTCCACCGTGTTTGCGTTGGCTTGATATTGGTATGTGGCTTTTCATCCCCAGTCACTCCTCCTTGTGTCATTATTCCAACCATTGTGTGGGTGCCTCTAGCTTCTATTGAAATCATCTGTACGGTAGGCAATGCATTTGAATTGTTTGAGTTCTGGTTCTACTTCATTTTCCATTTCGCAATAAGCTGAGGGAAACCTTCTATACTATGATCTACGGCACTGCAGTGTATACACTGTGGCACAGGATTCGGGAAATCTCGCTGGTAGTGCCCCTGTTGTCCACAATTGTAACAGACGATTGGTCCTCTTCCTCGTCCAGCAACTCCTCCACATCCCATACCTGCACCTCAGCCCCCATGGAATCCTCCCCTAAAGCCTCCATGTGGCAGTCCATATTGTTGGTACTGCGGTTGCCCGTACTACAGATGCTGATACTATTGCTGCCCATACTACGACTGGCCATACGATGGTGGTGGATGCTGCAGCTTCCCGTATTTTCCTTGGTCGTATTGCTGTGGTTGACTTTATTGCGATTGTTATTGTACCACTAGCGACTCTTCTCCCTTCATAAAATACGTATCGGTTGTTCGATCTTGCAGCAAGTCATAGACTCTACATTCCTTCTCATCATGGCCGACCGATCAGCAAAACTTGCAGTATAGGTTTGCTAGCTTTGATAGCATCTTTTGCAGATATATTCACTCCTCCAGTCGATGCCCTCTGGTCTGACAGATAGTACACTATGGCATGCTTCCTTGATGAAGGGGGTTTGGTGCCCTCGCTTGCAAATACTCACTAAATTCTGGGCAGTTGTCCTTATGCTGCCCCTCCCTTCTGCACCTCATATACCATATGTCTCCACGCATCTCCTTGCCCTTCTTGATATCCTCCAATTGAAGTGTTAAGTTGTCCAATTGTGCTTGAACTCTGTCCATTCCCATTCCCATGTCGCCAATTGGTGAAGCCTCCAGCTTCATCGCGATTTCTAATGCTTCTACCTGTGTCGCCACTTTTTGTTGCATCAACGGCCCTCGGATATGTGATACCAGTCCTGTGATGAACCATTCTTTATGTTGTATCTCATTTATAAGAAAGCTCACTTTCGCTATCAATGTCTTGTATCGCTGGTCGAATTCCCACACTGAATCATTCAGGAATTGCTTAATCCCCTTAAGCTCAGTAACATATTACGACTCAGATTTTGGTTTTTTGAATTCGTCAATCATCGCCGTTCTAACCTGCTCCAATGTTTTGGCTGCAGTCCCTACCAGAACCTTTACAAGCTTCATGTACTGGTCTAACGCCCGACCCCTAAGGGTCGTCGCTAGCTGTCTCATCTTTATCGCATCATCCTGAACTTGTTTCATGGTCCAGACTGTTTCGCATATAAGCCAATATTTTTTGGGATCCTCGGTCCAGTTCCCTTGAAATGTAGGCATCTTTGCCTCGTCTGCCATCCTAATGTTGCTAGTATTGTTGTTCACTAAAGCGCTACTCTTGCCGCTGCAAGTAGGGCAACTCCACGAATAGTTTTGATTTCATCCTATAAATTCGAAGTAGTGTGCAGGGTCGAAGGTACGTGGTAACTTATGATTTGAACTCCTTCTGCTTTCGGGGTATCCTTGTCGACATTTTCTTCGCAATGATGTCGCTTCCTTCCCTGTGGTCCACTCTCGCGGTTCTCTGTTCCGGTCCTCTCAGGAGACTCTCTCTCAGTCCTCCTCTTCTTCTTAGGACACCAGAATATTGATCCACTTCTCAAGAGACCACACTCTTCGTAAGCTTCCCTGTCACATTCGTCGTCGCTCATGTCCATCTACCACATCTTTCCATGAGACTCATATTTACGCGATACCTTCACCCTCACACACCGATTCTTCTACTCATCAGAAGACATCGTCAGTATTCCTTTTTCGCATACAAGCATTTTAATACACAGTTTAAATGATGACAAAAATATTCCTCTTGGCCCCTTGAAGAAATTTCTTTCGGCGTCGCTGTATGACTTGATAGTATCTAGTGCGAGCTCAGTTATGTACCCTTCAAGGATACTGTTTACCCAAAAATCAATAGCTCATGATACCTTGGTATTGACCTGCTTCAGCTGTCACACCAACTCCGGGGTCCAACACTCAGGTTCAGTCTTCTGGCAGTGGTTCTTGCGGAACGTCAATTGTGTTAGCCACTCGTGCAATAACACCGGGAATTTGCAGAAAATGATTTTGTGAATATCTGAATACAGGTATCTTTCTAACCAATAGGTTGTTGTCTATTTAGGATCTCGCTTCTCACTTTCTACGAATTCTTCCACCTTCTTATCGAACCACTCCTGGATCTTTGGTTTCGTCGGGTGCCACAACATATCCTCTTTTCTTCTTACTTAGGGTCTTGGAAACGGAACCATTTGTTGATGCAGGGTCTATCGACATGGGTTCCTTCTGCACTGTCGCCAACAAACTATCAACCTAACTCCCTTATACACCGGCCCGGAAAGGTGTAACCCTTCCCAGCAACACTTGCAGAGCAAGTGCAGTCTCACCTGAGGTGAATAAGAGGGCTGCTGGAACCAAGTTTCCGCAGTTGTGTAGAGGATATGCACTCTTTACTTTCACATTAACCAGAGATTATAACATTCACAACATATCATTAACTTTTCATTTGCATCTTAAATCATTTGCAATTTCTAACACATACATTCATAACATACTCAACAACATATGCACATTAATAAACAGAAAACATTCACAAAACCAATTATTCATCATTGCATCATTGCACAACAACAGAATTCATATCATAACCGAACATCCTCATTCATTCATCAAAACCTGCGGAATAAACCTCGCAAAAACTGTCAAGTCATCATATCGCGGATACAAAACAAACCCAGAAGATAGGATTAATCTCCAAAGCTTCTATGCCCTTAGGATTACAATCCTACTCTATTTATATTCTTCTATCCTATTACAAAGTGGCCCACATGGCCGACTTGACTAATCTAACAAATCTTATGCTTCTGCAAACGCGGCGAAAGGCCCTTTTTCCGCGGAATGACCCTATCGCATCTGTTAGCTTCTGCACTTCCTGCGGATCTATCACGTGCCAACACCCTCACCTTCATTCAAGCCCATATCCAAATCAAAATCCCTCTTAATTTTCTCAAGCTTTAATTAACCTAATACATTTTTGAATGAAAAATGCCATGTCACCAACAAAAAGCCAATTACCTGCAACCATGAGCAAAGTTTATTGATGGTTCAAGGTTATCTTTTGAGCAGTTTCCTCATTTAACTTTTTGATAGGTCCTCAGATCTGTTAAACCTTGCAGTGAGTTAGATGGTATAGGAATTGATTTCGTTGGTGGTCTAGGCATATAGAGGGAAACAATTATGTTCATTACAGTCAAATGAACCAAATTGGTGGGGGCACATTCTCAAATTTAAAATTAGTATATGAAATCGCTTGGCATGTGGTTTTCAAACTAAACATGGGTTTTGGATTTTGTTGGTCTTAGAATTAGTATTTATCATGCCCTCATTTGTTATGGTTTTCAAATAAATTCTGTAAGGTTCATATTATTTAAATAGGTTTAATTATAGATTGTGTAGTGTAAATTATGTTCAATTTAATTGAAATGAATGTTAATTAATAATGTTAATTTAATGAAATGAATACAAATTAGTGATGCTAATTTTTATTATTGCCTATTCATGTGGTTATGGAGCATAAATATTTATAGTGGTGTATGATCAAGCTACGGTTTCACCTTAGTTGCTCACCACTTCTTAACTATAGTTTGATAATGTCTCTCATCTAGCATTTTGGATCCCCCTTGGGTGTCCTTGTTCCTTCCCTATCAATAGCTATGTTTATGACTAACTCAAAATCATTTAAATGTGCCCTAACTTTGGCCTCATTTAAAAAAAAAAATTCCTCCTCATAAGGACACCCCAATATGACCAACGAGTCACCTCTTTTCACCCTATATGACAATGAAGCCCAAGACCAACCTAAGTTCTTCATTTTCCATGGGCCAACTTATAGATTCAATGGTATTTGGTAAAGGCTAACTGATCTCCATTGTTGGATTTGTACTATAGGAAATTGGATATCAAAGAAGAATCATACCACATATATCTATGTGGATGAGGCTTTTTCATTGTGGAATTCAAATCCACTAATAATTAATACCTCATCCTTATCTGTGGACCCTAGTTTTGGGACATTGCTAGTTTGTATATGAAACCTTGGTTTCCCACCTTTGATCCTTTATCAAACACTCTCTCCACAACTCTATTTCATACAAGGCTTCCTGACCTTCCTATATAGTTTTGATCTTTTGAATCATTTTGGGAGAATCATAGGGAATGCAATCACCATATTTTCATTTTTGGATTGTGGAGATAAAATGTAGGCATCAAGACATACGCCATATTTGAATGGATACAGAATTCTTGAGAGTTTGTTAGACATTCATAAAGTTTATTTTCTAAGGATTGTGTCTTGACTCGACTTCTATATTATGATAAAACAACCTTCTATTGTAGATGTTTATTTAATTTGGAAAAGGATATGTTGCGACACTATGCCCCATGTCTACTAAGGACAACAACCCAACCAAGAGGAAGCATAAATATCCCACATGGTGTATGAGCACATCAAAACAACATCATTTAATTAACAAAGTCTCCTCGTTGAAAGATTCCCAATTAGCACAACCATCCCCCTTGTTTGACAAAAATAAAGGTGCAAACTAGGTTAAGGAAGAAGACAAGCCTCCAAATATCCCTATTATCCCTCAAGATATGCGATAAGATATGAGATAAATAATATCTCTAGATCCATAAAAATAGGTACAAGATCCTCTTTGGTTATAGAAAAATATAAAAAAGTCATTAGGATCTTTTGTTAATGAAAAATATAAAATAAGTCATTAGGATCTTTGGTTATTGAATTAATTTCTACCAAGGAGTTCACTTGGAATTAAGTTTGTATTAATAAATTAATTTATATAATTTATATAATTAGCCTTGTGTGATGCATATGGCAGAACTAAGACTTAGGAAGTTTGTTATGTGAAAGTCCATTGAAATTAAATCACATGCTCATGGGACATGTATGTTGACAAATACAATAAAATAAAACTAGCCTACAAATTTCACCACCCCATAGTCCATGAAGTACTTTGGCAATAATGTGTTTGAACTAATTTTTTTCCTAGGGGCTCGTCTCCCTCAATGTATGCATATTTTACTAAAAGTTAAAAGTGTAGTTGTGGGAAATGATAATCGTGGAGGAGATTGAGTGTGCAAGGTGATCCACTTAGATCAAATTTTTTTGGAACATATACCATTCTTACTTCATATGTTAGTGTATTTTGACATCTTGTTCGACATTGCCTAATCCGCTCTAGAGAACTAGTTTGACTACTCTTCATTGCAACCACTTGTAGGAGTTTCTCATGTTCTACTAGCACCACATTTTTAAAGGCCACATGTGTAATTTCCTCTTCTATTAGACTAAACACATCAACATTGTTTCCCTTTCATGATGTGTCACTTTAACCATAATCAATTTTTGGTCCCAGTTTTTACCATGGGGGGTTCACTTAGTGAACTTGTTACATAACATGATCATTCACAAGATATTAAAGAATATCCCTAATTTCACTAAATATTGGAAAATGCTTCCTAAAACTGTATTATTGAACCCCCCTCCCAATATACCTTTCTAATTAAGAAAACCCCTAGTTTCACAAAAAATTGTAGGTATCTGATTTTTATCAACCCATTTTTAATAACCCCTTTATATCATAGTATCAAGTTGTAACAAACAAGAGACCTAACATATCTTAGTATAAGAAAACAAGATGCTAAATAAAATAATAGTATAATGCTAATAATGATCCCACTGGGATTGCAGGGGCAACTGATCAATTTATAGCGTTGGATAGTGGAAGACCAAATGAAATAGTAATGGGGAAGGAAAAACACGTAAAAGGAAACCCAGTCAAGAGATCAATGTAACAAAGAATTTAAAATATTAATAGTCCAATAATCAGTGCATTGCTTATAAAATATGATAATTGTAGATGTTTCACACCATAGCCCACCAATCCACCACTTTTATATCATGTAAATATAAGTATAGCCATAGAGAGCTCATGTTTTCTATAAGGTTAATAATTTAAACTCCATAAAAATGCAAAATTGAAACCCTTTCATGAATGGACTTCCCTACCTTCCTATCAAAACAAACATCATTGATGTTTGAACCCAAATGAACATTAAAAATTCCTCTTACTTTCCAATAATACCATATGATCATATGCATAGCTTGGATTTGGGTCATTCACAAGATGAAATAAATTGGCTCCACTTCCTCTACATTTATTCTTGCAAGAAAGTGAATTAACAACAATTAGTTACCTTTTCCTGGGCTATATCTATTTTTTTTATCTTTACGGTAGAGGGAAAAATCTCCATTGTTAATTTTCAAGCATGCAATAGTTATAAAGATATAGAGATGGTGAAACTTATATGATACCATTTCATGGTAACGATGACACATAGGGTATGCAAATAAGGATTTAAATGTTCACCTATGTTCATGTTAGTTCCAATACAATATTAAGACGAATGCCTTGCATATTAGAATTAAAATTACAATTATGAATGTGTCAAATATAACTCAATCTAACAACTATTCCTAACTGAAAATGTAAAAATTTTAAAGAAGAACACAAAAAGTTGAAAGAAATAATTAGTCAAGAAAGATTGATCTAACTTTTCTTGGTTCCAGTGAGCCAAGAAAGATTGATATCACTTTCCTTGGTTGTCTTGGAGCAAGGTTTCATTGAAACAACCATTGGGCATTGGAGTTCTCCCAATCCTCTTTTTTTTTGTTTTTTTTGTTGCAAAAGACTAAGTATATATAGATGTTTAAGGGCAAATGTAAAGGAAGGTATGCATATATCTAAGAGATGGAATATGTTTCTTTTTTTTTTCTTTATTTATTCTACATGAATTGGCCCTTATGTGCATAAAAAATAAGCTTTTTGTTGGGGGGGGGGGCATGCTTTTAGAGGATGATTGTTTTTTGTTTTGTTTTTTATTTTATTTGTAATAACCACAGAAATGTAATTACGGATTCATGCATATATGAAAAGATAAGTTCATTTGTTGAGTTCGATGCAACTAAGCAGAAAATTTAAACCCACAGAAATTTATATAGGTCAATTTACGCATCTACATGACAGATGCATGGAGGAGAACCATAATTTTATATAAATATAAAATACTATGGAGACAAGAGTTTCCCAAACATTTCCTTCCTAGCTGGACTACAAGTGGTATAAAGTAAATAGAAAACTATGAAGGCCCTACGAAGAATTCAATGGGTGACAAAATATGGAAGGGAAAATTGCTTGCGTCAAAAAAATGTGAACCTCAACAATCGAATGGAGGCACATATCACATTAAATTATTCAAACAACACTAGGAATTTAAAAGGAGAGATCACATTTTTGGATGGAGGCACAATTGACTAGGAATTTAAGAGCACATCTCATTAAGGGGAAGATCACATTTATGAATTTTATTATTTTCTTTTGATTTTTTTATTACCCATGTTCATGCCCCTGGGGCTAATGAAAGCTTATATAAATCCCATTCATGAAGAAAATTATTCTAAAAAAAGGAATACTTTATAAGTTCAATGATTTGGAGGTATAAATCCAGCCCACGATTTGGAGGTATAAATCCATCCCACAATTTGAATGTTATTTCTTAGCAATAGTTAGGACTGATATGAACCTAGTTAGGACTGATATGAATCCATCCCATGATTTGGAGGTATGAATCTAGCCTGCGATTTGAGTTTATTCCTTAGCAAAAAAAAGGATTGGTATGAATCCAACCCATGACTTGGAGGTATGAATTGATCCCATGATTTGGAGGTATGAATAAATCATGATTTGGAGGTTATTCCTCATCCCATCCAAATAAAATAACCCCCAATATTTATATTACTATGTCAAATTAAAACCCCCCCTTGACCCCTTAATACAAGGAAATATATTTTTGAGTTTTTAGGAGTATTCAAACCCCCAATATGAATGGACATGATACGATATTGCCTCTCTAGTGAACCTTACATGGTTTTTACACTCTATTGGTAGTGCAAGAATTATATCATTGCCTCCAGGGCTAAGAAAAATTCCTTGAACCACCACGCACAACCTTACAAGGCTATCTATAACCTCTAATTCAGGATATGGGTGTTATTAAATTTTTTCAAGAACTAGGTATGGGTCGTGGGGCCTTGGAAATGGCTAGGGGATGAAACCATGATCATAGGCCCAGAAAGAAGCTTATAGGAGTCCAAGGCCAAGAATAAACCTCAAACCACCACACATGACCTCCTGAGGGGATACTTGTCCCTTGATTAGGGATATGGGTGCCATTAAAAGGTTTTTAGCAGTATGTATGGGTTTTGGGGCCCTAAACATAGTAGGGATGGAAAACTTGGCTATATTTAACTGTTAGAGGTAGCTTCTTAAGTTCAAGAGACAATAAAGATTCCTCCAATCACCCCACATATCCTGTTGAGGTAATGTTTAGCTTCCAAGTGGGGCTATAGGTTCCATTAGGAGTTTTTGAATACTAGGTATGTGTCTCAAGGTCCTAGACATGGTCGAGGGAGGAAACCTAGGCCTCAATCCCTAAAGGAAGTTTCTAGAAATTCAAGGTTAAGAAGAATACCATAAACCATGACATGTCATGTTCTAAGGGTATCATTGGCCTTTAAGTGGGGATATGAATATCATTATGAGGTTTTAAGCACTAGTTATGGATTTTAGGTCCTTGGAAATGACCAAGTAGGGAATTTAGGCATTGCATCCTAAAGGAAGCTTCCAGGTATCTAAGGCCAAGAAAAATTCCTTGAACCACCATAAATGGACTTTTCAAAGTATGTTTGAACTCTGAGTGAGTATATCCATGCCATTAGGATATTTTTATCATTAATTATGGGTCTCGAGGCCTTGGACATGGTTAAATAAGGAAACTTAGGCCTTACTTCCTAAAGGAATCTTTTAGGGATCTAAGGGAAATATACTTACCTTGAGCCACTACAACAAATAGCCTTTTGATGACATCTTTGGGATCTGGTGGATAAATGGGTAGTATTGGGAGATTTTGAGTAATGATATTGATTTTTGGGCCTTTGACATGGTTAGTAGAGGAAACATGGGCGTTAGTACCTGATGGGTGATTCTAGGAATCTAGGTCCAAGAAAGATGAACTCCCAAGGGTATACTTAACCTCCTAGTGGGGATATGGGAATCATTACGAGGTTTTGACCACTAGGTATGGGTTTAGAGGTGTTGGAAATGGTGCAGATGGGAAACCTGACCCTTAATCACTAAAGGAATCTTTTGGATATCCATGAACAAGAACAATGCATCAAAATACCACACATCGACTCCTAAGGGTATCTTTTTCCTTCAAGTGGGTATGTGGACATATTAGGAGTTTTCTAGATCTTGGTATGGATACTGGGGCTCTTGGAATGATTAAGGTAAGAAACCTAAGCCATGTTCCCTAAAATAAGAGTCCATGCATCTACGGAAGATAATAACACCTTAGAACACAACACATGACATCCTAAGGGTATCCTTGGATTCTAAGTAGGGGATATGGATGTCGTTAGAAGTTTTTGAGTAATAGGCTTAGGTTTTGATAACTTAGACATGGTCAATGGAGGAAAATTAGGCCTTAGGTACTAAATAATATCCTAGGAACCTAGGGATGTCAACAACACCTTGAACCACCACATATGTATGCTAGAGTGTATATTTGGCCTCTAAGTGAGGGTATGGGTGCCATTAGGAATTTGTTTATCAAAATATATGGTCTTAAGGACTTGGAAATGGTAGGGGGAGGAAACCTATCCTTTAGGATTAAAATCAATATCTTAGGAATCCATGCAAACAAATGCAATATAAACTGCAACACTTTACTGGGTGTAAGGGCATCCTTGGCCTTTGAGTGGGGATATGGGTGCTTTTATGAATTTTTGAGAACTAGGTATGGGTTTTGGGGCCCTGGACACAATGAGATGAGGAAACTTGGACCTCATGCCCTAAATGAAGTATATAAGAATCCAAAGCTAACAAAAATACTTTGAACCACTACACATGGCCTCCCAATTATACCTTTGGATCACTATACGAATATTCTAGATATATAGGGCCAAGAACAACACCTTGAATCACTACATGGCATTCAAATGTGATCATTCACCTTTGAGTGGAGATATCCAAGCATCATTAGGAAATTATGAGCATTGAAATGGGTTTCTGGGGCCTTGATCATGGTTGAAGCAGGACACTTAGGGTGCATTCCCTAAAGGGATATTAGTGTAATATAGGGCTAAGAATGACACCTCAAACCACCACACATAGCCTCCCTAAGGAATTTGATAAACTGGTATAAGAAAAAAATACCAATATAATCTAAAATTCAAGAATTCACAATGTTTCTCACACATAATACACGGGGATTTATCCTGGAAACATTAAACTGGGAAAACCAACCTACCTATGAGTTTAGATCTACTCTATATCTCATTATATCATGTTTTATGTTTTATGTTTACAACACAATATTATACCATCCAAAAACCTAATCCAAGAACCCATATTACATTACAACCCTAATTCCTTAACCATAATGAGTTTACAATAGGTTAAAAAGAACTGTCCAAAAAATCTCAAAACATACCAAAAATTGTTGATTTTTTAGAAAATATGTGTTAGAACATTTAAAAACCCATTCCATACTCAGGATATATTTTATTAGTCATATAGATTAATTTTCCTAGGTGTAGAATATGTAGTTTGGCCTAGTTTTGTCTTTTATGCCTCCATATGCCATCATAAGTCACTAAAACAAATTTGGATAGATTCTGGATAGTATTTCCTTGGATTCTATTTGATGTTATTCCATTCTTGAATTAGAAAGACACTTTTATGATTTAGACAACTTTATCCCTTTTTTTCTACTTTCTAGTGGATAAGGTAAAGCTAGTTGATTTGGAAACTATCTCCACTTGTCCAATTCAAACTCCACCTATTTATTCTCTCCAAAATTAATCATCACATTCCATTTTCATCACTCATTATCTTCCATACCATATTTATCTAATTCATGATCCTTTAGACTGATTTGGAAAGTTCTTTTGACACCTAAGGGGTTTTTCTAATTTTTAGTAAGCCTTACTTTTGTGAGATTTTCAACTTGCCTTTGAGGAATTCTATTTTATCTATTGAGATGTATTATATATTGTATTCATATTGAGGAATAGTATATGAGATGATATTTCCATCAATTGAGTTCCTTCTCTTATGTCTCCGTCTCAATATTTCTTCTTCTTATTCTTGCATATCTTTGAATAATTCTTGTGAGGACTTCTTTGCTATTAGAATTATTCCACGGTGTTAAAACTATATAGAACTATCACATGGTATCAGACCCTTGGGATCTCTTGATTAAATTGGTCTTCCAATATAATTTTCAAAGTTGTTTTGCAGGTACAACTTCATGGATTCGAATTCAGTTCCTCTTCTTACACCATTCAACTATGATGAGTGGAAACCAAAGATGAGTGCATATCTGAAGAGACATGATCCCTTTGATGTGTCTATTGGAGCCATTGTAGAGCCATAATCCTCAGAAGAGAAATATGGTTGGATGAATGATTGTGATAGAGCACGTGGAGCCATGTGTAGATAGCTTTTTCTCCATGCATGCACTACCTTATTGATTCTGATGAATACCCAAAGGATCTGTGGACCAATTTGGATAGAGTCTTTGAAAAGCACAGTGACGTTCATACCAGAAATATGGAGAGTAAATTTGACACCTTATCATGTGTTCTTCCTCCCGAAGTCTCGGCCTCAACTCTCTCTGAAGAAGTTGTCTTTGAAGAAAAAGAAATTGTAGAAATTTCTTCACAATCAGTTCATGTTGATGATGATCTCCTTGATTCGAATGCTTCTTTCCATGAAGCAGTAATTGAAGAGACTTCTTTTGTGTCTCTAGAAGTCTAGAAATAAGATATCTCTCCTTCATATGTGGCTGCTGATAATGAAGAAAGTTTAACTAATGGAGCTGCCATTATTGAAGAGGATTTCATCCCTTCACAGTTCTCATATCATTCTTCATATTTTGATCTTGAGGATGACAAGCTAGTTTTTGATGATTCTGTGCATACTTCACAAGATGATAGTGTGCAATATGCTTATCTATTGGATGATTTGAAGGCTGGTTCATATTTCAAGAGTGCTCCATTTGCACTCACTTATTGTGATCTCATGCTTTCTTCCTATTCCTACATGATGACTAGCGCCTATCCTCAAAGTTTCATTGAAGATGGAAACATTTTCATCACATTGGCATATTTTCTTGGAGCTGATTTAACTTCCTCTAATTTGAAGTTCAAGTTTCAAGAGAAATTAGATATGATTGGAGCTGATCCTACCTCAGTTGGTTGGAATTTCAAGTTCCATAATGGTCTACATATTCATGGATTTGTTTAGTTCAAAAGCAAGTTCAAAGAGCTTCCAGATTTTCTTGCATCCACTGAAGGAGAATTCAAGCACCTGTTTTTGGAGAATGATCCACTTCTTCCCAAGAGGAAGATACCTCCAGACATCTGATCAAGTTCACAACTACTTGATTTTGGAGAAACAACAATTTTGGTGTGCACATGTCCATTTTTTGTGGGAGGGTTTTATTCCCATGAGGTTTTCCCTGTTTCCTCAGTTTACCTAAGCATGATAATTTTTGTATTGGGGTTATCACAAGCCTTGTTGCTTGGGCACTACACATACTTACTCACTCTAATTTAGGCTTAAGGGGGGGGTTGGAACATTTAAAAAACCATTCCATACTTAGGATATATTGTATTACTCATCTAGATTACTTTTCCTAGGTGTAGAATATGTAGTTTGGCCTAGTTTTGTCTTTTATGCCTCCATATGCCATCATAAGTCACTAAAAAAAATTGAATAGATTCTGGATAATATTTCCTTGGATTTTATCTGATTTTATTCCATTTCTGAATTAGAAAGACACTTTTATGATTTAGATAGCTTTATCCCATTTTTTCTACTTTCTAGTGTATAAGGTAAAGCTATTTGATTTGGAAACCATCTCCACTTGTCCAATTCAACCTCCACCTATTTATTCTCTCTAAAAGTCATCATCACATTCCATTTTCATCACTCATTATCTTCCATACCATATCTAGCTAATTCATGAGCCTTTAGACTGATTTGGAAAGTGCTTTTGACACATAAGGGGTTTTTCTAATTTTTAGTAAGCCTTACTTTTGTGAGCTTTCCAAATTGCCTTTAAGGAATTATATTTTATCTAAATATATTTATTATATATTGTATTCATATTGAGGAATAATATATGAGATGATATTTCCATCAATTGAGTTCCTTCTCTTATGTTTATGTCTCAATATTTCTTCTTCTTATTCTTGCATATCTTTGAATAATTCTTGTGAGAACTTCTTTGCTTCAAGATTCTTGTCTATTAGAATTATTTCATGGTATTAAACCTATATACAATTCTCACAATATGATGAGCTTTGAAATTTAAAACTTTATGTACAGAAATATTGAATACTTGAAGCAATGAACCATTCAATCACATGAAACATTCAACCATAACACGATATGTACCCTAGGGAAAACCCAAAAAGCATTGAGGATAAAAAACCCCAGCAAATATTGAGAGTATAATTATGATAGATAACAAAGAATTTATTTTAAAAAATAACAGATTTCTTTCGGCACCCTTTGTGCTAGATAAGAGAGAATACTGATCAGCAATAGAGAATAGAGATCAACCGTATCAACTTTCCATGTTCCTAGCACATTAATAACAAGCAAGAATAATTTCCATGCAAGTTTTAGGGAATGGTGCATCACATGCAAAAGCTGTGAATTGCCTTCTTGGAGAATTATCCTTGTTGGTTGTGGAGCCTGATCTTCCTTATTCAAAGGTTGTGTTTCAGCCATATCTGGATCCCATCCCATGACGGTGGGGGGGGGGGGGTTTGTTGGGGGGGATTTCCCCCCAAAATAGTTTCCATGGGGGTCCAGGGGGGGCAGTGACTAAAATTCCTTGTAAAATTCCCTGTAAAAAGTTGTAATTTCATAGTCATGACTTGGTCAATAATGGGTGATTTATGGGCCCATGGTGTTGAGTGTTCCATAGTATTTTCCCATGGTAATCTCTCTTTAAAAGGAAGGCATTTTAATACAGATGTGTATTGTAGAATTATAAATATATCTATGATTGTGTGAGAGAGACTGTCAGGGAGTGAAGAGGAAGTTGCAGCAGATATGCTGCAGGTTGTATCCCTTCATTTGTTGGATTCTATAATAATAAGGACTGTCAATTTTTGTGTGGACATATCCCATCTTGGGTGAACCACGTTATATTGGTGTCTCTTTTGTAATGTTTTTTATGTGATTTATATTTTCATCTTGGTTATTTTTATTTCTCTACGATCCTGTTTTTCTAACAATTGGTATCAGGACCAAAGGTCTATTTGGCATATAAACTCGTAAGAAAGAAGGGTTCCTGGTTCGAGTGGGAGCAATGGAGGAAGAAGGAACGTTTAAGGTCGAAAAATTTAATGGTCAAAACTACAATTTATGGAAGATGAAAATGGAAGACTATCTGTATCAGAAGGATCTATTCCTATGATTGGGAGGAAAAGCAAAACAATCGGTGACTATGAAGGACGAAGAATGGGAGGTTCTTGACAGAAAGGCACTGGGAACAATACGGTTGTGCCTAGATTCATCGGTGGATTTACATATTTCAAAACAAAAGAAAATAGAGGGTATGATGAGTGCATTAGGTAAACTGTATGAAAAGCCCTCGGTCTCCAACAAGGTATTTCTAATGAATCATTTATTTAATATGAAGATGTTGGAAGGTGGATTTGTTGCTGATCATTTAAATGAATTTAATACAATTACAAATCAGCTAAGTTCTGTAAAAGTGAAGTTTGATGATGAGGTTAGGGATCTTCTAATGTTGTGCTCATTTCCAGAATGCTGGAACAACTTGGCCATGGCTGTAAGTAACTCTATCTCTGGTTCAAACACTTTGAAATTTAATGATGTTGTTTGTGTTATTCTTAGCGAGGAAATGCGAAGGAAAAACACAGGTGAGACATCAGGTAATGCATTGACCATGGAGAGCAGGGGAAGGAAAAGGGAGAGAGAAAATATCCCAAGTAATCACAACAAGTCCAGGAAGGGCAGATCCAAGTCCATATTGGGAAAGATAGAGTGCTGGAACTGTGGAAAGAAAGGAAATATGAAGAAAGACTGCAAATCTCTAAAGAAGAAAGTAGATGGATTGCAGGAGACTACTCACGAAGCAAATGTAGCAAGTGATGTGTTACAATATGCTTTGATTCTTGCATTAGATAATGCTAGTGATTACTGGGTAGTATATTTGGGGTTTCATGTCATGCTACACCCCATAGGAAATTCTTTCATGATTATGTTCTAGGCGATTTTGGACATGTTTTATTGGGTGATGATGAACCATGTAAAATTGTTGGAATGGGTAAGGTACAGAAAAAGTTAAAGAATGGTGAATGGTTGCTAAAAGATGTAAAGCATATTCCTGCTTTGAAAAGAAATCTGATCTCAAACGGGCAGTTGGGAGATGGTGGTTGTTTATCTACGTTTGGAGAAACGTGGGGGAAGATAACTAAAGGATCAATTGTGATAGCAAAAGGAGACATGATAGGTATGTTGTATTTATTTCCTCATAATATTGACCGTTCTATCTCTTTAGCTCCCACAGGAACATATACAACATTGTGACATCATAGGATTGGACACATTAGTGAGAAGGGGATGCATATTCTCCACTCAAGGAAGTTGCTGCCATATCTGAAGCAGGTAAGTTTGGAATTCTATGAGAACTGTGTTTATGGAAAACAAAAGAAAGTCAGATTTATTAGGGTTGGGAAACAAAATAAGAGTGAAAATTTAGATCTTGTACATACAGATGTATGGGGAATAGCTCAGGTACAATATCTTGGTGGCTCTCGTTATTATGTTACTTTTATTGCTGATGCAACTAGAAAGACTTGGGTTTATTACATTAGATAGAAATTTGATGTGTTCGCTAATTTTAAGAAATGGAAATATTTGGTTGAGAATGAGACATGAAAAAGGTTGAAGTGTATCAAATTTGATAATGGAGGTGAGTATTGAGGAAAGAAGGTTGATAGTTACTGTTCATACCATGGGATTAGTAGAGAGAAGACAGTCCTAGGAACACCACAAGAAAATGGTGTGTCATAAAGGATGAACGGAACAATCATGGAGCATGAAAGGTGTATGAGATTGCATGTAGGGTTCCCCTTATAGTTTTGGGAAGATGTTGTAGATATTGTTGTTTACTTAATAAACAGAGGGCCTTCAAGTGCCTTGGATGGTGGTATTCCAGAGGAGGAATGAACAGGTAAAAAGGTAAACTATTCTCTTATGAGAACTTTTGGTTGCGAAGCATTCGTCCATATTGATAAAGAAAATATAAAAAGCTTGAGGGTTTCAGCTAGCCCCCCCCCACAATGTGCCTCCAGCCATCGGAAACAGTGCTACAGGCGTTTTGTTCAGGCACCCCGTGGCCATTTATGGACACTTGGAGGATTTGCTATGGGAGAACGGAAATACATCCGTCGCTTAGGTTCCATATGTTTCTTGTATTTATTTTTTCTCTCATGCTTAACTTTGGAGGGTTGCTTGATTTTGTGCTCTATTACCACAATGGGTTCTTGCGCCTTCTCTAGACTGTAAACTCTATCCACCAGCATTCTAAGATTGCAACCAAGAGTTCATAATTAACTCACTGTTCCTACATGAAAGTTCTTATTATCTATCTAGTGTAGTTGACCTATATCCATAACTAGAGGGATCGAATTGAGGGAATCGATGAGGAGAATATAGGAATAACAACTCCTATGAGGCTAGAGTATAGAGTGGGTGAAATGCATGAGGAAAATACTAATAGTACGGGGGTGTAACAAATTTCCATTTAGGATCATCTATCCTAGATAGGGTTTACAACATTTCCATTAATGTCCCACATACTACAATACTACCATGGCCATGTTGGAAAATGTTACAGGTAAGTTTGTGTATGTTGCATCCATGCTAAATCAAATTCATGAAAATTGTGACATCATGCTATATATCATGGCTGACACACAAGAGCATGTTTTTTATATAGTCTTACATCTTTAAGGGAAAGGGATCCCATAAGAGACCATTCAAAGGGAACATAAAGAGAAAAATCGAGAGAATGACTTATTGCTTTGGTTTAGGTAACTTGCTAGACCTTTTGTTCATGTACAACTTATCCACTTATCAATGGTACGGGAAGCAATAGACGGTGAAATGTATTAGTTCAAAGGCTATAGGGATGGATACTTGGTATGATTCCCTCCTTGTGATAGGGAGTGCTAAAGGTTTAGTTTTGAAGTTAGTTGAGGTAGGTAGCTTAGATGCTTCAATTAGTTTTCGATAATTTCTATAAGGGTTATAACCTAAATTTGGTGATATATGGTTTGAGAGATACTAGCAATTATCCTGAAGTAGGCTAGCGATAAAAGAAGCATGAGGTAGACGATTCGGCTAGCTCTGTTACATATATAGAAGATGGAATATATATATTTTTATCCACTATATTATATATAAATTATCACATAATTAATCAGAGTACAAAAAAAGTCAAAATTGAAGAATGAAACCTAGCAAAATCATTATCTGGAGAAACAAGTTCAACAAAAATGGAAGAAATATCCAAATACTTTGAAATTGTTGTTGTTGTAGTGAAGAATGGTGAAAAGCTTAAGTATTATAGATTTTTGTTTTGGGAACTGATCAATCGAAGAAAGCAAAGACCCAGGCATAGTACATGAGCAGATAAACATACTGGTTGACTAGTGGAACATATACATAGGTTGATTCAACCCATAGAACACAAGAAACAGACTTGATCAATCCATATGGATGGTAATTAATGCTTCTCTTTGTACCTATGCAATGTCCATAGGTTTTTCTGAAAGGTAGACATGAAACTTCTATCTAGAGTTGTCTTAATGTATTGACCTACTTATAGGTATTGGTATAATTAGTACCAAAATATAACAAAATGGTTGAAAATTTTAAATATAAACCTATATGATTAACACATATGATTAATACAAATACCTTTGAGCTAATATTTTGCGATGTAAGTAAGGTGCAGAGCATTTCATTTTATTGCTGGCAGTTGTTCTACAAGAATAAAGCTCCTGCTCATTTAGAATTGATCTTGATACTTTTCTAGGAACTAATGATACACGAATTAAATGGTACAGACTCCATTATAGCTAGGATATATTGATCTAATTACAAGTAGTAGCATTGGTGGTATCATAGCAGCATTGTAGATCAGAAGACCAAGCATCCAAAATTTATAGCCAAATACGACTATGAAAACTATTGGAAATATGCTAACTAGGTTTGGACACAAGTAGCTGGTGGTAGTAGTATGTTGTTTGAAGTGAAAAGAAGGCCAACTGTAAAGAAGGTTTCGCATCGACATGGACACTTGTTTAAAGAAGGACACATGCACTACATGAAGACTTGGGAATTTCATCCTAGCAATTGAATCGAAAACATATATTGTCTGGAACTAATGCTAACAAAAATCATAGAATTAGTTAGAAAAGGCTATAAACATGTTTTAATATGTGAAGTACCATAAGATTGAAGCTATAAAATCATCCCCCTTTCTCGATATGGGGCCAAATAAGATCTCAAATTCTTTGATTTGATGAAACGATGGTTTCTTGCTCTTGATTGGTCAAGATAAAGTCTACTGTCATAAATAGAATCAAACTTAGGTTATAGTTTTTTGAGTTGCGGGTACTTTTATAAAAAAGATGACAACACAATTCATAGAGTCCCTGTCAACATAAATGAATGGACTAATATGATGTTTATACAGTAAAATCGAGGCTCAGAATTCCCCTTGGATCAAACAAAAAAGTATTTACACATTTAAAAAGTGAATCTAAGTTACACACAAATTAATGTGGAGTTTGTGTGTTTCAATATAACAATAATATGTGTTGTGTTGCATGTAATGTATATTTTTTTATTTCTTAATAAAACTTAATTTGTATATATATATATATATTTTTTTTTTTCATTTAACTATGGCATTAGAGTGGGATAATCCAAAAGAGAGAAATTTTAATATTCATGGAATAAGTGAATAAAAATTCAAATAAAAAAATAAAGTAAAGAATGAAAATATCATTTTTTTGTTTGCTCAAACACCCTCAGTTGGATGGAGTGGCCTTTGGTATGAGAAACCATGAATCAAGGTCATCTATTCCATCAAAATCACCCGGGGATCGCACTTGGCCTCGACCACGTCAGCCATCAACTTGGCTATATTTTGGGGTGTGTTAACACCAAAACTGATCCCCAAGGCTGAAAGAGGGTAATATCGGGTAACCACTAACCAATCTTTGGTTTACGCTTCTGATCAAACATAAACATAGAGGGCTCTCTCTACGATCTTGTGAAAGGACTGGAATAATCAAGATTGCCAATAATGAAAAAGGAACACTAGCATTCATGGCTAAGATATTTAATTACAACAATTATACAAAAGATAAGATTTCTGTTTTGGAACGAAAAGGATTCAAGAAATATTTGGCTAAAAATGCATGAATTTCATTTGGGCAATGGAGTCACATTTAACATGTTCTGAAAGCCATATTCACAAAGATTCTGCAAACGCATTCACAACGGCGAGGTAGCAAGCAGCTAGTAGTTAAAGAGATTTAATTTGTGGAACATAAGAGAAAAGAAATAGTCCATCAATGTAAGGCATCTAACAAGGATGAAGCCTACACCAAATTTAGCAGAATATATTTGGTGAAATACTTGGAATAATCTAAGCAGAGCATAATCTCTATGAATTCTACTTAACTATTACCCTGATCCAAGCATGAAGGAAATAACACAGAATGGAATAACAAAGAGAGAAACACATTTGCACATGGGAAAAGAAAGATACGGACTACCAGACTGATTACACAAGAATCCTTGTCAAAATGTAGGCTTCAGCTCTACAATTTCTATTAAACAACTCAAAGAAAAAGTCTTACAAAAGGATCATCAAAACACAAATAGATTTTTCATAAGATTTCCAACCCTTGTGCCTTCGATTACAAATGTATATATAGATGTCTTCGAGCTCTAGGCTCGGCTCCTTCTAAACAGAAAATAGTTACAACCATATGCCATCTCATCAAAAATTGGTTTGCCATAATTGTTTTGAAACAAAAACAGGCAGAGCCGGCCTAACTATTTTTTACATTTGCCGGTATTATTACTGAATGAAATTGACATCATAGTAAAGTAAACATAGTAAGCATAAAAGTTCCAACTAGCTTAAAAGTTCCAACTAGCTATCCATTTAGCCGCCTCAAAAAATATTACAAATTAATTTTCAAAAAATAGGAATGTCTTAGAAGCCTTTTACTCATAACATCAACCCCTTGAAAATAAAAGAACAAATAACCACTACTAAAGATTTTGAAATGAATGTCTCATTCTCCCGTACTTCTCCATGTAACTCCATTGGTCGGCCGTGATGCTCTCATGCAACACCATCTCTTTCACCAATACTTTTAGCTCCAAATTTTTGTCATTTGGCAATACAAAAGCTCCCTCGCTCAAATGTTTCAGCCGGTTCAGGATCTCGAAATCAGGTGCAAGCTTTTCCAGCAGTATTTTTCCTGTGAGGATCCGGCTCAACGTTTAGAATTTATCATGGTTGATCTTTATAGCACATAGCTAGTTTCTGTAATCATTATGTAGGATGAGTTCATTGCTTTCATTACAAAGAGAGGGAAACCCTTTCTGGAAGATCTTCTCGAACCTTTTCTTTATCTCTGCAATTTGCTCGTTCATCGATGCACATCGGGCCTCAAGCTCTTCTACATGGGAAAAATTACCTAGCGTCCTCCGTGCCCAAGCAATAGCAGCCACTCTGTTTTTTATATCCAGAGAACTCAATTTCTCTTTGGACTGAGGTCTCAAGAAGTCTATGGCGTCTTGAGCTATTTCCTTAGGTCTGAGTTGCAAGTTACTTCTGGTTAATGCACAACTCTTCAAAGCTTTCTTTATCGCTTTCTCCCAAGTATTTAAGGAGATTAAGCATGGTCTGAGATTTGTAGCGATCTCTATAATCTCATCCTAGATTAGATCTTTTCACATCTGCATAGGGATATGCCCGGTTTCTTGGGAGACAAATCGGTGATTTGTTTCTATCAGCCCTTTATTCTCTTTCTACAATTTTTTCACTTCTTCTATATGCATGTTCTGTTCTTCTAGCTTTGAAGTCCTTTCCTTCAGTTCTTTGATCTCTACTTCCTTGAGACTAACTTGGGACATAGCCCGCAAGAGGCTATCAGTATTATTTTTCTCCTTCTCCTGACTTTCTTGGGTAGGCCGCATGCCCAAAATGGGCAAGTTATCTTTCAAGTCTTCAATCTGTTGCTTCAAACTTAACTTCTCCTTTTCCTAATCTGCCTTTTTCTCAGTCAACTTTAGCAATTCAGCACGGTTTTCACTGAGTTCTTTGACTAAGGATTCTTTCTCATATTCCAACTTAGTCACTTCAGGATTTTGGATCAACTGGGTATTTGAGAATTTTGCTTTCTTCTGTAATGTTTGGATCAGGTTTTCCTTTCTATTAACAATTTCTTAGTAGCTTTACCGCCACCATCACTAGCAACCAGATCTAATTGTATCTTTCTAATTTGTTGCTGGTGCGCTTTGTTCTCCTGTCTTTCTTGTCTCAACTGAGTGTCCATTTTACTGATTATTTCCTCAAACTTCTCCACTTTCAGCTTCGCCTGTATATAATCTTCATAAATAACATCCCCTAGTTGCTTATGCATCTAGACCTTATCGGGGGCCGATATTTCCGTTAAATCATACGTTACCTCGATTAGTTTACTCAAGGTAGCCACCACCACATTTAGAGTACCTACCTTCACATTTCGGCTGGCTACTAGGGAGACATCTAATTTTGACAAATTTTGAACCTTTGGTAACAGGTCATATATCTACTGAGTCGAGGCCTGCTTGTCCTGTGCATATTTATCAAACATCTTCTCTCTCGAAGAGAACTTACTTGAATCCTCGCTTTCCTGAGCTTCTTGGAAATTGTACTCCACTACCTGTACACCGGGAATTGGATTTTCCCCTTCTCTATTATCCTCAGCTTCCATTGAAATAGTCGCGATAGCTTGTGTCTGGGCCAATTCCTGGTCCCCAACTCTGCATCTCTTTCCTCTTTCTTCATCATACTCTTCTAAGATTTCATGCAAATTCCTCTTCTCTCCCACTTCAACAGTCTTAGGTACTTCTTCCATTTCTATAGCTGCCTCTAGCAAAGCGAGATCCTCGCCTTGCAAGCCGGGGGCCATTTCTGCTTCCGGTTCGTACTGCAACAAATTCCTTTTGGCTGATAACCCTTCTATTTCTTTATGCTCGAAACCACTTAGGTTATTCAGCTTCCTTCTGTCAGAGATTATATGATAAGGGTCGTAGCTTGCTGCCACATCTTTTTCAAACTCAAATCCTTCCATCAACTTCTATACTTCCGCAATGGCCTCTTTACTTTTTACAATGAATGGGCCAACAACCCAAGGAAATTTCAAATCTACTCCTTTCCTGAATTTTAAAAAAAGCTCGTCTTCCAAGATCAACTTTTGTTTGATAAATTCCAAAGAGAAAAATCTAGATGTCAAAAAGGCCGGTAGCACGTAAGGTTCGTGTGTAACCCCATATAGCCGGATGACTGTGGAGTCTCTGGATAAAAACTAGTCTCCCACTACTACTTCCCTTTTCAACTGCAACAAGGTTTTCATTTCAGGAAATACTCTTGGCATCCTTTATTCAAAAAATAATTTGTATAACACAGACAACATAGAATTCATGTAATTGAACATGTTGTCTTGCAGGTGACCGACATAAACTTCCGGCGGGAAACGTAACTCATTGTGGTTACTGTCCATAACCAACTTCATCAGATGGGCCTGAAATTAGAAACATCTAGTGTTCAGAAAAGCCGCCAATTGGGCGTTAATGCTTTCTGCTATAAAACTTTCAAAATTGAGGCCAGGGATTGACTCATAATTGACCGGGGACGGGCCGACGCTTATTCTATATAGCAAGCTTAATTGCACTTTCATCACCACCCTGTCACTATCAAGACCTAAAAAATGTGCACGTAATGATAGAACCAATTGGATATTGGTATTAAATAGGCTAACATCTACTCGGTAAGGGGTTTCTTCAATTTCCAGGTCTGGTTTTAGGCAAGTGGTCAAAACGACTTGCCGACTCTCGTGAGGGATTTTACAATAGAGGGTTACCAGTGCTATTTTGGAGAACTCTTCAGACTCGGGTGTGAGAAAAATAGGGACTTCAAACGATCGACGCACCACCGAAGGTTCTATAGAACAGACAATTTTACTCTGCCGGCTATTCATGACAACTCTTTGAGATCCCTCATAGTTGGATGCACACCAAGAGACAAACTTGGGAAATGACATGATCTGGTCTGGACAAAACAAAATGAAAGACGACTGAAAAACCCTATATACATCTGTACCTTCATCCTGGAGGCCTTTCATCCTTCTTTTTATTTCAGTCACAAGCAGTTGGGTAACTGTGTCAAAAAAATTACCATCCCTGTCTTCCAGGGCATTCCTAACTCTACTTGTGCTCATGGAAGAACCTTTTTCCATGATTCTACTGAATTAGCTACTTTATTGACAAGTTTAGTCGGAAGGGCTTACCTGTTTCCAGCAAATCTTCTGGAATAATTCTGTCGAAAGCCCCATCTCCCTCGCCGTCTCCCACATGCCGAGAGGCTTCCAAAATTTGACAGTTTTCCAAATAAACAAGTGTCTACAACACCCGCTGAGGTTTTTATATATAAATATTCTTTACTTAACCATCGGTCTTATCCGCCACTTGTCCAACGATCCTGGCCACTGATGTTTCACGTGTGACTTTCGGCTGTCAGATCTAGACCTTTGTTTAATCTTCTGATGTGACATTTTCTGCCTGCCTTCTGTCAAATCGCAGGTAGGACCCAATCTGTGTCATTCCATTGTTACCACATGTCTGCGGAGCACCATTGATGTCTTCCCAAAGTGGCTTTAGATACCACTTTCCTTCCTCGCGATCACCTGTGGCGTTGACACCTGTCCAATGGTTTTATCCATCGCGACCACCTTCTTAGGTATCTATCATGCTACTTCTCGACGAGATTAATCTTGGACCGTGGATCTTGCTTCACTTTGCATCTATGGTGGAGATGAGCGACATATTTAATGTTCAACCTTTCCCCGACGACGAGGCCCACTGTCTGTTCTTTCGCGCATCGTCCTTCATCTCCGCACCGTCGATCTAGGCTACCTACTCTCCGCACCGTGGATTGCTTTATGACTCTACCACCCTGGTATCTCGTGCCCTTATGATGGTTTTGTTTACCACTTTTCTTCCCGCAACGAGCCCTCCAGCTACCATCTGTCCGGCGGTATGATCCGTTGCTACCACCTTTTTGGTTATCTATCATGCTACTTCTCGACGAGATTAATCTTGGACCGTGGATCTGGCTTCGCTTTGCATCTACGGTGGTTCTCTTGCTGAGGCTTAATCCTTATAATACTTTAGGCTGTCGGACTTGGGATTTGGGGTTATTTATTCCTTTAGAAGGCTCCTTCACATACTTCTTTGTGAATCTTCTTATGGGGTATTCCCTTTTAGTCCTTTTTATATTAATTTCCCATATTCTGGTCCTCAACCATGGAGGAATACTGGGGCTTCAAGCCTTTATCAGGTATGTTTCTCCAACCCTATACCCTTTCACACTTGATATTTATGAGGTGTAAAAATCAGGTGTTAACAGGGTGTTTCCTCTCAACTAGTTCATCCCTAAGGGGAATTCAACCCAAATCTCATTGCTGACAAGACCCACACCTTAACCAAATGAACTAGCAGGAATTGACAAAATGAATATATCAATTAACAAATCATAAAAATTTAAATTTGTGTTTGAAACTTTAAAAAAATAAATTTAATTTTGAAGCCAATAAGGTTTGTTTTATTTGAGAAAATACATGTCCAAGGAACGAAAATGTTTAATGACATGGGATAATTTATTGGAAACCTAAAACATCATTAATTTAATACAAAAGGTAAATATTTATATATATGTGACTTGAAAGGATTGGATGAACAAGCTATTCAAGGTGTGTGGCTGATAGAGAAATAATCGACTCCTTAAGGATGACTACATGCTATGGCCCCAAGAAATAGCTCATCTGATTGAACCATCTACCCATCTACCAAAGGAATATATAGCCACTAGGGAGGAGAAAGGTAAGATAATCAAGTCCAATAAAGTATTTTAGGGTTATTAATCACATCTAATGTATATAGAATTTGAGTCACCCTCCATCCATATAATATGAGAAGAAGGGTGACCCCAAAAAATAATATATAATGAAAAGGAGAAGAAAAAAACACACATTTAGATAAACAAGAAGAGTCGAAGATTATAGATTATAAGGAGAAATATCTAATTGGATTAGGCATATTTGACACTAAAATTGATCATTTAGGTTTGACAAAACTAGTAAAAAAAATTGGTTTAAACTACATTCTATGTAGTCATAATTATTATGCTAGTTTATTACAATAACATGAGGCATTGATATCATTCTTATATTACTAATCATGTGTCCTCCTTTCATCAGTTGTTCTTGTAGTATCAGCCATCACATTCCTTTCCTCCATTTATATTGCATAATTTTGGTTCATCTGTTGCACCTTCCTTGCATCCTTTGCTTGCCTTGCCAACTGCTTCTGGTGCTCTTTTTCTTTTCAATTAGCCTCTCTTGCAATCCTTTCCTATTCCCAATGTCTAGCTGCAATCATCCTTGCTTCCTTCTTTTCCTTTGCAAGGTCTTTCTTCCTTTGTTTTATTCCTACAAAGCATGTTTCTTTTTTCCAGATTCAACCAAGAGGCTTATGTACTCTTCTGAAGTGAGTAGTTGTTGTTAAATTTTGAGCATTAATTCAAAATACTCTAGGATCTTCACTGAGAGAATAACATGTACAGTATATCAATGCATATCAATCAGAACAAGCATGTCAATCATCACAAGAATCAAAAGCATGAGAGACAAGATACACAGGGTTTCCGTGGGGAAAACCCTAAGGTGAAAAACCCCACAACTTCCTCAGAGATAGAGAGAGCAATGGCTCAACCAAAGTACAACCAAAATACACTTGAGATAGTCTCTTAGTAGCAGATGATCCTCCTCCTCACTAGTTTGCCACTTTCTGAGAGAGAGAAGTGTGACTTTTCGAATGATCAAAATAGAGATCTCCCGATCTCTATTTATACTAGCCTATTTGCCCAGTTACACTATGGGGACGACTTGTCTATCTAGATACATCCACAATATAATATATATTTCAGGGCCGACCCCACACATGGTGGTCTAATAACCCATCAGCAAGTACACACACTTGTGACACTTGTCAATCCACATGACGACACTTCCTTATAGAGGAATAACACATCTCTTATAAGGGTACAACAAATATATATGAAATACATAGATGAAATACATTCTGAAGTTACATATACATCAACACTCCCTCTTAACTAGGAAGGTATTTCTCGACACTGTTCTGCTAGACAAGTCTTCTTCTCGGGATCATCGTCATCGATGCATCGTTATCATCATCGTCACTGCTACTGCTATCTCAACCAATCTATGACTCTACTCGTCATAGGAAGTTCTATAGAGCCAATCCTTTTTCATACTGGATGTAGGCCCACCACCTACAGGTATTCATCATCACTGGCCATAGTGTGGAATCCTCAGGACTTATTACGTGTGTCACAAAACCTGGCTGCAGCATCCCAGGCTATTATGAGCACACAGCTCTACCTGTCAGATCTCCCAGGAGCACATTACATGTGACCCATCACAAAACCTGGCTGAAGCATCCCAGGATGTTACGAGCACACAGCTCTACCTGTCGGATATCCCAGGAGCACATTACATGCGATCTCACCACAAAACCTAACTGAAGCATCCCAGGCTGTTACAAGCACACAGTTCTACCTGTCGGATCTCCGAGGAGCACATTACATGTGGTCCACCACAAAACCTGGTTGAAGCATCTGAGGCCTTTTTCATCCTGTCTAGATCTCCTAGGAGCAAATTACATGTGGTCATGACAAAACGTGATTGAAGCATTTGAGGCCTTTTTCATCCTGTCCAGATCTTGCAGGAGCAAATTACATGCCATAGGACAAAACCTCGCAAGAGCATCTCAGGATGTTACGGGTACACAACTCCGACTTGAAGATCTCCCAGGGCACAAATTACATGTCCTCCCAGAGCAATGTCTCGAAAGAGCATCCCAGGCTGTTATGGGTACACAACTCCGACCTATAGGATCTCCCAGATATGCTCATCTTCACAACCTGATCCACGGCCACAAAGTATCATCTGATACTCACCATACATCATCCTGATGTACACATGATCATCCCGATCATCATCACTGCAACATCCTACTGCATGTCATCTGGAGAAGCTCATCATCCACGATCACCCTGATCATACAATGCATCCATCTGATGCACACCAAGTATCTACCTGATACATATCATCATACATAGTGTATCCACCTGATACATAGATACATGATCCACACAATGTATCCATCAACATACATGATCTACCTGATCATACCTTATACATATCAATATACATGATCTACCTGATCATATAATGTATCCACCTGATAAATATACAGATACATGGTCAAAGCATCCAACATGATGCATATACAAAATACATACAAATGATCCAACAGATCATATCCAGCATCCAACATGATGCGTACATACATATAAATGATCCAACTGATCATATCCAGCATCCAACATGATGCGTACATACATATAAATATAAATGATCCAACTGATCATACAAAGCAGAAACTAGAACATCATCCTGATGCTCATCATCCAGCGCTTACATCCACAGCCATGTGAAGGATCCTCCTTCCAACATGCTTCGAATGGCTTCAGCAAATGTGTCCATCACTTCTTCCTCGAAGTGTCCTCGATCTGAAGAACACCAAGCCTCTCCCTGAAGTACTCGAACTTCACCTTAGCTAGTGGCTTCGTCAGCACATCTGCAATCTGCTTGTCCGTTGCAACATACAGGAGCTTCATAGCTCCTCTCTACACCATATCCCTGATATAGTGATATTTGATCTCTATGTGTTTCGGCCTGTCATGAAACACTGGGTTCTTAGACAGCTTCACACAACTCTGGTTATCGCAGAAGATACCAGTAGCATCCAATGGGAGATCAAATAACTCAGACAGTAGCTTTCGTAGCCATACTGCCTCACAACTAGCTGAACAGGCTGCAACATACTCTGCCTCAGCTGCACTCAGTGCCACATAGGATTGCTTCCTACTAAACCAAGAGATCACACCTGATCCCATACTGAAGCAGCATCCAGATGTGCTCTTCCTATCTGCAGCACTGCCAGCGCAATTTGAATCAACATAACCCTACAGGTTAAACTTTTGATTCACTTCATACTTGAGCCCATAATCCACTGTACCCTTCAGGTACCTCAGAACATGCTTTACTGCAACCAAGTGAACACTCCTCGGATCCGTTAGGAACTGGCTCAATGTGTTCACAGCAAAGCAAATATCCGGTATCGTGTTCGTCGGGTACATCAAGGACCCAATAATTTGACGATACATAGAGACATCAACCAGCTTAGATGAAGCATCACATAGAAGCTTCAGATTCGATGCCATAGGTGTGGCCATGGCCTTGCAATCCATCATCCTGAATCTCTTCAGGATATCTACTGTGTACTTCCCTTGACCAAGGAAGATCCCACCTGCACTCTGCCACACCTCCATACCTAGGAAATAATGCATCATTCCCAAATCTTTCATATCGAACTCAGCAACAAGCTTCCTCTTAGTATCTGCAATCAATCTGTCATCTCCTGTTACAAATAAGTCATCCACATACAGGAGTAGAATCACAGGATTCCCTTCTTCAACCTTGTAGTAAAGGTTGGAATCCGCTTTACTCTTGGTAAATCCCAAACTAGATAGGAAACTGTCCATCCTTCCATACCAAGTTCTGGGAGCTTGTTTCAAGCCATACAAGGCTTTCTTCAATCTGCACACATATGACTCCCTGTCATGTATTTCGAAACCGAGTGGTTGCTCCACATATACTGCTTCTTCAACTACACCATTCAAGAAGGCAGTCTTGACATCCATCTAGTGTATTTTTGATTTCATTGCTGCAGCCAGGGAAAGTACTGTTATGATGGAAGTATACCTGGCTACAAGTGCAAAGGTTTCTTCATAATCTATTCCCTCTTTCTGAGAGAAGCCATGAGCTACGAATCTTGCTTTGTATTTCTCTACACTGCCATCTGCAGCATGCTTGATTTTGTAGATCCATTTGGAAGTCACAACAGACTTTTCTTTAGGTCTTGGGACAACATCCCAAACATCATTCTTCATTATTGATTGGTATTCCTCAACCATGGCATCCTTCCATTCTTTCTTTTCCGCTGCTTCTTCATAACTGGAAGGTTCTTTGTTCATAATATCACAAAGTAAAGCAACATAGCTGGTATGTGATTTGGTTCTCTTCTTTGCTCTGTGTTCTTCTTCTGGAATGCCAAATATTTCTGCATCTTGAATGAGCTCTCTAGCCCATACAGGTTTCCTCTTGTGAGAGTTATCCTCATAGGGTGGATCTATAGGTTCTTGAGGATCTTCAAACTTACGAACAACTTCTGGAATTGCTTCAGTCATGGTAGTGTCTTGAAATCTAGTTTCCTTAGGTTCTTCATAAACTTCGATAGGTGCCTTCCTTGATTTGATGAATGCTGAGTTTTCATCAAATGTCACATCCCTGCTGACATCAATCTTCTTGAACCCTGGAAAGTATATTCTGTAAGCCTTCGAGCTTTCACTGTAACCCACAAAGATACCCTTCTTTCCTGAAGGATCTAGTTTGGTCCTCTTTTCCTTTGGGACATGAGTGAATACTGGACAACCAATTATTTTGAGATGGCCAACTTCAGGTTACGTACCAGAAAATACCTCTTCTGGGGTCTTGTTGTCCAATATCTTGTGGGGTTTTTTGTTCTGCACATATACAGCTATTTTAGCTGCTTCTTCCCATAGATGCATAGGTAGATCCTGATCATGTAGCATTGCTCTTGCTGCTTCCATGATTGTTTTGTTCTTCCTTTCTGCAACTCCATTCTGTTGTGGATTGTAAGGAGCAGTCAACTCCCTCTTAATCCCTGAATCATTGCAAAGCTTCTTGAAGTCACTTGAGGTGAATTCTCCACCATTGTCGGATCTGAATGTTTTGATCTTCTTGTCAATTTGATTCTCCATCAAGGTTTTGAATTCCTTGAACTTATCAAACACCTCATCTTTGTTCTTCAAGAAGTATACCCAAGTCTTCCTGGAGAAGTCATTAATAAATGAGACATAGTAAACATACCCACTTAGAGAACTGGATGACATAGGACCACATACATCTGAGTGGATGATTTCTGGGATATCCTTTGCCTTGCTTTCACTGCTTGGGAAATCCTTCTTAATGTTCTTACCTTTTGCACATCCTTTGCAAACACCTTCATGTTTGGTCTTGATTTCAGGAAGACCCTCTACAACCTTGCTTGCAATTGGAAGTGCCCTATGGTGCATATGAGCAAGTCTTCTATGCCAAAGTTCACTTGGCTCCATGGATTCATGCACCATGGCATGTTCAGGTTGTCCCTTCAATTTATACAAACCTCCCTCTTGCTCTCCAATCACTACTACATCATCTATGGTCTTTCCTTTTGGCCACATTAGGACTTGGCCATCCACAAATGCAACCCTCATACCTTTTTCATCCAATGCAGAGATGGAGAGTAAGTTCTTCTTGAGCCCAGGTACATAAAGGACTTCTTTCATCTTCAAAGATTTTCCAGAATCTAGGTTGTAGGAGGCTTCACCACTTCCTTTGATTGGGTATTGATAATCATCCCCAAGTTTCACCTTATGGGGTGATTCATGTTTAGATAGGTTCAAAAAATATTCCTTAAACCCAGTCATGTGTTTGGAAGCCCCACTGTCAATTAACCAATCATTACAACCATGGGAGATGGTACCTGTGAGAGTAGAGATCAGAACATACTCTTCTTCACTTGATGAGTCATCATTACTATAATCACTTTCTGCCCTAGCCTTCTTCTTGGGTGGTTCATCATCCTCAGCAGCATGAGCATGAAACCTTCTTTTGCTCTCCTTCTTCTTCTTGTTGAAGTTGTTGTTGTCCTTCTTGTTCTTGGGACAATTTATGGCAATATGTCCTTTCTCATTACAGGTGAAGCATATTCTTCTTTCTTTGAAGTGATGTGAAGATTTCTTGGAGTGAGATGGCTCTCTCTTGGACTTCCCTTCCTTGGTGTGAGCTCTGAGAGCTTGATATTCATTCCCCATCTTTTCTTCTCGTGCCACAAGCCTTGCTTCTTCTTGTGAGCATTCTTCCCGTAGTCTACTGAAGGAAATCAACTTCTTTCTTGCACCGATTCCTTGAATGAAGGAGTCCCATGACCTAGGTAAGCCATTCAGAGTGGTCATGACAACTTCACCATTCTCCACCATTTCATCCACTGCTTCTAGTTGTTCCTTGATCTGGGAGACCCTTGAAAAATAAGATTGAATGGTTTCTCCACTCTGAAACTTTACTCCTTTCAGTTGGTTCTGCAGGGTCATCTTCTGATTTGTGTTCTTCCCTTCAAATAGCTTGGTCAAAGAGTCAAACATCTCTTTGGGTGTCTTTAGAGAAGACACATGGGGTATGAGATGGTCTTTGATAGAATCAACAATGATTCTCTTTGCCTTGACCAAGTTCTTCTTATGCAATACTTTAGCCTCTTCATCCTCTGGGATAGGGATGTCTTCTTTTATATATGAGTCCAACTCATTCTCTTCCAGGATTAACCCAATCCTATACTTCCAAGCTCGGAAGTTATCAGCCCCTTCAAGCTTATCCTCAAGCTTGCTGTGGTGAGACATCTTAAAGAGTACTTCAAATGGAAATAGAAAAGATTTAGGTTTTACCACTTGAAATGTTGAAAACTGGATCTGGTCCCAGATTAGGGTTTGTCGAAAAAACCCTAAAAATTAAAAATGTGAATTTCAACTTTCTGAAAGGATAGAAAGATGCGCCTTGATGAGCTTATCATCCTGGTGTACTCAGAATTTGAGATCAGCAAAACTTTACCCTTCAGATTTGCCTTTTTGTCCTCCCAGGTTCACTAGGGAAAGCCCTGAATTAGGGTTTGAGTTTCCCGGAGATCTACCCAGCCAAAAATATCGATCCAAAGCTCTAAAATTCAATTTTTGCAAGGTGCTTATAGCCATGTCTTTAGATTTCAAAAATTCCTATTGTTGTGGAAACCCTAATTTTTAGGGCCACATCTGAAAATGCTCAGAATTGAATTCTGATTGGATAGATAGATTCTCCTTGATGAGTAGAGTCAATATACTATACTGCTTTTCCAAAAACTGTGGAGAGAAACCCAATAAACAAGAAACTCAAGTTTCTGTCACTGCAAAATGTCTTCTTCTCAGGTTAGCTCTAATACCATGTTAAATTTTGAGCATTAATTCACAATACTCTAGGATCTTCACTGAGAGAATAACATGTACAATATATCAATGCATATCAATCATAACAAGCATGTCAATCATCACAAGAATCAAAAGCATGAGAGACAAGAGACACAAAGTTTCCATGGGGAAAACCCTAAGGTGAAAAACCCCACAACTTCCTCAGAGATAGAGAGAGCAATGGCTCAACCAAAGTACAACCAAAATACACTTGAGATAGTCTCTTAGTAGCAGATGATCCTCCTCCTCATGAGTGTGCCACTTTCTGAGTGAGAGAAGTGTGACTTTCCGAATGATCAAAATAGAGATCTCCCGATCTCTATTTATACTAGCCTGTTTTCCCAGTTACACTATGGGGCTGACTTGTCTAACTAGATACATCCACAATATAATATATATTTCAGGGCCGACACCACACATGGTGGTCTAATAACCCATCGGCAAGTACACACACTTGCAACACTTGTCAATCCACATGACGACACTTCCTTATAGAGGAATAACACATCTCTTATAAGGGTACAATAAATATATATGAAATACATAGATGAAATACATTCCAAAGTTACATATACATCAACAGTTGTGAACTCCAACCCAGTCGGAGAATGTCTATCTTTCCATGCCTTCCTTGCATTGACACTCTCTCCACTGGAAACTTTAGGAATTGGCTAAGCCTTGGTGTGTTCCCTGGAAGTAGTTCTTCTACTATGAGAGGTTCTTCTGTTGCAGTATCTTCTTCGACTGCATCCTTGTTGTCTATGTTAGGTTCTTCTATAAACCCACCATCAACATAAAAATGGAAAATCTCATCTTGTATGATTGCTAGCTAAGAAGGCATGTTCATGCTTTCATCATTGGTGGAACCGCCAATGTGTCTGTTCAAGTTCATCATGGCCTCTGCCATCCATGATGGTTGGGATACTTGGGTTGGCGCTGTCAATGTGTCATTGTTGCTTCCTGGACTACGACAACCATTGACCACATTTATATGTGCCACAGAATCCACTTGTGTGCCGATTGGACCACCTAGCCCCATGTTATCTTCCGCTGCTTCATCATCAAATTGTGTAGCTTTGACCTGTTCATCATCATTAGTAGCACCAACTCCTTGGCAGTTTCCTTGAGAAAGGGACATGATGTTGTCCATAGCATCTGCCTCTTGCTGCCCATCCAATTGCTCTTCGACATCCTCAAGATATTCTCCAGTGACATCTTCTTGGCCATCCACATCAAATGCTCGGCTACACCCGGTGTCATGCATAAGAGCATCATAATTCAATGGCCAGATACCTATTCGCCTAAATCCAGCCTTGACATTCAAGGATGTGAGAGCCCTTTTGAAATCCTTGCTTCCAAGCTCAACTAACTCAGACCTCTTTACCTCTACCCCTAGGTTCTTCGCCATCCATGCAGCACGTTTCGACCTGAAAAAAGCCTTGAAAGTCCCAAACACACTAACATACAGGGGATGCAACCTGTGAGTGGTGTGAGTAGGAAGTGTTAACAAGTCAATGCCCAACCTATTTTCCTCCTTGATGGTTTGCACAGCAATTTGGATTCCATGGCCATCTAAAACCAACAGGTGTCTGTTTTCAGGGGAGACACCAACTGGTACGGATGCTGCAAACTGAAAAATCCAATTCAGGAAAAGTTCTTTAGTCATCCATGCATGGGGATGTGCAGCCATGCATGCCCCAGGTTCACAGTTTTAGATATAGTTTTGCAGGTGAGTTTTTCCCTTGAAAAAATAAAATACCAGGATTGCCATACCAATTGCATTCACACAACATCGAATGGTTATCCACTCCCTACTCTTGGGAAGAATCTTTGGCACATTCTGGGTCCCTCTCTTTGCAATGACCCACATGCAACAATTCCTTCCTTCCTGTAACCCTACCTCATCGCAGTTCCAAATATGGTCTGGAGTGTAAGAGTGTTTCTCATATGCAGAAGGAGTGTCATAGAGCTTGGACACAACTGTGGGGCATAGATTCAATGCCCTGTCTCTATCCAGGCCCTCTGTAGTTCGTAGTGCAAGCTCTGGATGCCTCTTTTTGAAACCAGCCCACCATGACTTACCTGGAAACCCATCTTTGAATGGGGTTGGCCTCCCCTGACATATTTGAGCAATAGTTGATTTCAGTTGGCCATCTCCTTACACCACACCACCACCACCTACTCCTTCTATTTAGTCATGACTGTAAGAGGACCTCTCCTCTTGGTATGGGTCAGGCCATTTTTCCAGTAATGGATTGACGTGGGTGCAATCCCATATTTTTTGGCCGCTGCTCTAACTGAAAACCCCTTGAAATTGACATCGTCAATTGTAGCCAGCGTGTCTTCCTTTTTCCATCCTCTAATTGCATTGACTTTATTCCTTGAAATGCAACCTTACACTGTGCAAGATGGTGGCAATATGGGCGATGATGGCACTGTGGGTGGTGATGGCATTGTCATTGATGGTGGAACCACACCATCTACCTCTTCCATAGGACCATTCTCAGAATTTGTTGTAGCAATGTTGTCATTTGAAACACGATCCCTTTCCTCATCCGATGATGTGCATTGTAGCTAGGCACCCTGGGTACCCCGCTTCCTTGTCTTCCTTGTACGAGGTGAAATATTGACTCTTGGCATGACTACAAGAATATTCACAATCCATACATGTAATATTTAATAGGCTATTATATCCATTCAATTAACATGTGAGTATTATATTTCCTTCTGCAATGGTCAACCTGTGAGTATTATACGCTAAACTAGTTAATAGAATGGATATGTGACTACGAGAATCTGCACAATCCATACATGTGACATTTAATAGGGTTATATCCTATTGCAATGGTTAATCTGTGAGTATTATATGCTAAACTAGTTAATATAATGGATATGTGAAATGGATAGTTAATGGATACATGTTAATGCGCTAAACTAGTTAATAGAATGGATATGTGAAATGGATAGTTAATGGATACATGAAAACTTAGATGGTTAATTGAATGGATATATGAAATAAGTGATTGTCAATACCTGAAACACTGTGCACACATTGATGTGTTGTTGATGAATGGTTGAGTAAATGGATAGTTAATGGATACATGTCAATGGATACGTGAAAACTTAGATGGTTAATTGAATGGGTACATGAACTAAGTGACTGTCAATACCTGAAACACGGTGCACACACTGATGGGCTATTGATGAATGGTTGAGTCTTGGTTGATAGATGAACAATTTGCAGGAATAACAGTTTGATAGATGATAAATGCACTACTTGAATGGTTGAGTCCTATTTTATAGATGATAAACACACTGCTTGAATGGTAGATGAATCCAAGGAACAAATGGATTCAATTGTGTGCAAAGAGGTTGCTTTATAGTTTTTTTATGTTGAAAATGTTTGCTTAGTGGAATTGACATGGATTGCAAGGTTAATTCTGGGAATGGGAGGCTAGGATTGATTTGGCACCGATCAAATGGCTCGAGATTTCTATTTGCATGATCCATGTGCTCTTTAGTGTGTTTAATGGATGATTTGATTTTGGGCAGCTGTGAATTCGATTTGCATGATCCATGTGCTCTTAGTTTGTTTAATGGATGATTTGATTTTGGGAAGCTGGGAATTCGATTAATTCCTGTTTTGTTGATCCATGTGCTTTGGTTGAGATTAATGCCTAATTTGATATTGGGCAGCGAATTCTGTTTTGCTGATTTAAGAGTTTAATAGATGATTTGAGTTTGGGAATTCGTAGAGTTTTGTTGCTCCTTTTGATTTTGATTTCATAGATTTTAATGAATGATTTGATCATTTTTCAGTGGGTGGGTGTCATTTATTGAGGTTGCATGTGTGAGTTGTTGATTAATTCTAGACCAGATGATGACCCAAATTTCACTTGTAGTGTGCAGGTGGTAATGGGTGATGGAACACTGCATCCTGTTGTTTGATTGTTGCTTCTCTAGTTGTGGTTCATAAGGGATGATGTGATGGCTAGGGTGTACTTAGTAGATTAAGCATGATAGACTGTTTTGATGTTAGATTTGGTATTTATGGTAGGACATAGTTTGTTCTCAATTGGACCTAATGGTTTGTAAAGTTGGCATTAAATGGACTGTCTAGTGTTAGCTGGGGTTCTAATCAACAATTGAATGCTTTTTGGACTTAATATAATATAAAATTTATGCATAAATATGAAGTTTTATGATTTTATTTGAAGTTAGGAATGTTCAATAATTGGGTGGTTGATGTGACGGGAACCATGACCACTACTGGTCCCTGCACAACATTAGGAGTCCCTCCCCTATATCACGGATCTTAAGATTAGATTTTCACAATTGATTTCCCTTGAAAGTTTTGTAATGCTTTGGGATCTTCGGCATGGAAATTGAACCCTGTCTAACAAACCACATCGATCCTTGTTTTCAACGGTGAGCTTCGCTTCTCTCTTGTGAATGAGTAATAAGATTCACGCCGCATGTCATCTATCACATTTATATGGAATTAACGACTTTAAAAATATTATGTCCAGGGAAATGACTAGTCTATTTATTTTATGTTTTGGACTTGGTGGGTTTTGGTTGAAATTTGGTAAATTATTTTAGGTAAAATCTAAATTTGGAAATGTTCAAATTGTAATTTTGAATCCATAATAGATTCAATATCCTCAACTACCTTAAGACACATAAAATATACAATTTTCATCACTAATATATATGATTTTAAGTTTTTTACACTATATGAAATCACTAGTACAAAATGAGAGATAAGTGACTAGGTGACTAAAAATGTTAGTCACCACAAAATGTTCAAGGGATAAATGACCAAAATTGGGTGAACTAAAAATGACTAAGATAAATGACTAATTTAGTCACATGATAAAATATACGACTAGGTAACAAGTGACTAAAATAAAAATGACTAATGTAAACGACTAATTTAGTCACGGGAATACACATATGACTAGTTAACAATGACTAAGAATATGAATTAGTCGTTTATGTTAGTCATTTTTAGTTGTGTCACCTTAGCAATGGAAAATTATAACTTTGAAAATGAATTTGTGCAATTTATTAAATTTTAACACTATATAGATGAATTCATAAGAGACCCCCCGTGTCACTTGATAACACATTTTCTTCTTTCAAGACATCTAGTTAGGTTCCTATATCTCTAGATGTAGCTTGTTGTGTACTCTGGCCCCAAGCCTCTTCTGTAAGTGCAATATTGTTGACATCATGTGCAATCAGAATTATAGACTCAATTCACTGCATGAACTCAATCCTAAACATGCTATGCCGACCAATATCCCCATAGCCATTTTTTTCTATCATTAAAATATGTATTAAAACTTACAATATATACAAATTTGCAGTATATGGAAGATGAATCCATGTAAGCCTTTGAGCTCAAAGAAACCCCTTTCTTTATGACAAGAACACTGAGAAACACTATCTCTAAGAAACCCTCACAAGAGTATTTATCACCTTTTCCATTCCCCAATACTAGGTTGCAACACCTAGATCACATCATGTGTGTTCGATATCATAAGTTATCGCAATATTATTCACTGCTCTTGTTTCTTCGATAATCACCCATCGTTGATATAATTATATTTTTTTTTCAATATGGTTCATGGCTCTAGAGATTGGTACATCCATGAATCCAAGCCAAGGGGGCCCACCCAAAGAGACCTCACCCCTGTCAGCATTACTTCGATTCCTAAGACCAAAGGACCCAGAGAATTAAACCCTCGACCTAGACCTTGCATTGTCGTCGTCCTAGAAGATCCAAAAAAACTAATAGTTATAATTCTATAAAATACTAATACAAATAATATATATATATATATATATTTTCTAATTTATTTTATTTATGTAGATATATATATATATATTTTCTAATTTATTTTATCTGTATAGTAATATATATATATAATAAATTAGAAAAACATAATAAAAATTATTCATTTGAGGAGTTTCAATTTTAATGCCCAAATTAGTTGTGGAGAAGAAAAATTCTCCAAGCAATGGGAATTTCAAACAAGGTCTATGCAAAAGAGGATTCACGTGTTTGACTAAATTTCTTTGCGACATATTGTCAATAATTTGTTCTTACTCTAGCCGAGGGAGTATTCCATCACATTATCAAATCTCAAGGTTTATTTCTCATATTCAAGAAGATGTCTAACAAAAAGTAGATTATCATGTACTGAGTTTCTTCCTGTGTTCATTTGTCTCTCATTACATTAGCCTTAATCTTATTTTCAGTATGCATTGTAATCTCCATTGTAATGTTTGCTCAGATGCACATTTATTGAATTTCATTGGCCAAGCATGCCTTGCGAAACTGTAGAGAGACAAATAAGGGATTAGAGCCGAAGCCGTGGGGAGATGTGAGATGAGCAGGTGAGATTCAATCCTGGGTGGTTCCTCCAGAGGAATATGAGGGTTGAATAAGAGCTTGGAATCACAAAATTTCATTTACAAAACCTAGAGCTCCTCCATTTCCAAAAATACAAGCTCTTGATCCAATCCTAAGACTCAAGACACGGGTTCCTGCCAATATGGGGGGTCCTGGGCCTGAGTCGGCTCAAAGCCCCAGGAAAAGTAGTTCTTGGTTTGGAGGATTAAAAGGGATTTTTGAGTTTAAGAAGGAATAATCACAGCATAGAAGTCGTGGTGGTAAGGCTGAGGTTTTGGAGAGTTTTGATCATCCTAGCACTCCGGTGCCCACTTTTGAGTTCAAGTGATTTGGGGCACTTTGGTCTTTGTCAGCTTCAGCTACTAGGTATGGTCCTGAAATTGATCCCTTTTAAAAAATTTCATATGGGATTCTTGTTGAACATTTTCATATATCTTAGTATAGCTTCCGATTTCATGCAATTTCCTTCCCTACTATACATGCTTATCAAAGAATTGTAAGTAATCAAATCTGGTTTTCACCCATTTTATTTCATGCTATTTAACATATCAAGAGCTTGATGAATGGAGCCATGCCTTCCATAGATACCAATCATGGTATTGTATATCACCAAGTCTGGGGAAAAACCCTTCCTTTTCAACTCTGAAAAGGAATCCTCTGTCTCCTTTAAGAAATTGCACTTGCTATATACAAGCACCAATGTTTTCAGAAGTACCCAACTGTGATAAATGACTCATAAATGTATATCTTCTGCAAGGGATTTCAACCGCACTAGATTTTTACCATTGACATAAGCATACAACAAGGAATCATACACATTTTCATTCAGTTTATAACCCCTGTCCTTCATATCTACAAGAACAACTTCTACTTCCTTCCACTGCCCTTTCCTAGCTAATGCATTCATAAGAGCATTGTAAGTAGAAAGATTGGGACAAAATCCTACTTTTATCATTTGGTTATATGTTTCTAGAGCCATCTCAACTAATGCACACTTACCATAATCCCCAATCATAGTCTTATAAGTTTCCTAAATTGGCATGAATCCAACTTTCTTCATTTCCTTGAAAATTCTAGCAATGTGCATATGCTTACCATTTTTCCTGCACACAGCGACCAGAGTATTCCATGTGACTCTATTAGGGATATAGCCACTAGACCTCATTTCATCGAACATTGACATCATCTGTTGGACTTTTGCATTTTTCCCATACATAGCTATGATAGCATTGAAAGTGCAGAGATTAGGATGACAATCCTCCTTCTTCATCTGTGTGAATAAATTCAAGGCTCTCTCCTCTTTTCCCACCTTTCCAAATGAAGATATTATGAATGTGTACATAAAAACATCGGGCTCAACTCCTTCACTTACCATTGTATCCATCAAAGAAGTAGCTTCGTCACAGAGTCCAACAATACAATAAGTTGGAATCAATTAATTGTAGGTGACAATATTGGGTTGGCACTGTTTGCTTCTATCCATTTCTGTCAAAATATTGAGAGCTTCTCCATGCAACCCTACTTTTCCATAGACATTAAGAATCGCATTGTATGTGATTCTACCAGGGGCACATCCTGCTACCTTCATCTCTTTGAAAATATTTGATGCTTCTTCACACAGCTCTCCTCTTCCACAGGAAGCTATGATGGTATTGTAGGTGTATTCATCAAGCCTAAGTCCTCGATTTATGGGCCTTCCCTATATTGTTACAATTTTGGTTAAAACATTTTCGTAAAAATTTTTTAGTCATTATCGTCACCGTTCGAAAATTTGTGTGCATGAAGTGATATTTCATTATTCATAAATGGGATATGCAAGGTGTGGCTTTCAAGGATATAAATGTTGATAGATATCACCCTGCAGCTTATATTTACACCTTTCCAAATCAACCTAACTGTACAGTATAGTTCAATTTTGGACCTAAATTTGATTCCCTTTCTGAGGACTTTGGCAATTGGCCCCTGCCTAAGGCCATGAGTAAGGTTCCTTATGGAATTGATGGACAAGCACTACAACATGAAGAACCTTTAGTTGAAAAAGGTCATTATTCAGAAAAGAAAGCCTAATATTTTGGTATATTTTTTCACTGTAGAACTTAGATAGTATACATTTGTTGTTGGTAGCACTTACCTTTGCATAAAAAAATTTAACCCTTGGAGTATGTTAGAGGAAATACCTTTTCTATGTTTGCCACATAATATTTATCCATAATGATTATGATTGTGTGTCCTTTCAGACATTCCATAATTTGGAAATAATTATCTAATAGTGTTGGGCCTCCTTAACCTAGTGACCTATTGGATTCCTATTGGGGTGTAATTGCAGTGTTAACTTTTTTAGCTTGAATTTTACTATATATATAATTTGTGTAATTAGAGGTAATGGGAAAATGATAGGAATAACATGAAAATTTTGTAACAAAGTGAGTGTGAAGCAACCGATAATTGTGCTCATTCCATATCAAGTAATGAATTTAATCTCAATCATTTCTATTTAAATTGAAAATTTGTACCCATATTGAAGTCATCCCTTATCAATGCCTCCTCGAAAGTGATAGGTGCATGGAATATGGATCTACAAAAATCTAAACTGCCAAAAATTACTCAAGAATTTGTATACCACTATAAAATAATATTTTAGACACATTTGAGTGACCAATGAACACAAAATTTTGTCTTTTGGCTAATGACAAAAGACCTGTAAACCCACTCCCACTCCCAAGATGATAAAGCACAGATACAAAACAAAAACACATGTTTAAGGGTATCCTTCCTAGATAGAAGGCACGCTTAGGTTGTAAAATTACTAGGTTTTTCCATCTATGGTGTAGAGGAAAGCCTTCCATTACAAGGGACCAAACAAATATTGCCTTCTTCCAAACAACCAAGTCTTGTGTTTAGAGTCTTAAACTAGAGGTGCCATATCTTATGAAGGCTTATCTTCAGAGATAGAAAATGATATCCATTGATAGGTTTATATTTTTTGAAGTATTTGGACTGGTACCCCAATCACTCCATCAAGTCAAGGGGTATGGAGTCCAATATTAATGAAAGGGTGTTTGGAACAAGTATTTTGATCCTTTCCCAAAGCAATTTGTCAAGAGTGGCAAGTCAAAATTCCGCTTTAGAAATTGATTAACCTTTCTAGTATTTATCTTGATAGTGAAATATATCAGTAATCATTTGCAAGCCTCTTTTAAGTTTTAAGCAAGCACTTGGTTGAGAACCAAGTAGTCTCCACTAAAGGATTGTTATAGAAAAGCATGACAAGTGACCACCATAAAATATGATCCTTGAACAAAAGACTGGATCAAAGGGAATTTAATTTGCATTGGAGCCAAGCTTAATTGATGGCTTACCATGCTCTCTAGGTGCTCTTAGCTAGAGAGTGGTGCCTGCAATATCTACATGTGGAGTGACATGATTTGGCATCATGTGACAGTGAGGTTCTTAAGGTTGCAGACTGGTAGCATGATCACCGCTTTGGAGAGTAAAGTAAAATTGCTTCTAATAAAGGATTTGGAAAGCTAAAAAAAGTAGTAATATCCAGCTAGTAATTGCATGAATTGGAGCACTAAAAATAACAATATTATCCAGCTAGTAATTGCATGAAAAAGAGTGATTCCATCACTCCAATGAGCCTCAAATTCAACGTTTTCTATCCATGAGGGGTTTTGGTTTTCTCTAAGATAGCATGCAAGGTAGATTCAGCGTTGCAGTTGCACATGACACAGATGTTTGGGCCCTGAAATCCTTGCTTAATGAGGTTGTCGTAAGTTAGGATGCAGATATTTGCCAACATCCAATTGAAGCATCTAATTTTGAGCGGGAAGTTCCAACTCCAAATTCTCAGAAACCAAGGGCACGGACCATATGTGCTAGAAGAGCCGGCAATAAAATCGTAGGCATGTTTTACCGTGACATCCCCTTGGCATTGATCGCAGGCCCACGTGAACCTGCAATCATCTTCAGAAAGGATAATGCCTGCATGTCTTAGAGCAGCCATGAAGCAGGATCAAAGTCGCACTTAAAGTTGCTTTCAATGCATGAATAATACCTAGTAAATAAATAAAATCCCACTCCCATACCAAAGTTGAGCTTAGAGTTAACTTCAACGAATGAATAATACCTAATGAAAAAAATATATTACCCATCTTATAATTCCCACTCCCATACTCAATGGATGAATAGTATATAATAAACAAAATACATAACCCATCTTATAATATTCCCATCAATTTTAGAAAGGAGGGTTAAGTAATCTTACCAATAAAGGCTTATTTTTTCTTTTATAAAGTGGGCTAACCTAAAATTAATTGGCTATAACCCCTTTTCTCCTATTATGTAATTAGCTATGACCCCTTCTCTTCTATTATGGATAATTGCTTCTCTGGAAAGCTATGCCCAATTTATCCACGTGATATGCTTTCCTATTGATTCGCCTTTTTACTTGGATTTGATTTTCCTATGTACTCATAAAGTTACCTCCTTAATATATGACTTTTAAAATTATAATTATATAACCATAAAACAAATTATAATGCAACATGTAATATTGGACTTTATGAACATAACGGTTGAAACTAAATCGTCGACCCACCTCTTCTCGACTGCATTCATGGCCGATTATCCTGAACTCATGGACATTTCATCCTCCAATTACGCAGATAACGAGTAAAGCATCCCGTTGGAGCCAACTAACCAGTCCAAGCAAGCTGTTGGCGGCAAATACTTGTCATTGGAGGGAAGCGAGGAGGGTTTTGTGGGTTCTGAGAAGAAAGTAGTTGTGAATTGGATCTAGAGACATTTTTGGGCATTTATTAGGCTACCATTGATACCCGTTGATGAAATGGTGTTTCCTATTAACCATTTTCAAGGGTTTAGAATTTGGATATTTAATTGCTAGTGCTGCCATGGATAAAAGATCATTGGAGAGAACTTGGAGGCTCTTGAAGAAGTGGGCTACGAATTCTACAGCTCTGGATTCAAAATCTCATTCTTCCCTTCCAAATTAGCAAGTTAGTTTCTTTTTTTGTTTGTGAAATTTTAGCTTATGCATGTCTCTGATGGTAGTTAGTCTCCCTTCTTCCTCACTCATTTCCAGTGCTTCTGTCTTTCGTGATTTCTAGTTTGACTACTCTTTATGAACAATAAACTCAAATTCTGTAATAATGGATGAAAGGGTAACTTGTTACAGAGCAGACACTTTCCTAAACCCTCCCTTCTTTATTGAATACAAGAATGGAACTACTCGGCATCAAATGATAAGATCCAGTCAATGCATGGAATATATAATAACAAACCAATATGTTAACCCCCACATCCAGAGTTGGAAAAAATGGTATCCCTTGTACCAACAACTATACCTACCCCCACCATGAACAAAACTTTGCAGCTCAGGATGAGAAATAAATGAAGTGGACAGCCACATTGTGTTAGGAAACTCTCTAGGAAAAATGCTAAAGAAAACAACCATAGTAAAACTTAATGAGTTCATCGAAACAAGAGAAATTCAACCAAATATACTCCAAAATGGGATTGGATTTGTAGAAAACCTTAACAGTAAAGGGCCTAAAGCATTAAAATAGATTATAAATTATCATAGGGTAGTGACAGCAAAGAGATACAACTCTTATGTGAATGTCCCTACTCCCACACTCACATGTCCTAGAAACTTGGTGGAACACTGCACCAACTACAATTAGAACTGGTTTTACACCTATGGGCAATCTATCACCTATACCATGAGTGATTCGTCGAGTAGATGATATCAACACTAATTATCATGATAAATTCATCTTTTGAAATTATAGTGATAATTGGTAAATTCTCGCCCTGCTCATGTCAATTGTTCCTTAAAACTAGATTCTTGGTCTTTTAATCATCATTTGCAAAAGTGAGTTATGGGATTGAAATCAGTGGGTACTGTGAGTTCAGCCAAGCAAACAAAGGAAAATATTTTTTTTTCATTGCCATCAGCCAAGAAATTCTAGAGTGGGGATTTACTTTGGTCTACCATATCCTGTAAGGATATAATACTTATGACTCTATGGGTCATCCTATTTTAGTATCAATGTTTGATCTCGACTCCATCGCCATTGAATAGTCACTGGTCTTGGGAATCCACCATATCAATTCTAAAATATATTTTAAACATTAAAATTAGGGACTTCCCTCTTGTGCCAGAGGAGCACTAGAAAAAAGAGTGGGGAAGAGTTGTTGGGTTGACAGTGGACAACCTTTCTAAGTGTCTCTAAGGTTGCACTTGGTTTTGAGGCTTTGAATACCTTTGAGTATAGGTCTGGGAGGTAACAGGTTCGTTAATGGGGGAGAATTTCCACTTGGGCATTAAATATCTACATAATATGTGTTGCTTATGGTGGAATTATTTATTTTTTTCCACCGGTATGAATGTTTATCTCCTCTTATTACATGGAATTTCATAACTTTGTCTTGTCAGTTGTGATGTTCTATCAACACTTGCGAAAGGTATTGGTGTTGGTGCACTTACATGACTTGAATAAAATTCAGTTAAAATGACAATTCGTTGTTGTTGATGGCATTTAGTTGACATTTGCAAGAGAAATTATTGCAGTGTGTTTGTTGTCAACATTGTAAAAACAAGAAATTTGATTTTGGTCTTTTACTTGAGAAGCTTGAGGTTGACACTTTGCAAAGAAGATTATGATCATTAAAAAATAATCTAGATGTCAATGCAAAGAGGGTGATGGTGTTGGCAAGAGAAGCTTGATGTGGACAGTCTGGAAAGAGTATTATGGTGTTTGCATGAGAAACTCTACACCAATGCTCTGTAGAAAGGGTTGATGTTGGGGATAGAAAGGACATTTTATTGTTGGTCTATATTCTTGTCAATCCTTTTGATTTCTATTTTTTTTATTCATTTAAGGAAAAGTGATTCCAGGGCCCAAGGTAATTAGCAATCAGTGTCAATGCATTCGAGTGGCATTTTGTATTTCTATGTCATAATGATTGAGAAAGAAGTAGCTGCTAATAGCAAGATTCTACCTGTGTTTGTCAGTGGAACTATTGTAAGTGGCACCCTTTTGACTTACATGTTTACTTATCCATACTATGATATTTCTTAGAGGGTTGTTGGTGCATCAAATTTATTTCTATACATAGTTGTAGAGGAGACAACATGTGATTGGCTTCATAGTTAATGCTTGTAAACAATGTTTCACATTATAAGATGTTGTTGACTATTTTATGAGAAAAAAGATCTTTCTAGGTAGTGCTTGATACTTGTTTAGGAGTCTTTCTCGGTGGGTTGATGTTGATAAAGAGATATGTAATTAGGAACTTGTGACAATGTGTTTTGCATTGACATTTTTCTATTTCTGTGTCATGATGATTAAGATAGAGTATATGTCAATAGCAAGAATCTGCCCATGTTTCAATGGAACTATTATTAGTGGCACCCTTTTATTTACATGTTTACACTTTTGAGAGGTTTGTTTACATGTACATGATAAGAATATATTACAGACTGGTAGATACTCTTGTGTACTCTCTTTCCTCTTGTTTGATGTGATATTTAGGCCATGCTTTCTTGTTGGTAATGTTATATTTTTCTTTATGCATGAGCTTTTTAAAGATATCTACTCACATGGGAGATTTTAGTCTGGTTTTCCTGTTTTTATTCCAATGATAACTTGTGTTGACAATTGCTCTATGTGCATATTTTCTTTATAGATGCTTTATGTGCATATTCCTTCTCGACACCCACCTTCATTTCCAGAGTTGAAGTTACCAACACATGTGCAGGTGACTTATTTACATTTTCCTTGTTTTTACTATAGTCCAAAAATTGAAAATGGAGGGATTTACACTTATGTGATACTCTTGGATTGCTTCTATTATGTCAGAATACTTCTTATACTTGTTTTTCTGTAGCATAGGTTTTCTTATTCAATTTCTTATAATTCCTCATTATGTGTGCTGCATGGATGTCCTTCTTGTTGAGTACATAATGTTGTTGTTGAATTCTGCTTATTACAATATATCCTTAATATCTAAAATGTATTTACTCTGAATTTTTGAGATCATGGAACTAAACTTACTGCATGTTAGTCATAGGCTTTGAAAAAGTTCATGATAAACTTATTTTTGTTCATGAAATAAAAACATTTCAAGGATATGGATAAACTCTAAACTCCTAAGAAAAGTTGCATAGTTAGAGACAAAATAGCACACGTATTGATCAACTTCCCACTGTATACATGTTTCAAATAGAAACTCGGAAATATGAGGGTTAAATATAATCATTTCATAGAATTTGAAAGTGCGTACATAAATGTGGAAATGTTACAGAATAAATTTACTATACAATGGAATCAATGTTGGCACTCAATGATATATTCTTAAGGATTCAAGGAGTGATTGGAAATTCCATATGCTTCATCCATTTGACTATAACACTTTTCTTTTTCAACAACAAAGTTTGGTTCAGCCTCAATCCCCATAGTGTTTGTGTATATGCCTTTGCAGTGCACAAGAGAATCACCACCTCTGATTGGTTCAAGCACACTGATTATGGTGCACATATAGGAAGGCTTCAATGTGCATTGTCCAAGGACTCATGCATGCCTAGAATAACATTGGGAGTTATTTCCATTGTTGGATTTTGTACAACTTTGGAATATATTATTCATTATATTTGATTGTGCTTTCATTGTACTTGTTTATACCTCCTAAGGGAGAAGAATTTTATGTAATCAATTATGTAAACACATGAAAGAATCAATGTAAGCCTTGGGGTGCAAAAAAAACAAATGAAAAGATTAAATTTAAATAGGAGGATAGTGCACCTCATTATCTCATTCACTCACTTAGCAAGTGCACATCACTTGGAGGAGGCTAATTTTGCATCACTTGAAGGAGGAAGATTATTTGGGGCATCTACTTGTGAAAGATACTTTCACATTCTTTCTCTGTCTTTATTTGTACTATGATCTCGGAATTATCATCTCTTTGCGAAGGTTATTGGGTTTTCTCCCAATTGGGTTTCCCAGGGTAAACTCTGTGTTGTTGTTTTGTGCTTTGTCTTGCTTCTAGTGATCTTGGTAATGCATTTCTGTTTTATGCTATGAATGTATGAAATTTAACATGGTATCAGAGCCATTCTAGAAGAAGCCATTGCCAAAGCATTATCAAAACCCTGCCGAAATTAGAGTTTCATCTTGTGAAGTATTCACCCACCATTTTGGAGAAAAAGAGCCATAGGAATTTCACTTTTGGCAAGACTAATCCATTGGTGAAGACAGCATTCAATTCCGAGAACTTTAATTTTTGACCTAGCTCCTACTAGGGTTTCTAATCCAGATCCATAAATCAAGATGATTGGGATGAAGGTTGAAGATAGGTTGTAAGGAGCCTCCAACTTTATCTCCTGGAAGTCTAGGGTTCTTCTACTCCTAGAAGAAAATGATCTCTTACTATATGTAAATGAGAAGGTCCCCGAACCAGAAGCCGAAGAGGATAAATCTATATGGAGGAAGAATGATCCTAAAGCAAGAAGGATTCTTGTGGATTCCGTGAGAGACCATTTGGTTCCTCAAATATCAGGAAAGAAGAATGATAGGAAAATGTTCAAGACCATTATGAAGCTGTTTAAACACACTAGCCTAAATGTATCCATGACTTTGAGAAACCAACTCTCAAATATGAAGATAACAAAGTCAAAATTCATTGCCTCATACTTTATGAGGATCGCAGAACTCGGAGACAAGTTCAGCACCAGTGGAGATCCTATTGGCGATAAGGAGCTTGTACTCCACTCTTTAAATGGTCTTCCACCATCATGGGAGTACTTTATCCAAAGCATAAGTGGTAGATCCAAACTACCAAAGTTTGACAAGCTTTGGGTAGATTGCTCTCAGGAGGAGACAAGGATCGCAGCATGTCAAAGACTCCATGGAAATCAAACTAAAGAGACTCAGGCATTTGTTTCTCATACCAAGAATGGTAAGGGAAAAGGAAAGAAGTTCCATAAACACAAGCACCAAGAAAGGAGATCAAGTCCCCGTCAAGAACAAAAGAAGAAGAAGGATGTATCTCAATTTCAATGCTATAGGTGTAGGAAGTATGGACATTACACCAGTAGCCGTCGAATTCAAATCAAAAGGAAGCATGAAGCATCCACTGTTGATGTAGAAGAAGATCATCGTCACAAGAAGCAAAAGAATGAAGATCACATAGAATTTCTATTCATATCAGCACTATTAGGTACTATTCCTACTACTAGTGACACTTGGATCATAGATAGTGGTGCATCTAGACACATGACAGGTTATAGAGAGAATCTTTCATAATTAATTGAGAAATATTCACATCTCAGTGTTGTACTTGGAGATGATGTAAATTACATTGTGAAGGGATCTGGAGCCACCACCCTTCAATTAGAATCAAATGATACATTACACCTAAGTGATGTACTCTATGTACCTAGTATGAAAAGAAATCTTGTCCCCATCTCAGCATTGGAGGACAAAGGTTATAAAGTAGCTTTCTTAGAAGGGAAAGTCCTTGCTTGGCACAAGAACTCAAGCATGAGCACAGCCAAGGTTATTGGCATAAGAGAAGAGAGCTTGTATAGACTAAACACTTCTCCAATCCAAGCCCTAATACATGATGCTGCAAGTATGGGTGAGTTATGGCATAGAAGGTTAGATCATCTGAACTATCGAGCTCTCCCAGTTCTGAAGAATATTGTAACAGGTTTTCCAGGGCTCCAGGTAGACCATGATGGAACTTGTAGAGGATGTGCACTTGGCAAGAATGCCAAGAAGCCTTTTCCAGATAGCGAGAGTAGATCCACAGGGATTTTGGATCTAGTACACTCTGACTTGTGCAGGCCCATGACATTTGTGTTATTAGGTGGTTATCACTACTATATCACCTTTATTGATGATTACTCACGGAAGACTTGGATTTACTTTCTCAAGTCAAAAGAATCCTAGGAAGTTCTTAGCAAGTTCAAAGAGTTCAAAGAACAAGTTGAGAATCTGTCAAGAAAGAGGATCAAGATTTTGAGATCTGATAATGGTGGAGAATATACCTCTACAAAATTCAATGATTTCTGCAAGGAAGCAGGAATTAAGAGGGAGCTCACAGTTCCCTACAACCCTCAACAAAATGGGGTTGCAGAAAGAAAGAATTGTACAATTGTGGAGGCAGCCAAAGCTATGATACATGACCAGAGTCTTCAAATGTTCTTGTGGGAAGAAGCATCCAGAACCGCTGTATATGTACAGGATAGATTTCCACATAAGATATTAAAGAACATGACTCCGAAGAAGCATTTACAGGTGTGAAACCAGAAGTCGGCCATCTTCGAATTTTTGGCTGTCTAGTCTACATACATGTGCCCAAAGAGAAAATATCTAAGTTAGAACCTTCAGGAAAGAAGGGTACCTTTGTGGGATACAGTGAGTCTTCAAAGGTTTACAGAATTTACATTCCAGGGTCCAGACCAGGGTATTTTTTAAGGATTATAAAACTATACTTAAGTATAGTATTCTAGGTGATTATTTTGGATTGAAAAAAACATAAATATAGATTGGTAGGTGAATATTAAATATGAAACATACAATTTACTACTAAAACTTGTAAATTTTGGTGAATATTATGATAAAAAAACATATTTTATGTAAATATAGGCGATATTAGAGTCTACAAATGACCAAATAGCGAATTTATTTCTTGAAAAAATTCCCAAAAAATAGCCAATTGGCGAAATTTCCCTAATCCAGAAAGATTGAAGTCAGTAGGGATGTGACCTTTGAAGAAGAAATGGCTGTCACGAAAGGCAGAGGATCAGATATGCAGATCAAGATGAAGAAATTCTAGAACCTAAGGAGATGAGATCATCTCCCCCTCCAGTTCAGAGGGAGACAACAAAAAAGGATGAACCTATCGATCCCATAGATCCAGTTGATATCCCCAGAAATGTTGCAAGTCAGAAAAGACCTAGATGGGCACAATAGACACTGCAGTATGGAGAGGGGCATGAAGCACCACATGGCGCTTTTAGAGAAAGAAAAATACCTCATAGGTTCTTTAGTTATGTGGCACTGATGAGCAACATTATTGATTCAGAACCCACTACTTACGAAGAATCATCCAAACATCAAGTTTGGAAGGATGCCATGATGGAAGAATATCAATCCATCATGAAGAATGATGTGTGGGAAGTTGTGCTGAGACCTAAGGAGAAGTAAGTAGTGACTTCTAAATGGCTATACAAGATCAAGCATGGAGCAGATGGCAGTGTTGAGAAATACAAGGCCAGATTTGCAGCCAGAGGATTCTCTTAGAAAGAGGGACTTGATTATGATGAGACTTTTGCTCCTGTGGCCTGATATACTTCCATCAGATCCATTATCACGATTGCTGCAGCTATGGGATGGAAGTTGCATCATATGGATGTGAAGACATCCTTTCTCATTGGTGTTATTGAGGAAGAAGTTTACATCAAACAACCATATGGTTTTATTGTCCAAGGAAAGGAGTCTCATGTATGGAGACTAAAAAAGTAATTGTATGGCCTCAAGCAAGCACCCCATGCTTGGTATGGACGAATAGACGGATTCCTGGTGAGCTTGGGATTTTCCAAGAGTGATGCAGACCCCAACCTTTACTACAAGGTTGTAGATGATGAGCCATTGATTTTGGTATTATATGTTGATGACTTGTTTCTCACAGGAAATGAGAAACTCATTGTGCGGTGTAAGAAGAATCTCACCTCTGAGTTTGAAATGAAAGATCTTGGATTGATGCATTACTTCTTGGGATTAGAAGTATGGCAGAGGCAGAAAGAGATTTTCCTAGGACAAGGAAAATACACCATTGATATATTGAAGAGATTCAGAATGTTGGACTGCAAGTCCATGGCTACTCCGATGGATGCAAATTGGAAGAAGTTGAGAGATTCTGCTTCAGATTTAGATTTGTTTGATCCCACCGTTTATCGCCAGTTCATTGGGTCATTGATGTATCTGACCAACACTAGACCAGATATATGTTTTTCCATGAATGCCCTTAATTAGTTCATGTGCGAACTAAGGAAGATTCACTGGATTGCTGCAAAACATGTGCTCAGATACTTATGTGGCACTGTGGGATATGGATTGAAGTATGCTTCAGATGGTGACTTGATATTGCAGGGGTTTATAGACTCAAATTGGGCCAGATGTGTTGCAGATCAAAAGATTACTTCTGGATGTTGCTTCAGTTTGGGTTATGCAGTTATTTCCTGGTGCAGTAGGAAGCAGAACTCGGTAGCACTCAAACTGTGGAGGCTGAGTACATGGCTGCTAGCACAATAGCTCGAGAAGCAGTTTGGCTTCGTAAACTCCTGACAGGATTGTTCGGCTAGATTCCAGAACTGACCGTGATTCACTATGATAACCAGAGCTGTGTGCAAATGTCAGTGATTCACGACAAGTCGAAGCATATCGAGATTCGATATCACTTCATTCGTGATATGGTGCAGAAAAGTGCGGTCGAGTTACAGTACCTGCCGAAAGATGACCAGACTGCAGATGTTCTCACCAAGGCTCTTCCCGGGGTAAACTTCGAATACTTTCGTGGAAGACTTGGAGTCGAAGAGAATGTATCCCTCCTTGAGAGGGAAAGATGACATTGAGATGCTTTCCCTGCTTTTCCTTGGTGCCTTCTACAGTCCAGTTACTGAGCCAGATATGGGAGAAATCCCATAGGAAGATGAGTAGGACAGTCAATAGTTGGTCGGGCTCACCTAGGTACCTTCTGCAGTCTAGTTACTCAGCCAGATATGGGATAAATCCCATAGGAAGATGAGTAGGATAGTCAGTAGTTGGTCGGGTTCACACTAGTGCCTCTGTAGTTCGGTTACTCAGCCAGATATGGGAGAAATCCCGTAGGAAGATGAGTAAGACAATCAGTAGTTGGCCGTGTGGTTGCATAGGTGCCTCTACAGTCCAGATAGTCAGCCAGATATGGGAGAAATCCCATAGGCAGAAGACTAGGACAATTAGTAGATGGTCATGCCCTTTTGCTCATCTAAGATCTCAGCCAGGTATGGGAGGACCCCATTGGAAGATGATACAGACAGGTAGCAAATTGTATAGCAGAGATGGTACAGTTGATAATCTTAGATATCCAGGATTGAGTGATTCTCCTAGACTCACCAAAGGAATAGTGATGATGATGCACAGAGACTGTGTGGACAACCTTCAGTATGCAGAGAGATGATGGAGACATAATGGATGTACAAGATGAAACCCAGATGATCGTGATGCAGATGAAGACCAAAGAATACCTTCCTCGTTGAGAGGGATTGTAATCAATTATACCTCCTAAGGGAGAAGAATTTTATGTAATCAATTATGTAAACACTTGAAAGAATCAATGTAAGCCTTGGGGTGCAAAAGAAACAAATGAAAAGATTAAATTTAAATTATTTATTGCCCTCAGGTGAAGTCAGCCCCATTAGGGAATTTTCCAGTTTTGCACTTGTATAAATAGGAGGTTAGTGCACCTCATTATCTCATTCACTCACTTAGCAAGTGCACATCACTTGGAGGAGGAGGATTTCGCATCACTTGAAGGAGGAAGCTTATTTGGGGCATCTACTTGTGAAAGATACTTTCACATTCTTTCTCTTTCTTTATCTGTACTATGATCTCGGAATTATCATCTCTCTGCGAAGGTTGCCAGGTTTTCTCCCAATTGGTTTTCCCAGGGTAAACTTTGTGTTGTTGTTTTGTGCTTTGTCTTGCTTCTAGTGATCTTGGTAATGCATTTATGTTTTATTCTATGAATGTATGAAATTTAACACCCATGTTCTGCACAAGGGTAGGTATCCTAGAAAACTGTTATAGCATTGGAGTATATGATGAAGGGTCTTCTAGACCTATTGTCTAGTACTGAAAACGCCTCTTATAGAGGAGAGATAAAATCCCACGTAGTTATCTCAACCAATTGTTGCCAATGTGTTGGGAATTTATTAGTTTTGTGCTACCAAGATCCAAATCGAATGCCCCTATGTGAGGCACACTTATCTATGTTGATGGGTTTAGTGGGGATGCCATCTACGAATGTAGGATAGCATCCCTTGGGTTTCCCAGTGAGGTTTTTCTTGTAAGAAATATCGTCCTTGATATTAGCACATTTATCAATGTTGTGAGATTGGATTACATAAGAAGAATGCTTATATTCCCCATAGTTTCAATGTCATTTGTGCATGCACTCCAAGTTAATGAGGTCTTTATTTTGCAAGAAATAATTAAAAGAGAGTTTCAAACAGGGACTAGATATCAATTTGGTTGCAGCCATGCTACCTACATTTAGAAAAAAAACATTGTTGAGAAAAAAGAAACTATGGTGAGAAATGCATCCAACCGAGTCATTGTAGCTTGGGACATCCAATCAAATTGGAGTGCACAACTGGTCTCTTTTCTCATACAATATGGGAGTTGGGAAAAGTCATTAAACCTTTTTAATATAGATGACAGTAATATATCTAGAAATACCAAAGTATTCATCTTGAAGCATTTTGGAATGGTTTTTCAATATTTTTAGAATGAGTGGCTTGTAGGTGAAATGAATCTGGTTTTGCTTTTGTTTTAATTAACCCATTAAAAATTATAACCTAGAAGATATTCCTAGAAAATGATAAAGAGTTCCAAAAACTGAAGTACACCCCCATAAGAACCTATGTTCAGAAAATACACATCCCAGGGGGTCACAAAGGACGAATTGGAAACATTCAATTCTCACCCAGGACACAGAATAGCTTTCCCTTGTGTTTGTTGTGCACCCGTACTTGCTATAGCAGTTTGGGAGTGAATTTGGTAGAATAGATACTCCCTAGTTGTGGCAATTTATACAAGGGCTTGCTTTCACAAGTGCACATGCTTTCCTATCATCCCAGCCTATTCCGACTTATTGCACTATTATCCCACACCCTTTTGAACTCTTGTTTCAAAATAGGGAAGGAAACAACATATATATTTTTATATAATATCCGACAGCACGAGCAAAGTAAGCAACACTCTTTTGGTAAATAAGTAATAGTCGCAAAGGAAACACAGTCTACTATTATTGAGGAATGAAGCATATTTTGCAGCAGATTATCCAGCTTATCCTTGCGCAAACTTCCATTGTGTGTTCTTCCTTCACTCATGCACTCTCCTTTTTGTGACAAACTTGCTCTTATACAAAGATTATTTCAGCAGCAAAATAATGACAATTCTTGCAAGAACTCTGAACACAAGACTTTACATCATCAAATGGTTTGCTAGAAGCCTTAGCTAAATGACAACAGGAACAAGAAATAAGCAGAAATGGGCCAATGAAAAGGGGTTGGATGCAACTGAATCGAAAGTAAAACATTAGTGCCACCATTAATGACTCCAAGCAAATGTCAGAGTAGGGGAAGCAAAAGCATACCTGTCTCACTAGTAGGAGTTGGAACAATGAGAGGGATAGTCCCAGTGGACAAAATTCTCACCCGAGTTATTGAACACACTTGATTGCATAGCTATTACCAAATTTCCCAATTTCTAGGTATTTTCCAGTACATTGGGCACATAGGTGTACAAGGGACACTGGAGTAGCTCAAGTGATACCCTTATGCATTAGATTTCAAATAGGTTGGAGCTTCAGCATGCCATCGAGAGAAGATACATGGAGGCCTTGAAGGTTTTGGAGAAATGAAGTGCAGATGTTGGTTGCTTTGTAAGATATGCATGAAGCTTTCAAGGATTTTACAAAGTCAAGGATCTTAAACAACTTGGTGAACTGTATCAAGTTGTTAATTTTGCAAAGTGTTTGCTCAACTGTTCAAAGAGATACTTCCTCGAAGGCAAAAAGAGATAAAAAAGTGGGAGTACAAGGCCAGATTTGAGAAAGGAATTGGAGCCTTGAATAATTGCAATTAGGATTTTGAACAAAGAAACAAGAGTCATAGTGGTAGAATATTTGGCACTGTGTTTTGAATATGTGGAGTAAGAAGAAAAATTCCTGCAGATAGAGATGTTAGTGGCATAGGAATCTAAGGTAGTACACCTGGTTGTGACAACTCAGAACTTTATACAAAGTTAAAAATCCCTCTTTTATCTTTGTACTTGGCTCTCTTTCTGCCTTTGATAGAGTCGCAATAGTGCTGCATTTGCACTCCCACAGTGTACTGTCACTGGATGTACCGTTGAGTCCCATTGATCTTATTTATTGTGGTAATTCGTTGGACATTAATAAAATTATTTTAACTTAATAGAATGGGGACACAGTAAGAGTCTTAGTTGAATTTCAGATTTGGCAGTTTAAATATATATTGGATTGAAGGTAGGAAGATGGGAAAGGATTGGTCATCATACAACATATGGAGATAAGCTAGAGGATGTTGTGACAAGAGTGAGGAGGATCAACACTTAGCAATGGCAGGATCAAATTCTAACCCAAGTGGTGCCAAAGAAGGTGAAATGAAGTGAAGGGTAAATTGTCTTCTGCCTACATCCAGCTAGTCTAAAGCAGGTAGGAGGACTTGAATTTGGAACTTAATAAAGATAGAAGTAACCTTACCACCAGACTCTATTAATGTTCCAAATTCAGTATGCTATTGACCCTTGTCCCAATAGCAGCAGAGGTCAGCATTGTTACCGAGGGGGTCTTACTTGCGATGATTACAACTTTATTACAAAGTAAACATGCCTGTGGAATTTCTCTAATCTTCGTTAATGATAGACATGTCAAATTGGTAAAACTTATACCCGAAACAACTAATGTTCTAGAGGCAATTCTTTCTTCCACATGGGACCTAGAAGTTAATAAATCAATATGTTCATTTGGGTGATAGCTCAAGTTAACAATAATGTAAAAATGTGAATGAAGGTTTGTCTGATTTTAATTCTATAAGTAGGCATTCCACAAATGTACAATTTTTTGGAAATGTGGGTGATGAGTGGATTCGACACTCATCAAATCTTTATAAATCCCAATAGATTTCAGGTGTAAGAAAAGATAATGATGCATTGTAGAGGTTTCAACAATTGGAACAAACAGTCTTCAAAGACATCGATCATGGGATGGATCCTCGTTACCTGGCGTCAATAGGTCTTCCCCAAGGCTGAAACTGTAGCAGATCCATGTTCCAACAAGATGGTCGACTCAGCAAATGCCTTTTCCTCAGGTGAAGCTACGAGAAAAGCTCCAGAATGTGGATTGGTCTTACTTGGGTACCCGAAAACACATATACTCTACCCCAGATTTGCTTATTTCTACTACAGGAATGCACCTCTCTTGCTTCCCAGGTCAAAAAATACAAGTCTTTGACAAGTTGCCACAGAAAATTTCTTAGGGTTGAAGCTACAGGAAATCCACTGCATAAGCTGATCAGAAAATGCCCTTTAACTTCTTTTAAGAGGTTAATCTTAAGACATGCCCAGGTTTAGAGATTAATGAGGCCTATTGCTTGTTTACTACTGCTTAAATATGACCATTGAAAAAAATATTTTTCTTGACTGCAATTTGTGCTAGATGATCTGAATGGAATCTCTTTAGTATGCTAGAATCACAATGGTAATTAGCCCTGAGATATGCCTTGTGTTGAATCCTATTAGATATGGCTCAAACGGGACCATTGCTGCTACAAACACATTATGAAGCCCCTTCAAACAAAAATACTAAGTAATAGCTAGAAAAATACAAAGAGACAAGTGCTGGAAACAATAATCAACTACAGGCGGTCAAGGTGTTTTTATCCTCCACATGGGCACATTACTTCTGATCTCTTGCACCATCTGGTTGCTAATTTAAATCAGGGGGTTACTTCCTTGTAGGATAACGATTTAGTTGGTCATAGGCCATGAATAGCATGACAATTAGTTGTGTTATGAGAGGTCAATTTTTGATAGATATAGTATTAATGGTCTACGGGTGGTGGAGATGTTGTAGCCTGTGGGGAGTGTCATGGGAGTGGGATAGGGATGAGGCAAAGAATGGAAGGAAACTAGGTGTTTCTCCAATTTCTTTTCAATAGTAGGATTGTTTTGAAAGGCCATGGAAAGAGAAGAATTGTGCACCAAAGTAACTTCTTGACATGGAGAGGAAATAAATCATATTTTAATTTAATGATAAGTTCTTTTTTTGCATCAAATATGGAAAGTTGCACTTGGATATTATAGAACATGAGAATGTAATGTGACATGCTTGCATATTGTAGAGATTGTTTTCAAGAGCATGTGACTTCACTCCAATTCAGAGAAATCATTTGACAGTGCATGTAACATTACTTCAAAGCATCAACAACACTACAGTGCCTGTGGCTGACTGTTAAAACCCTCAGTGATTGAAATAAACCTTCAAATGCCTGAGTTGACCTTATGCCTCCTATTCTATGCCTTCAGTGGACTGAGATAAGGGCTCGGTGCTGAGTAGAGGCCCTAATAGGGCAGCTAAATGTTGAATGCTTTGACTTGGAGTATTGGTTCACCAATTTTTATGGGGCCCTAAACTTTCTAAGCTTACTCCAGAACATCTCCTATCCATGATCCTCCACCTCCAGTTAAAACTTTTACTGTATCCAATATCGACCGTGTGAAATGGAAAAAAAAGAGAAGGTGATTCACTCCTTCACGATTCTCCTTGCACAAAAAGCGAATGCCTGGACCTTATCACGATCTCTTTTGGAGGTTATCCCTGGTTAGAATTCTGCTTGATAAGGCCAACCATAAGAAGATTCGAATATTCAGAGTCATATTTAGTTTCCATACTGCTAACCACCACAAGAAGTCCCTTTCTTTAGGAGTTGGAAACACTAATGAGTATCCCAGTTTCCAACTCCGATTATAGATTTGGAAACACTAATTAGTATCCCTATGGTAGGATACTAGAGGGTTGCCTTCTTCCTCTGCTCTGTTTTGATATTTCACTCCTTTGAACTACTCAGCTATGGAGCAAAAAAAAATCACAGTAGGAACAAAATCCCTTTCTTTCCTAGCCTCGAGGGAAGGCATGGTCAAGTTAAGGTGGAAAGTGGTAGAAGTGAAGGAGAAAAGGAAGGAGTGATGGTGTGCATTCTGTACGTAGGAATGCAAATATTGCAAACACGGAATGCTGAAAATACATATATTATTGCCATATATGTAATGAAGATGACCATGATACTTGTAGTTTAATATATAATACTTGGATGTGGAAGGAAGAGTGCATTGTTAATAGTTGGAGTGGAAACACAAAAAAATATTCTAATGACCAATGTAAATTAAGGTTTGTACATAAATTTAGTGTTTAGACTGCATATAAAGTTAATGTGAACTTTAGAATAGAAAATAAAGCACATGAATGATGTGGGTTAATTAGTGGTTAAGACATGCTCCTATCCATTTCGGAGTCTTGATGGTATGTCCAAAGCATTGTACATAAAACCATATTTCTTAAGAAAACAACTATCTCACATTGTGCTCATGTTGCTTGTTAAATCAGTTCTCTTTGCTCAACAACGAGGGAGGCGATGATATGACTTGAGGTATTGGTAACTCTGAAGACAACTTGGACTTTTCCACCATGTCATTAGGTAGTAGATGTAGAGAAAACCTGAAATGATATTCTAATGGCGTAGTACAGGATGTGGTACATGTTTCTGAATTTCTAGTTAATTTATTCAACATGTGGGGAGAATATTTAACAACTTTATTAAGGCACAATTTGTGACTTTGGGATTTTTAATTTGAGTAGAGTATTTATAGGAATTGGATTAATAGCAGGAATGTGTATCATAAGAAAATTTAAAATTGGGGGAGATAATTTTCTTATTTGCATGCTTTTCACTTGGAATTTATCAAATAATCTTTAAAATAGAAGTTGTTACTTGGTAATCAATATCAGTTCAAAATACTAATAATTGGGCATAGACATTTAACAGTCGTGATTTTAGCTTTATTTACTTTAACATACACAGAAGAGAATGGAGTACATCCAAATTCTGAGTTCCCTTTTTCTATTTAAAACATCCAATGAAGCAGAAAGAAACATGTCTGAGTTCTGAGCCGTTTTTTATTTTGTATGCTAAGATCATCCAATTTTCTACATATCTGAGCCAATTTTGATTTTGTATGCTAAGATCATCCAATTTTCTACATATTGCATGCCAAAACTTCTAATTATTTGGGTATTGCTCTGTTATTGCTTGAACAAGGGATTTTTCTCACATGGGTAGTGCAGCGAGATGTTGTGCAAAAAGCATCATGGTTGACTTGCTTTTCAGTTCTCAGGTCACTGAACGTAATGTAGTGTATTTCAACTTTCTACTGGGTTTATTATTTCTTTTCAATCACCTAATGAGCATATTGTTCTTATTCTTCATACTTGTTGCGGTGAATTTGTTTTTTCCTACAGTTTACTGTTCTACTAATCATTGTTCATTGTTTTCATCAGATGATTCAGGGGTTGGCAAAAGATTGCCTTGAGCGGTCGAATGCATCTCCTTCTGCAACACCATGGGCACATTTAAGAGTGTTTTCAGTACTAGCATTGGTACTTTTCTCGGATTTTTTTTGGTAAATTCTTGCATCGTTGAAACTTGAATCTCATAATGCCAAATTAAAATGGTACCACCTTTGTTGCTTGATGTGTCACATGTTTCAATAAAATGTCAAAACCTTTTCAATCAGTAAAGTCATTTATAAACTTATACTTTCCCTCTCAATTCATAAACAAATTTAGATTTACCTAAAGATCTAACAGCCAGCTTTTGTAGGCATGTCTGATAAAATTTATCTGTTTAGCTTGGCTAGATTTCTCCACAGTATCAGGGAAAACACAGTCAACAGAGAGGGTTCTTTCAACTTTTACTTACAACAGCCAAGGAACATGTTTAATGAGGGCACAGTAGGAAGGGATATAGCCTACTGTTTGGTAGAGGGTGCATGCATGTTGAAACATCATGTATGCGCTACCTTCAGTTTATGTCTAGTTTCATATTTAGTAGTTCTAGTTTTAGATGGAGTTAGTCTATTGTCGGAGGTTTGCTTTTGTTAGTCTTCATTTAGCTTTCAGTTCAGTTCCTTTTTAGAATGCATGCATGGTCTAATTTTAGACAGGGCACATGAGAGAGAAGCCTTCTAGATTTATATGGGGTGGTTTTCCCAGGGTATGATGACCAATGATTACATGCTGTCAGTCTTCTCCATATGGGTGCTTTATTCTAGGAGGTTTTCTCATGCATGCTGGGTGAATTACACTAGGAAAATTTAGGTTTAGAGTTTTCCATCCTAGCCTAGACGCACCTCAAGGATGGAGTGCAATAACTATAACCCTACCTCTCATTTTCTTTAAGTTTTTGATTTATTGAAATATGCATCTTATGTTTTTAAAAGAAAATGAATATTTCAGTCAACTGAGATTCTTAGGTTTCTTCTTTGAATGGACTTAAATAATGTTTTCCATACCTTCAGTTAGGTTAAAGAAAAGTGGAAATTGATTGAGAAAACTGTAATGAAGAATCCTTTAGTTTAGCAAGTTATTGGAATGAGAAGTTGTCTAACATTTAGAACAAACCCGAGAACTTGAATTACTCTTTGTAGTCATTATCTTTCACCATGCTTAAAGTATATATAATCCATCAATGGGCCACAATTTGGGAACGGTATTTTGAAAAATCTTATATTCATTTCTAGACAAGCTTCATGCCTCCGAAAAGTTATTTTTTTTGCAGTTTCACATCCTAACATTTGTTTTGCTGATAGGTGAACCTTACAGTCAGGGCGGGGGGGTGGTTGATATTAAAAATACAGACGATGTGCCTTTAGAGAAACCCAAAAATTCTTTAACCCTGAGGTATTGCATGGAGTGCAGGGAACTGTGGCATGTAGGATTTTACTGGAGAATTGCAACTATAGGCTCGATGATTCTTATGCTCTCTATTACCTTGTATGACATGGGATGGACAGTTTGAGTCTTCTCATGTTTAAATTGCTAGATAAATGCCAGAAACAAGCTTGTTGTCACATTCAAGCACACTTGAGTTGCAATATTATTGTCCTGGAGAACTGAATGTTGGGAATTTGAGGGAAATGGGATATACCTGGATATTTCTACAAACCAGTGATAATTTGAAACACGTCCATTGGCATTGATGCCTACTGGCAAACATCAAGCCTGAAGTTATATGGATATGAGCTAGTTACTGTCATCGCTCCTCTCTTTATGATGTCCCCAATCAGATTCCAATCCGTGTTTGATCCCCATGTCACTTCTTTACCCTCAATATTGTCCATAGAGCCATAGAAACTACAAACTCCATACTCAGATCCTTCATTTCCAGGACCACCAGAAAACAAAACTTGCCTCCTAGGTGCTCCTAGAAGATCAAAGTTATGTTCTCCAGAGTCTTGTCTTTGGAGATCAGACTAGTTAAGCTAGAAGATAAGAGTAATGTTCTCTAGAGTCCAGATAATGTATTTGAGGATCTCTTTACCATAGCTTAACTAGAAATATCAAACTAAATGGTTTATTTATGTATGTACCACTTAGACCATGGTTTTCTCCAGAGGACACTATCAGACAGTTTATTGGCTTCTTCTCTGTCTGATGATTTTGTTAGGGTGTCATATTTCTCCTCCTCTCTTTTTCTTTCTCGTCCACAAATGCCTTGAGGTGCCACCTTTTGACTGGATATTTATTATTGTTTCACCATTTTGTTTTTTTTAAGGAGTTGTTATCACACTACCACTATGTACTTGCACTAGATTATACTTTTGAGTCCCATTGACCTACTTTTGTGGTCATTTATTGAACATTAATACATAAACTTATCTTGTCTTATCTCATTTGGTTACTTGAATACATTAACATATATTATTCCTCTATTTATTTGTTTGAAGTGTGTATGAAAGTTCTAAATATATATATATAGGCTTAGGCTTGTATTTGAAAGAAAACAGGTTTGGCATTAAGGTAATGAGTGGCATTTGAAAAATAGTTGTGAGATGTTTTTTTCTCCTGAACATGCTTATCCACTGTATGCCTCAAGGGAAATATTGGATTCCAACAAGGTGCAAAAAAATGCTTGACCTTGGGAGGTTGTCCTATGTTCTCTTGATATTTTCTTGAACATGGGATTGAAACAACTGTTATTAATTTTGTAGGCACATAATGGTCCCGTGGCAGACATGGCCTGTTATGCATCTGGAGGATTACTTGCTACGGCTGGTGCAGATAGAAATATTCTTGTTTGGGATGTGGATGGAGGGTACTACACACATTCAATTAGAGGACACCAAGGAGGTGTAACTACAATCATATTCCATCCGGATCCCGATCGCCTTTTGGTAAGGTATTATGATTGAAGTAACGTAAATTATTTTTTAGTATATCTTCTATTTATGAGCTAAAATATATGATGGCCTCATTGAAGTGAGTCATTTGTTTATTGACATTAATTTATGAACATGTAATCTTAAAAAGATGTTTCTCTTCAAATATAACAGTGTACTGTACAGGCATGGCGATTAAATTTTTCTATGTTGCTTCTTGCAGCTGTTTTCTGGAAGTGATGATGCAACAGTTCGAGTATGTGATATTGTAGTTAATAAATGCATTTTTGTGCTCGAAATACATTTTTCTACTGTGACAAGTTTGTCAATCTCTGAAAATGGTTGGAGTTTGCTTAGTGCTGGTAGAGATAAGGTACTGTCCAATGTTAATTCTGGCACGTTATAAGGTTTTGATTTAGTTTTATATGCAAAGTAATAAATCAATTGGCCATTTCAATTTTATTAGTTATTGGTGAGATAGGCATGTAGAGTGGTTTTGGGTTGTCTGTGATGTCTATATGCAAAGCTTCTCTATAACGTTATTTATAGAGGTTTCTTCATTTTACAAAGTACCATGCATTGTAGACAAAAATATAGCATTTGACTATGGATTGGACAAAAAAAAATTGTTTAATGGTACAATGGTTAAAAGGCACTTCAAACTCGTCCTTGTCCCTGAACTGGTGATTTGAAGGGTATTTTACTGAGATTGCATTCTTGATCAAAATGTCGTCTTGGACAATACATATCTTTATCTCATAAAAATATTTGACAGCATTAGTCTTGGACTCCAACTTTAGTTTCATTAATCTTTTACCTTTTTATTATTTTTCTGAAGGTGCTGCTTAATAAGCTCTGGACGTTGGTGCAGAATTTTGGAAACAGATTCCCCCAAATGAACCTTTTAGGGTGATATTAGGAGATGTACGAGACAAATTGTACAATACTCATGAACGTACTCGCCAATTACTTTCTAATGGAATTTCTGACATACCGGATGAAGTAACCTTTACAAATCTTGATGAGGTACAAATAGATTCCCAAGTTATGCATATTTTGTATTTGCTGCTGGCATACATGTATTGTTAGTTTGTCTCACACTGTCTTGCTTTTGCTTTCAATTTTTGGAGCCACTTGAACTTTGTTACCGATCATTGTCTTCTACTGGGGACCAGCCAATTGCAGATGGCAGTCTTCTTGATTTCATGTGTCAAGTTTCAACATTCGGTTTGTCACTTGTTAGGCTGGATATTAGAAAGGAATCTGACAGACACACTAATGTTGTTGATGTAATTACAAGGCATTTAGGCATTGGATCCTACAAAGAGTGGTCTAAGGAATAATGGCAATCATGTCTCTTGTCAGAATTGTAAGGGAAATGACCTTTGTTTGGGCATGAACTCCCAAAGACAGATGTTATGTGCAAAAATATATTTGCACTTAATAAATGCAGTTGAAAGACTTGAAGGACTAGTACAAGGTAAGCCATTATGGATCTATAATAACTTGGTAATCATTATTTTTTATTCTTGGATGATGCAAACTTTGCTTGAATATCATCATTGTCAAGCAATAACAACTTCTTAAAGGGTGCTATCTCAATGGTAGAGCACCTGCCTAATTATATGCAGGAGATTGGTGGTTCGATTCCTCCGTACCCTATCATAAATTAGTGACTAAGAAAACGACTAAATTCACATATATATGACTATTAGTAGCTAATTTCCAGTATCTTATAGCGCGACTAACGTTTAGTTGTATTTAGCTTAATCATTACTATGTTATCATCTAGTAGTTTATTTAGTCGTATATTTGGTCATTAATTATGGCAATCAATGAGTAAATCAATGACTATCAATGACTAAATCAATGACTAAATCAGTGACTATTAATGACTAAATCAATGACTAATAAGTCAACCAATTAATGACGAGTGAAATACGACTAGCTATAAGATAGTGGAAATAGGCTACTATTAGTCACCGACTAAAAAATAGTCGTTTATAGTCGAATTTTAGTCATATTTTTAGTCATTAATTCCTCATTTTGTACTAGTGAATTACTCACCCCTATATTGAAATTATGTTGATATATAATCACTAATATATATATATGATTTTAAGTTTTTTACACTATATAGAATTACTCACCCCTATATTGCCATTATTATGTCCCCGAAGGGGATCATCTATGGATCGACATAACCCTATTAATCTCAGCCCTACTCTGTTTTAATTTTTTTTATTTCTAAGGTTTTACATGGTTACAATTTTATTTATTAAATTAGTTTCTATAAAAACCTATTTATCTTAAATGTAGTTGGTTCTAAAACAATGACGTAACTCTTGAAATTAGTGCCCTAGGAGGGGACGGCCAAATATCGTTAGCGTTTTACAGTACATGTGCATTGTGAAGAGAGCGTACACTCAATTGTTTTAGTAGATGCACTGCATGCAGCGAGCGTGGAAATCTGCATGCATACTATGCTACTGTGTTGGGCAAGTGGCCATTGTACACCAATTCTCACTAATTGCTAATTCAAGGGTTTTTTTGGGAATCGAGCGGCCACAGTAGAAGAGAAACAAGGAGGTAACCCAAGGATTCCGATCCGGAACCTACGTATAAACCAAGCATTGAATTCTAGTAATATAAGCTGTCCAATATTCTCCGTAATTTTAATCTCGATTCATCCATGGAAGCTACAGAGGCCTCGGTGATGGCCATGGAATGATTCAAAAAGTAATCGGCGGGCTAGGAGGCGGTTCAAAACAAATACAAAACGGTTCGGTTCAAATGCGGTCAGGCACTGTGGGTTATCACTCTCTCTCTAGATTTTTATTTGCTTGCTATCAATTTCTTTGGGGATAGAAAGAGCTTTTGCTACTGTAATGACAGATTTTGTATGGCACATCTTATGGTTTACCAATATTATGAGGTTTTATGTGATGATGTTAAATCTGGTTGGGCTATTCATTCATTAGAAGGTTGTCTACCTAATCCTTTTTTTCTTATAGTTTCATGTTATATTTTTCCTTCATCGTTATTTATGGTTGCACATTAGTTATGGGATATGGAAGCTGCAGAGGCCATGGTGATGGCCATGGAAGCCGTAGAGGCATATAGAAGAAACACAAGCGGAGAGCTTATTCGAGCGGGGTGGAGGAGTAGTCCAAGCGACACAAACATCACAGCAACAATAGTTCCAACAAAAGAGACCTAGATAAAAATAAAGATACTCCTAACCTACGAAGAGATTCTTAGGATTTTACTGGAGAATTGCAACTATAGGCTCGATGATTCTTATGCTCTCTATTACCTTGTACGACATGGGATAGACAGTTTGAGTCTTCTCATGTTTAAATTGCTAGATAAATGCCAAAAACAAGCTTGTTGTCACATTCAAGCACACTTGAGTTGCAATATTATTGTCCTGGAGAACTGAATGTTGGGAATTTGAGGGAAATGGGATATACTTGGATATTTCTACAAACTAGTGATAATTTGAAACACGTCCATTGGCATTGATGCCTACTAGCAGACATCAAGCCCGAAGTTATATGGATATGAGCTAGTTACTGTCATCGCTCCTCTCTTTATGATGTCCCTAATCAGATTCCAATCCGTGTTTGATCCCCATGTCACTTCTTTATCCTCAATATTGTCCATAGAGCCATAGAAACTACAAACTCCATACTCAGATCCTTCATTTCCAGGACCACCAGAAAACAGAACCTGCCTCCTAGGTGCTCCTAGAAGATCAAAGTTATGTTCTCCAGAGTCTTGTCTCTGGAGATCAGACTAGTTAAGCTAGAAGATAAGAGTAATGTTCTCCAGAGTCTAGATAACGTATTTGAGGATCTCTTTACCATAGCTTAACTAGAAATATCAAACTAAATGGTTTATTTATGTATGTACCACTTAGACCATGGTTCTCTCCAGAGGAAACTATCAGACAGTTTATTGGCTTCTTCTCTGTCTGATGATTTTATTAGGGTGTCATATTTCTCCTCCTCTCTTTTTCTTTCTCGTCCACAAATGCCTTGAGGTGCCACCTTTTGACTGGATATTTATTATTGTTTCACCATTTTGTTTTTTTTAAGGAGTTGTTATCACACTACCACTATGTACTTGCACTGGATTATACACTACCACTATGTACTTGCACTGGATTATACTTCTGAGTCCCATTGACCTACTTTTGTGGTCATTTATTGAACATTAATACAGAAACTTATCTTGTCTTATCTCATTTGGTTACTTGAATACATTAACATATATTATTCCTCTATTTATTTGTTTGAAGTGTGTATGAAAGTTCTGAATATATATATATATATATAGGCTTAGGCTTGTATTTGAAAGAAAACAGGTTTGGCATTAAGGTAATGAGTGGCATTTGAAAAATAGTTGTGAGATGTTTTTTTCAAACAAATTTTATAAGTAGGTTTATGAGATTCTAATTTTCTTTGCAGCGCCCCACCCTATGATGAGATTCTGTTCCACATTATTAATGCTGCTCAACTCTCCTCCTACAGGTTTGATATCAAAGCAAGGAAAAAGCAGAAACCATACAGAAACAATTAAGTAAATCATACAGAAAAAATCAACAGAATCATTTGCATAATTTTATGAAATCGTAATCTGATATAGTTTTGGAACTTTTATTTACTTTTTGTGGTAATTTTCAAATCTCGTGCGCCAAAATATTGGTTGTATTCCCCTCCTCGGTTTTTGAATTTTTTTGGCAACTTCAAATTTTCGGATTCCAAAAACCTAATCGGGTCTTTTTGCGTTCTGGAGAAGTCGAAATAGCTGAAAAAATGTTAAACACCCAGGAGGAAAGCCCGACCGGATTTTGACGCCCAAGAATTCCATTATAATAAAACAAAAGAAAATTCCTTTGCCTAGCCCAAGAAATCCTTTCTTAAAAAAAAAACCTCCGCTGGTTAGAGAAAAATTCGTTTGCAAGGAAAGTTGTTGAGCAATGCAAAATATTTTTACAGAGCAAATCAAACTCATTTTTCCAGCAAATCCAATTTCCTTTATAGAGCAAACAAATTTTTAAGCCAAACAAAAGAAATTGTTTTTTTATGGGAAGGAAAATTTTGTTGCAACTTGGTGCATTTGATCACAATCTTATACAGGAATTTGCAGCTCAATAAACTCTACTTAGATAAATTATATAGGGTTTCCATCATTCCATGGTTCAATATCATAGTTGTTTGAGCTTTCAATTCCCAATGGAGCCACTGAGTACAGAGCGCTACCTAACATTTAAATAGTTATGCTCAAGATTCTAAGTACAGTAATGATACCAGCACTTGTCAATATGATGCCAATCAACAAGGATTGTAATGATTATCGCGATCAGAGGACGTTGAGATCATCAACTAACAATCATTACATGTGAAATCTCAAACCACATCGATTTTTCAGCTTATGCTCTTCATAGAAGAATTACAAGGAAATACATGCTCGGGTTGCTAATTCTAGTCCGATTTCATCCCTATCAGGCCTGTTCTGAGTTGGGTTTGCAATCCACCCACTCCTGCATTCGTACTGCCAACTCTGATCCCATTTCTGCAAAATTTGGCTGGTTTCCGCAGTGGGTTTGTAGGATAGAGGATTCCTAAAGATGGGGTGCGAGGGACGTCGAGTATTTGTGGCGTTTCTGCTGAAGTTTTTGAAGTTTTGGAGTCCAATTTTAAGTTTGAATGTTTTATTACTGAAAGCCATTAAAATCGCAAAAGGTACTCTAAATCTATGCCTTTAAACTTCAGTCATAAATCCTATTATGACTTGAAAGCATAAACACTGACAAAGTCAAAAATCCTAGTTATGAAACACTTTCAAGTATTGAAAAAGGAGGAACAAAATGCATATCCATGGTCTCTGCCTTTCCTAATCCACACCTGCATCGTTTCTTTTCATCGGTTTTTATGTTATTGAGATCAAGTTTAAGCTTTTCATTTCCACAGGCTAATAGCTTTGGCTAATTTTATTGTTCCGCTCTATTTGTTTTTTTAGATGTGGGTTTTTGTGGAAGGTTGAGGTTTGGTGACCCCATTTTTGTGGACTTTCGAATGCCTGTTGTCTTTCTCTAGGCAGGCATGGTAATTTCTTGACGGCATTTTAAACTTAAAATTTTTGAAAGCTTGTTTTCAAAGCTGTAATGACTGTTCATTAACATACCCTACAAATTTTCTACATTATTATGAAAAAGGATTGAAGTGCATTACATATTTTCCATTTGTTTTCAAAGCTGTAATGGCTATTAATAAACATACGCGCCACATATTTTATCTATTATGAAGAAAAAGGCTTGTAATGGAGTACATATTTTCTATATTATTATGAAAAAGGATTGCAGTGGATTTCATCTTTGATAGAAAGGTGATATACTCACTATTTTGTTTCACTAGTATTATTTAATGAGTACTGATATGCTTTTAGACAACAAAGATAACAACACCACCCTCAGTTGCTCTTCTTTATCTCTAGCTTTTGTTGGTATTAATTTCAACTATCTACCGCTACATGTAGCGAACCTAGCTATTTATTTCAGTTTAATTTTTGATTTATGAATCTGGACATGTTATGTCTCTCGGGAACGGAGAACCATCTGTACAGCTTTAAACTCTTATGGATATACTCATTTTTTTGATGTATAGAGTTAGGGGATCATCAATGAAACAGCTCTGTCTTTTGCTGCTCGATTGAAGTGCTGTAGCACTGTGTAAATCTTGGAAATGCTCTGTTTTTTTTTGTGTTTTGTCTCCTTTGTCCCTTCATTGTGGTATCAGAGCAATACCATGGCGTAGAGCTTAGTCTCCGCCATCTCAGAAGCCGCCAGCCTAAACGAAGGAGCCGGCTGTTGTGTGAGGTCTGTTCTGAAGGCAGAACCTCTGGGTGTCGAGTTTACCTCCACCATTCGTCCCACTGGTAGAAGCCAGAATTCGTGAAGCTTTCCTTTTATACAGATTTTGTGGGTGCCTAGACTGCCCGCTTCAGAATGTAAGTTGTCCAGTGTATCAAGACGTCATTTTTTCTCTGAAAGGAATCGTAGTTCGTGTGTTAGCTTCTGTAACAGTGTGTTCAAGATGCCCTTTCATCTTGTGTGAAGAGAAGTGATGGCTTGTGTGAAGAGAAGTGAGGGCTGAAGCCCATGATGACAGAGTGAAAGGACTGGAGGTCGCATCCCTGGAAAAGGAGAGGGCCGTAGCCCGTAGTTTTTTTGTTTTGTTGAGAAGAAGAAATCCCCTGCCACCAATATCTGGTGCTGGGTGAGTCGGTGCTGCCTTTGATAGATGCATCCATCTTTGCAGAGACCCTCTTCGTTGGTAATCTTTCTTTGCTGAGGGCATTGAACCATTTATGTTAATAGCTACAGCGTGAGGCAGTTTCTCTAGATGAGTATGAAAGAAAACCTTTGTGGTTGTTGAAGAAGTCTCAATGTTTCTGTTTCTGCCCATGTCTGATGAGCTATGCTTTCTCACATTATCTAGAAGTCATCGTGGCTTGTAGTTTGTCTAATTCTACATCTGTGTATTCGAGCCAGTTGAGCCGACAGCTTTGCTACCATTATGGAAATGAAGTAGCAGTTGCTGATGTCGTGAGCTCTGAATTACTCGGTTCAGATGTGTTAATGCTGAGTGCTCCCATTGTTAATGATAGAGCAGATTTATTGTTGAATGCTCCCATAGTTTAGTGGATGAGAACTAGTGGTTGAGCGATCTCGTGGGTATCCCGCGTGCTGTTGAGCCATCTATGTAGGAGGAGGAGTTGTCTATTGTCTGTGGACGTGAAGAAGCCAGAAAGAGGGTCGTTGTCCACTGTTGCTTAGTGGAAGGATCCGTGTGGGCTTGAAATTGTGAACCATCTGCAACTAGCAAGGAAGCCGTGGAGGAACATTGAAATAGAGTACTCTGCCTACAGTTACAAAAGAAGAAACTTCAGAAATCCCGAGTCACGGCGTTGAGCAGTATGGCAGCACAGCCTCAAATTCCACCTTTGACTGGTAAGAACTATGACTTTTGGTCTATAAAAATGAAAACCCTTCTCTGTTCACAAGATTTGTGGGATTTAGTTCAGAATGGGTACATAGAACCTCCTTATGAGGCATCTTATTTGGCTTTAACACAAGCACAAAAAGATTTGCTGAAAAACAACAAGAAGAAAGATGCTAAGGCACTTTCTCTCATACAGCAAGCAATGGATGATTCAATCTTTCCTAGAATAGCATCAGTAAGAAAATCCAAAGATGCATGGGACATCTTAGACACAGTCTATCAGGGTTTAAGTAAGGTGAAGGTTGCTAAACTACAAACCCTTAGGAAAATTTTTGAAAATCTACAAATGAATGAGACATAGACTGTAGATCAATTTCATAATCATCTAATGACAATTGTAAACCAGATGAGAACCCATGGTGAACAAATTTCTGACCAAAAGGTTGTGGAAAAGGTATTAAGAAGTCTGCCCAGCAAATTTGATGTTGTTGTTGTGGCAATTGAGGAGTCAAAGGATTTGACTCAGCTCTCCATTGATGAGTTAATGGGATCCCTGTTATCCCATGAGTCTAGGGTAAACAGAAACTCAAATTTCTCATTTGATACTGCTTTCAAGACACAGCTAACAGTTGGAAGAGGAAGAGGAAGGCCATTCTATAGAGGCAGGGGTAGATTTCAATTTCAAAGAGAAAAAGAATCAAATATAAATAGGACTGGTAGGTATGTCCAAAACCCACATCCAGGAAACTTTAGAACCACAAGTAATAACTTTTATCAACAGCAGAATCAAAGAATTGATAAATCCAAAATTCAGTGTTTCTATTGTAAGAAATTTGGGCATTATGCTAGGGAATGTAGAAAGAAGAAAGCAGATGCCAGAAAACAATCTGCAAATCTAGTTGAGAAATCAGAAGATAAAATTGATTCAATTCTTATTACTTGCAATGTTGCACAAGAGAATCCAAATGATGTATGGTTTCTAGACAGTGGCTGTAGTAATCACATGTCTGGCAACAAGGAAGTGTTCACTGAAATAGATAGTTCGATACAGTCTAAAGTGAAGTTTGGAGATGATAATAAAGTTTCAGTCAATGGCAGAGGTACGGTTAATGTATTTGCAAAAAATGGAGATAAAAGACATATTAATGATGTGTATTTTGTACCTGGTCTGAAATGCAATTTAATTAGCATTGGACAACTAATGGAGAAAGGCTATAAGGTAATTTTCAACCATGACACTTGCACAATTCTTGACAAGAATCCTAGAAAAGGGTTGATTGCAAAGGTTAAAATGACTAAAAATAGAATGTTTCCACTTACATTAAAGAGTGAAATTTAGAATTATGTGAATGCTTATAAAGTTCAAAGTTTGGATCAATCTTGGCTTTGGCACTTGAGGTATGGACATTTGTATTTTGGGGGGATTAAACTTATTATAGAAAAACCAAATGGTTAGAGGGTTGCCACCGATTGAACAACCAGCAAGCTCATGTGAGAGTTGTATCTTAGCAAAACATCATAGAGAAGCTTTCCAAGTAGGCACTTCGTATCGAGCAAAAGAACCTCTAGAGATAGTTCATACAGATTTGTGTGGACCAATGTAGGATCCATCATTGGTTGGAAACTTATACTTTCTAACTTTTATTGATGATTACAGTTGAAAAACATGGGTATATTGTATTAAACAAAAATCAGAAACTTTTGAAGTGTTCAAGAATTTCAAAACCTTGGTTGAAAAGCAAAGTGGAAAGTTCATCAAAGTGTTGAGGTCTGATAGAGGAGGTGAATACAAATTGAATGAATTCATGGAATTTTGCAGAAATCATGGAATTAAGAGGCAGTTTACAGCTCGGTATAGACCACAGTAGAATGGTATGGCAGAAAGAAAAAATAGGATAATTATGAATATGGCAAGAAGCATGTTGAAGGCCAAGCATTTGTCAAATGAGTATTGGGCAGAAGCAGTTGCATGTTCAGTCTACATCTTGAACAGATGTCCTACAAAAAGTGTGAGGAATAAAGTACCTGAAGAAGCTTGGAGTGGCAAGTGCTGCAATGTCTCACATATTAGAATATTTGGGTGTGTGGCTTACTCCCATGTACCTAAAGAAATTAGAAGGAAGTTGGATGATCAAAGTGAAAAATGTATCTTCATTGGGTATAGTGAGCATTCTAAAGCATATAAACTCTATAATCCTATTACCAAGAAGCTGATTGTAAGCAGAGATGTAGAATTTAAGGAGGAGGAATCATGGGATGGAAGTATTGATGAAATAGTTACACATGGAGCAGCTTTACCTCATGTTGAAGATGATGAAGAAAATGTACAAGATGGACAACAAATTCCACATTTATATGTACCTGGACATGTACCAGGATCCAACACACCAAGAAGGAGCACAACAGACTTTAACTCACCTCAAACAAGAACACTAAGAAATTTTATGCAAGAAGAGCAACCGGGACTTGGAGGCCAGCATACATCAAGTTCACAAGTAAGTGATGAATCTGATCCTACTCTAGCAGAATTGAGATCTAGGATTAGAGAACAAAAATCTAGAAGCCTAAGAGAAATCTATGAACAACATGATGAAGAACTAGATTTGAATTCAAATTTTGCATTATTGACTTATCAACCAGTTAATTTTGAAGAAGTAATTAAATATGATGCATGGATAAAAGCTATGGATGATGAAATAGATGCTATAGAGAGAAATGAAACTTGGGAATTAGTAGATTTACCTGATGGAAAAGACTGCATAGGTGTAAAATGGATCTATAAAACAAAGTTGAATGCTGATGGAAATGTTGAAAAACACAAGGCTAGGCTTGTGGCACAAGGTTTTAGTCAACAACTCGGCATAAATTATAATGAGACTTTTGCACCAGTAGTGAGACTAGACACAGTTAGACTTTTTAGCTATAGCAGCACAAAATAATTGGAATGTGTATCAGATGGATGTAAAATCTGCATTTTTAAATGGACATTTAGAGGAGGAGGTTTATGTAAAACAACCAATTGGGTATGAAATAAGAGGATGTGAAAATAAAGTTTACAGGCTGAAAAAGGCTTTATATGGGCTGAAGCAAGCACTTAGAGTGTGGTACAACAGAATAGACTCATATTTGCTGAGTAATGGATTCAATAGATGTGCTAGTGAGCCTACATTGTACACAAAATCAAATCAACAAGGTAAAATCATGATTGTATGTGTATATGTTGATGACTTAATTTTCACTGGAAATCTGTCTATAGAATCATTTAAAACAGCAATGAAAACAGAGTTTGAAATGATACATTTGGGAATGATGAAATACTTTCTTGGAATTCAAGTTGATCAATCTGAAAAAGGGATTTTTATATGTTAATCTAAGTATGCTAAAGATGTATTAAGAAGATTTCGAATGCTGAACTGTAAACCAGTCTCAACACCCATAGCAACAGGAACTAAACTAAGTAAAGAGGACAATGAATCTTTTTTTGGATCCAACTCAATTTAAGAAATTAGTTGGAAGTTTGATGTATCTAACAGCAACTAGGCCAGATATCATGTTTGCGGTGAGCTTAATTTCCAGGTTTATGGAATCTCCAAAAGGGTCTCATTGCCAAGTAGCAAAAAGAATCTTAAGATATGTTTCAGGAACAATGAATTATGGAATTTTGTATTCAGCAGGTTCAGATTTTAGATTAACAGGCTACACAGATAGTGACTTTGCAAGCAGCATAGATGACAGGAAAAGTACAACAGGTTATGTATTTAACTTTGGTTCTGGTGCAGTTTCATGGGCATCAAATAAGCAACCCATAGTGACCATTTCATCAACTGAAGCGGAGTATGTAGCAGCCACGTCAGCAGCTTATCAAGCAGTGTGGATGCGGAGAGGTTTGTCCAAGTTGTTGCATGAACAGGAGGATCCAACAGTGATCTTTTGTGACAATAATTTTGCAATTGCATTATCAAAAAACCAAGTATTTCACAAAAGGAGCAAGCACATAGATACTCGATATCACTTCATCAGAGAACTTGTTAACAACAAAGAAATTAACTTGAAATTCTGCAGGTCAAAGGAACAGCTAGCCGATATATTTACTAAGCCTCTAGCAAAGGAGCTTTTTGAGTTTCATAGAGAGAATCTTGGCATTGTTAATGCAGTATATGTATGACTGTAGATGTAGGTTGGATATCATAATTCTGTCAATGATATATCCTATTTTGCTTTTGTTTTTCGTTGAAGGTTGCAATTAAGGGGGAGTTTGTTGGTATTAATTGCAACTATCTACCACTACATGTAGCGAACCCGGCTATTTATTGCAGTTTAATTTTTTATTTATGAATCTGGACACGTTATGTCTCTTGGGAATGGAGAACCGTCTGTCCAGCTGTAAACTCTTATGGATATACTCATTTTTTTGATGTATAGAGTTAGGGGATAATCAATGAAACAACTCTGTCTTTTGCTGCTCGATTGAAGTGTTGTAGCACTGTGTAAATCTTGGAAATGCTCTTTTTTTGTGTGTTTTGTCTCCTCTGTCCCTTCAGCTTTCATGGGATCCAAATTCATTGTTAGCCTTAGCTCACTCTAAGACTACCAAGATTTACTGAAAGCGAACTATTGATATTTAATGAAAGCATCGGATTTAAGAAAGAAATGTTGAAAAGCTGTCAGATTGCCAGAAGTTCAGATTATTTACAATTTCTCAAATTATAATAATCATCTCGGAATTTACACGCTTTCATTTCAATTAAGCCTCTGAAAGGGAACGGTACTAGAACACCCGTTAGATGGCTAGAAGTGGAGCTTGTTTGCAATATATATTCCTCGTGTCAGACTTCAAATATTTCATTAAAATAAAGCCTCTCATAGGGAAGCAAAGCTCCAATTGTTGTTAGATTGCTGCAAATCCATCTTCTTTGCAAGTTCTTAAATTATAGTCCTTTTCTAGAAATTCAAAGGATTTTATGGGCCAATTCTTGAAATCCTCATAATTTTAATTATAACGAGGTGGCAATGTCCTCGACATTGTCAATATGTGTTTCTACAAAATGGAATGACAAGAGACTATTAACAAAGAGAGAAGCATTTTGCATAAGGTCACTGACATTTGTCTAACAACATGGAAACATACAGTTAATGTCTCTATCAAGAGACATCAAAATTATTTTCAATCTCTAAGTTATCACTAACCTTTCACTTGATCTCTCTATGCAACCTATCACAATGTAATCCCAAACTATCATCTTTATCATGAAACCATAGAGACAAAGATGTCTCCGCTCAATAATGATATGGACTCTAAAGCTACGCATGTTTACAAGCAAACAAAACGTGAGACCTCAAGTCATTGTAATGATTCCTAAAAGGCAAGTGGGGACATAGGTCAAGTTGGCATATTTACTATTATTAAGAAAATTGAAATGATAATTTTGAAAAACTAATTAGTGTGACTAATATATATACATTGCAACTAAGCACAACTGAAGAATAGTTTGTATTCATTTATTACCATTTTTTTTTTTAAATCTTAAATGTCTCATGTCTAGGGATATTACCATTTATGTGGATCATGCTGTGGATCATGCTGAAATTAAAGAGGGCCGGGACAAATTATGATGGTGTTCATATGTGAAAGAAACATCGAAGTACAAGTATTCAAATGATCAAAGAGACCATCAACAATAATTTTTGAAGCACTTTCAAGGCATTTGCAAAACACATGTTAATAATTTGCACAACACATTCCAACTTGATTTTTTTAATAATCTAATTTAATTTCTTTTTCTCAATAACTATATATAAAATAAATACTTTCTAATTATCAATAATTATATATAAAATAAATACTTTCTAATTATTTAATATGGCCTGCTTTTGTTATGAATCCGTCATCCACTTGACTTTTTGTTTTGTCTTGGATCATTATCCATTTGTTTTGAATACATTGAGGTATGAAATTGTGGATTTTGAATTGTTAAAAAGAAATCCATTTATTTATGAAATTGTGGATTTTGATTTGTTAAAAAGAAATCCATTTATTTATTTATCATCCTCAAATCAAATAGTTAAGAGGAGCCAAGACAGATATCTCAAAAATATACAAAACTTGTTATTGAAAATGCCCATTGGCTTTAATAGATAGAATATGGAATAAGTAGTATAGAAATTAATTAAAATCCTCAAATGCATCCAGCTCCGAATATCAATACCTGTCAAGATAAAAGTTATCTCGAAATATCAAATAAAAGTTATCAATTGATATTAGGAATGAAGATCAACCAAATTTTATTTAATAATCTGATCATTTATCCATTTAATTATATTAATATATAGAAGAAAAATCAAACTGCTTTAAATTTAAAAATATTTTTCTTTTATCTATACATTACGTTACAATTTCTTGGTTCAAGTTTTTCAAAATCTAAAGACAACATGGATGCCAAATATACATAAAACTATTTTCAATATATAATATTCTTCCTAAAAGACCAAGAATAATTCATAAATAGAAAACTTGAATGTATCACTAAGTTGTACATCTAAAATGCAGGCATCCGACTACCTCATCAACGACTGGATCTGGATCAACGTACTCTTCAACTGCATCCAATGTTTGCATGTGTACTGAGGTCTAACTGTAAGATCAACCCTGAGCTACATGAACTGCTCCAAATCAAATGCCATTTTAGGGCTAGGAACCTTGGAGAAGCATTACTTATGTTGAAAGGAGGCCATCATCCATGCCAATCATAATTCACTTCAATGCTTTTTGAGGAAGCACCTAATTCAGCTAGTTCAGGCAAAAGCAATCAATCTAATAACCATCACTAACCAATAAGCATTAAGCAATATATAATTTATTGAAGGCAACCGTAAGCATAATATTTTGACCTGATCTATCTGGCACGGATTTTGAAACACAATTAAAGCCTTTTACTCCTCGCAAATAAAATACAAAAAGTAGCAGCAGTTCAATAATAATAACTAGAATTTTGCAACGCCACTGTCACTATTACGCAAATTAAATAAGAAACCAACTTATGTATTTGGTACTGTAGGATATAGTCTGATTATGAAATAACATATTGGCATGAACTGTGAGTGACAATAAGGGTCTTTCCCCACTGTAGAGCCCCAAAATTTCTGTAACACAACTCCAAAAAATAAATCTTTAAAAGTTAATTTTACAAAATTTTAACCAATCTTTATAAAATAAATCTTTAAAAGTTAATTTTACAAAATTTTAACCAATCTTTATAATTAAAATTATGAGGAATTAAAGGATTCGCCCATAAAAACCTTTGAATTTCTAGAAAAAGGACTATAATTTAAGAACTTGCAAAGAAGATGGATTTGCAGCAATCTAACAACAATTGGAGCTTTGCTTCCCTATGAGAGGCTTTATTTTAATGAAAAGCATTGAAGTCTGAGACGAGGAATATATATTGCAAACAAGCTGCACTTCTAGCCATCTAACGGGTGTTCTAGTACCGTTCCCTTTCAGAGGCTTAATTGAAATGAAAGCGTGTAAATTCTGACATGATTATTATAATTTGAGAAATTGCAAATAATCTGAACTTCTGGCTATCTGACAGCTTATTATGTTGATATATAATAAAGTTGACCCTCTTGCCTCTAGCTGTAATGTGTGATGCAACTCTATGGGTCTTTCTCGATTGTTTTAGTTCGATGGTGGGGCTATCCATTAAATCTTTGAATTTGATCATGAATTTCATGGACGTATAAGTAATCATCTTGCTAACGTGTTTAGTGCATATTATTGTTCTCCGTATGTGACTGCATATTGTTCGGTGTTTATTACGTACTTCTAGTTAACCTTCTTACATCATGATCTCGAAGGGTGTGGTGAAACTAATAAGCTGAGTTTGAAAACCGATATATGTCACAAGTCACAACACATGGGATACAACTTCACAATATTTGTAGCAATTCAATATTTCACCCTGACCAAACTAATTAACATGATTGGAAGGAGAAACGCGTACGCACGTCTCAGATTTTCAGATTTTATTATAGAAATAGCAAAATGGCATCATTCATTGAAAATTACAAAACAGACTTCTGGCAGCTATGGCTCTGCAGTCAAGCAGCTAACCAACGTCTACAGCTAAATGAGTAATATATATATCCATCTTCTCCATGATGTCTCCCTAAAACCTTAATAACCTGCAAGCAAACATGAAAATATTGTAAGCTCGAGATGTGGCAAAAAACTGCAATGCGATTGAATAAATGTATAACTCCAACGCCAATAACAATCAATAGTAGCAGGAGTAAAACTATACAAATTCTACATTACTGGATACAGGATTTAGGATTCTAATAGTCAATGCTTACTACATAAATTTTCTCCAAAATGGCATGAAAAACATACATTGTATAAGAAATATCGTAGAACAAACAACACATATAAAGAATAACAGCGTACCTTATCAATTTGCTTTGCAGAATCTAATATGGTGGCGGCGGAGGAGACTTGTAAGAGTGGTGGTGTATAGGTGGTGACGGGTAGACGGGTGGTTTGGGATGGGAAGGGGGAAAAGTAGGTACTGCTTTGGGGGGAGTAGGACTTACAACATGGGTTGGGGGAGGAGGAGATTTGTACCCGTTTGGTTTTTCTGGTGGGGATGGAGTTGCTTTTGGTGGTTTGGCCAATGGAGAAGGTTTGTGATGCGGAGGAAGAGGAGTTGGCCATGATTTTGGTGGTGAAGGAGGAGGAAGGGGCTTGTCAACTGGCGGAGGCTTAGCGTATGGTGCAGGAGTTGGCTTTGGCGGAGGTGGGGATTTGTACTTGTATGGAGGAGAAACTGGCACCGCCTTAGGAGGAGGTTTCTCCACTACTGGTGGCTTTGGGACGACTGTGGGTGCAGGAGGCGGCTTATGATGGATTGGAGAAGGAACGTGAGATGGAGGAGGAGGAGATTTGTACGGGGTAAGGCTTTGGGGGTGGAGACTGATAGTATGAAGCAGCTGACGGATTCGCAGCAGAAATGCAGCCAACAATGAGAAGCAGGAACAACTTGCAAACGAAAGACATCCCGGCACTTGCCATCTTCTGTTTGGGCAGTAGAGAGCTCCGAAAGCCGAACTGTGTCGTAAGATGGTCGTAGATGAATGGGTATTTATAACAATCGAGAAGGACTCAGAAGATGAGGATTTTGGTGAGAAGTTTCGTGATGCAGAGTGGTATTTAATATTCTTGCAGAGCCCGTCTGTTTGACAATGACATGACGGGACATTGTCTTATTGCATTACAGCTCCACAGAGTTTAAGTTGTTATCTACTGAGAGCGGACAGAGCTGACACTAACGAAAGACGACAAATTTTTTCTACACAGAATTCACACGATACAATGCTCTTGGAAAAATGTATTCTACATGGACAACGCTTCCATAACTCGCTCACGTCCACATAGTAGTTTTAAGTTGTCATCCACTAACGGCGATACAGGACAAATTATTTCTACACAGATTTCACAATACAAGTCTAAGTGCATTGCACCTGAAAACAAATGCCTAAATATAATTCTGCTGAAACCAGTAAATATACTACTAATCTATATCTATATTACTGTATATAACTTTCACGTCATACGTTTAACTCCCGCAGCGAGATTTTAAATCTGATTTTGTCTAAAATGTCAACACCCACATGGCGGTGCCGACGGATTTCACCCATCTGAACAGCCTGCAAAACAACTCCCAAGACGATTAGTGTAAGACGGCTTTTTGGTTATATTTACACGTCGACATACTTTTATATTCTAAAGGGTTTGATTGAAGCACGTTATTATTTACAGAGCGATTAAGTAATGGGAGGGCTGTCATAATTATATTATACCTCATTGTCAGAGAAACCCAGTTGAGAATCGGAGTGCACATGATTAACACACACAAAACAATAGATTGTATTACTTGCATAAACATAGATACAACAGGTACATATGTAGTTAGAGTTAGATCCAACTTATTCCATTTTTGTAGGGAGAAGTTGAGAGAATATCTCAACTTCCTCCAGTTACCCCCAACCTAATCCCTAAACTCTAGGAATCTCTAATGAGTCATTATTATCTAACTGCCCCCCTTAATGACTACATTACACAACATAACAAAAGGTTACAACATAAACTGTCTGACTGATCCTCATATGCAGTTACACCCATCTCTGAACTTCATAGACACGCTCTTTCTCTCCATCATCTTCGAGCTACCAATTCATCCAGCATAAATAAAACTGCTTCCGACCATCTTTGACGTTCTTTGTACAACTGACGCTTCTCGACCTTCCGAAGGACAATCTCGATACTGAACCATTTTATGGATACACTTCCATCTGTGAAATTCCCCCGAAGAGCAAATTTAGACAGTAAAATAGGACAGTGATCTAGGTACAAAATATTTTCAGCAGTCAATTTCACAACTGACCTCTTAACACAAAATAAAAAATACGACTTCCACATAAAGCTTTCACAATTTTCGAACACTTCAAACAATGCACAGACAACTAAAGAATGCAACTAAAGAATGCAAGGGAAACCTCCCAGTTATGAAGAATCAACCATACAGTAGCAATATACTTCCATATAGCGTCTCCTCCTCTTGTTGCGATTCTTCTTCTCACACCCTTCATCATATGTAGCGCCTTCAACAATGGCTCCCCTCTTGGTTAGTGGCAGCGATTCAAATTCCTTTACAGAGAACAACAATATTCAATAGACAACAACATGGAGTCACTTAAGATCCGATCTGAACTCTTTTGACCTTCTGTTTCACCTTATGTTTCAGATAGAGCAACAGATTTGAAGAGTGTAGACACAACTGGAAACATGGATCTTGCAACCAAATAAGAATTTGAGCGAGTTTCTCACGCACATCTTCCGTAGTCCTCCCTAACCACAAGCTTAACGCATATATGTGCTTCTGGGTAGCGTGTATCAATGGTGGCTACAACAGAACAACGTCCTTGTGAGAGGATTGCAGATGATACAGCAGTCTAGTCTCCTGCGATGTTCAGGGTACACAAGGGTCGCCAAGAACAAGCCTGTAGCTGATCTCACATACAGCACGACAGCTCACACATATTCCAGCCCCTCTCGTGAGAGAGTCAAGGCTGTCCTTGCTTTGATACCAAGTTGAGAATCGGAGTGCACATGATTAACACACACAAAACAATAGATTGTATTACTTGCATAAACAGAGATACAACAGGTACATATGTAGTTAGAGTTAGATCCAACTTATTCCATTTTTGTAGGGAGCCATTTTTGTAGGGAGAAGTTGAGAGAATATCTCAACTTCCTCCAGCTACCCCCAACCTAATCCTTAAACTCTAAGAATCTCTAATGAGTCATTATTATCTAACTAACCCTTGACCAAACATCGAATCTGATTTAAACTACGACTCACGAGATGGCCCCACATTCTTTGAACAAGCGAAATTTCCCACCGCCACTTCCTCGAAGCGTTTGGGCGCTCCTACAAATATGAGCCCCATGAAAGCATATTATACCAACGGAGCAGCTCTCTTCTCACAATGCTCTCAAACATGGACGTCCAATTCATTTGCAAGTTATGGCTCGTTCTCATTGTTGGTTGCATTTGTGCTGCAAATCCATCAGCCGCTTCATACGATAAATCTGCGCCTCCAAAGCCATACCCTTATAAATCTCCTCCTCCTCCGTCTCATGTTCCTTCTCCAGTCCATCATCATAAGCCACCCCCTGCACCCACAACCGTCCCCAAGCCTCCAGTAGTGGAGAAACCACCGCCCGTGCATAGCAAATCTCCTCCTAAGGCGGAGCCAGTTTTTCCTCCATGCAAGTACAAATCCCCACCTCCTCCAAAGCCGACTCCTGCACCATACGCTAAGCCTCCGTTAGTTGACAAGCCCCTTCCTCCTCCACCACCAAAATCATGGCCAACTCCTCTTCCTCCCCATCACAAGCCTTCTCCATTGACCAACCCACCAAAAGCAACTCCATCCCTGTACGGATACAAATCTCATCCTCCCCCAACCCATGTCGGAAGTCCTAATCCCTCCAAAGCAGTACCTGTTTTACCCCCTCCCCATCCGAAATCACCCGTTCACCCCTCACCACCTGCACACCACTACTCGTACAATTCTCCTCCTCCTCCTTACTAGTTTCAGAATTTTATTCGACTAATAAGGTACGGAGTTTACTGGACATAAAATGCTAGTGGCTAGTTTACTCTTTGGTCTATCTTGTTGAATGATCTATTAAATTTTGGCATTTTGCAGGATATATGTTTGTTTCAAGTGCTGAAGACTTCTGGAAGAACATACCAGTATCTTACTTATATAATCTGTAGTAATCTATGAACTGCCTTATTGCGGAAATAAATTATACACAGGGTAAACAGAACACCTTCATCAGGATTTAGATGAGAGATCATAAGATTTTTTTGAATTTTGTTATGGTTGTACTATTTCCATCCCAATAAATAAAGGCAGGTTATGTTGTGCTACTTCGTTTGCATAAAAGGCTTAAAGTCTTATATCAAGTTATGTTTACAAAGTGTACATGTGATTTGTATATGCGATCACATATCTTTATCGAAGTGCTTTGATAGATCCCATTTTTATTAAGCAGGTCCTTACGGTTCAATTTTAAACTAATTAGTAAGTAGGCAGAGACAGGTTTCATCAAATCTTATCAAATTCATTTTATCGAAATATTTTTAGATTGGGCAAATGTGATCCGATAAATTGAACAGAGTAGTTTTATTACTTTATTTGTATGAATTTATTAGATTTCAATTAACAGATGTATTAAATGTTAGAAGAAATTATTGGTAAAAATGAATTTACGATAAATAAACTTTTATTTTAACAGTAACATATTAACTTTACACACTTCACATTATAACATATTATACACTTCAAAATATACGTTTTTCTGATGTGCTTTTCTAACCATGCATTTCTTAAGCATTTTAAAATCCAATCAAGCTATCAATATCAATATATTTTTCATTTTACTTTCATAAAATTAATTCTCCTGCTATGGTAAACTGCTATTTTGACAATAATCTATTTTACTTCCTCTTCAATTATTAACTTCCATCAATATACAACATGCAATTCGAAGTTCTACGAGGCGTGGAATTGCATGATTTAACCATCGTTTATTACCAATAAAATTGCAAATGACAAGGCACATGCATTCCTGGTCCGTGAAGATGTTGTAAATAAAAAAAAAAAACATTGCACGTGTAATACATTTTTATAATCAGTCCCTTTATATTTCTATAATCACTTTCGCTGTAGTTATTATCCTATTAATTTTTCAAATAGTTATTCTTTTTGTCACCAACAATTATGGTCATAGCTTCTTTGGCTCAGTAAGCTTGTTTCCATTGTTTAATGCACTGTTCTTCTAAAAAGGTGTCTGGTTCATTTTAATTGATTTTGCTGTTTTTTTTTTCTAAAATAAAAAGTTTCAAGCAATTATGGTTATTATGGTTGTAGTTTAAATATATTCGTTATATTTTTTTTTATAAGTTTAGTCTAAAATTTAATAAAATTAAAAAAAACATTTGAATTGTATATATTAGTTGTTTAGATTGCTTAATTATAATGTAATGTAAATATTTCAAGATATTTAAATTTATTAATGTATTGAAAAATACAATTTCAACAATAAAATATTAAAATTTAATAAAAAATAACATAGCTTTTAAACTACATTTTTATGGATAATTTGTTTTTAAGTTGCACACAAAACAATACTATATAGCAAACAAATTAATAATATATATTAAAAATAATTTAAAACAAAGATTAAATTAATTTTAATAACTATTATGATGATTATGATGATGATGATGATTAACGTCTATTGAGACTTTTTGGTTTATCGAACTTTAAGAGAAGATAAATGAATTACTTGGATTTTTGTAATATCGTCGTGTTTGGTGTTTGGCTACGAAACTTATGGGATTTCCTTCTTATCTTGGCTATATTAATACAAAAAATTAAACCACACTAATATATTAATGATGTACATTTTAATTAGGTAATTTAATGGTAATTTGAAATGATATATATAGGTAGCATGTAATATATGATCATAATATTGACTAGCACAACCACTTAACTTGTGGTTGGTAAAAAAACATGCTTAATAGTAATCATGTATTCGCTATTTTAATTTAAAAAAATATAGATGGTAATCAACCTCAAATTCTAAGATATAAATACCCATTAATATAATTAAATTAATAACACAAAATACTATATTTTACTATATCATATGAATAAAAAAAAATATTTACATTAATAAAATCGTAAAACATTACATTTTTAAAGATGATATAAAAATATTAAAATGAACACTTAATTTGATTCACTAAAATTTTCCTATTTAAAAAGACCTACATACTATTTGAATACACGTGTAAAGTGAAATGAATTCATTCTATGAAGACAATCAAAAAAATAAAACCTTAAATATTATAGAAACAAAACCTTAAATAGTATATGAAACAAAACCTTCTTGAAAGATATGTTCTCGATTTATATAAGAACTAAATTTCAAAGGTGTTACTATTATTTTTCTCTCCGAGACCAGCATGGCATGGGTAGAATATTATGAAAAATTATCTTTAAAGTTGTCATTTTTATGTTGTCATTTTTATGGTGTGTATAATGTTTTAAGAATTATTGATGTTGCGTGTATAACAATTCTACTTAAAAATATTTATTATAAGGATCTACATTATCTATTTATGGATCTATTATCACGAACCCAAAATTTTAAGCTAATAATTTTGGTAAATTTTTAAACTTTTCGTAAATTTGTAAACTTTTCACACTAACTACTTAGTTTATATTTATAAAGCATTTCAATGATTCGACTATTTCCAAAACTCTTCGTCTTACAGACCAAAGGTTTGTCATATGTGCATTGATATATTTACATAACAACATATTAAGTAAGCATTTCAATTTCTGACTTATAACCATTTTTTTTATACCACTTACTTGAGACAATATGTTTAGAGAGAACAACTGAACGATTTTTATTATGCCTAATGACGGCAATTCATCAACAATTCCTCTGAGAAAAAGCTAATATTATCATAACATTAAAGGTCTAAATAATAAAACCAAAATCCGCCATCTTTTCAAAACACAAACACATAACTATATGAATCCAGCCATTCAACACATATTATTGGTAAGCATGAATATAACTAAAACACAACATACGTTTCATGATTAATATGGACTCATTAACTAATTATCCATTACATTTGTTTACTCATGTATTGACATAGACGACAATGTCATCATAATATCTAAGAGATTAAACACATAAGAACATTATAAAATGACCTTACAAATGAGAACATTTTAACGATGAGATACATCAATGCAAAACACCATAATCAAGAAAATAATCCACATATAAAGGACTACGTCCATAAAAGTTTGTATTTTATTATTCATCAAAATAAAATCGATGAATACAATGAACAACACGGCTGTTGTTTTTCAGATTTCCATAGTCTTTCTAATGGATAGCCTATTCATAGCTAAGTATTATACCACTAATAAATTTACTTAACATATACGTACCTTTATTTGGGTTAAAGGTGAAATACCTTTTTTTTTTACTTCATGCATTAGAGTGGTTAAGTATTATTATACTTGTCCTATAATAATTTCTACTTTACAAAAATGTAGCTACACCTTTATTTAGTATTTGAACAAGGGGTAACATAACCTTTTTCTTGCTTATTCTATCTCTTATCAACATATATATAATAATCTTTATTTAGTAACAGAACAAGGTAACCTAACCTTTTATTTGTGCATTACCATATCTTAATTTCATATTTTTCTTGCTTATTCTATCTCTTATCAATATATATATATATAATAATCTTTATTTAGCAACAGAACAAGGTAACTTAACCTTTTATTTGTGCATTACCATATCTTAACTTCATATTTATATAAATTCTTTATCTCTTTTAGTTAGTAAAATGAAAAAAGGCTTAAATTATAAAATTCCCGAAGGTCACCTAGAAAAATGCAAAGACCTATATCATTGTTGGCACTTTAATTCAGTTGTCATTGATGGTCGGAAAGAAGACAAGGCGGGTGACTCAGACCATACCAACTTCAATTTACTAAAGCTGCGACTAAGATTAAAATGCAAGAAAAGAATGTTGTTAGACGGCTGCAACTCAGACAGCTGTGACTCAGACGGCTGCAACTCAGACGGCTGCGACTCAGATAGCTACGACTCAGACAAGTTGTGACTCGGACGGCTACAACTCAGACGACTGCGACTCAGACGGCTGCGACTCAGATGGTTGCGACTCAGATGGCTGCGACTCAAATAGCCGTGACTCAGATGGGTGAGACTCAGACAGCTGTGACTCAGACAGCTGCGACTCAGATGGATGAGACTCAGACGACCGTGACTCAAACAACCATGACTTAGATAAGCTGTGACTCACAAGCATTTTTTTTTTAAATTAGTCAGTTACAGCGTGTAAATTCTGGAATTTAAAGAGATAGTTCAAATATCAGTTACAGTGTGTAAATTCTGGAAGTCAAAGAGACAGTTTAATTTTCGAATTGGGAGTTAAAAAGATAGTTTCAGTTTTAGAATTGGTATATCTGGAAGTTAAAGAGACGGATGCATATAACTTCAACATCTATAAAAAACAATTGATGAGAATAAAATCAGTGTGAGAATTGTGAGGATGAAGAGGAGTGGTTGCTGATGAAGCTATGATTCGAAGAAAATGAGAACAAAAATGTATGGCTCGATTTAATGAAGAATAGAATGCCCAGAACTCAAGCTGTAGCAGCACATAACAAAATAAAAAGGGTATGTACTGATATATCTGAACCAATGTGATATAATTGACTGAAACGTTTCTCACATAGGGTGGTAGGGAGGAGCAAGGGAAGACTGTAAAGTCTTCTTTGCAAGTTGGTGCTTGTACATTTGGGAGTTGTAACTTCCATTCAGTTGGTGCTGAAGAAACAGAGGTAGCAGCCTCATCTGGGTTGTAGCTCAGATAAAATAGAATGTAAAGAGAAGTTGGAGCTTGCCTTTCATCCTAAGAAGAAGAGGTTTTTTCCCTTTATGGGTTTCCTTAGGAAAATCAGTGCCTCTGCATATTTATGTGATTGAACATTGTTTATATGCCTTATATTTAATTATGTTATAACAATATACCTGCTATAAAGGAATGTGCATAGAGCATCTCATATCATATTGATTGTCACACTTCATCAAAGTTAAAAGGGAAAAGGAATCTAAAATTGTTTAAGCAAAGTAATAAGTGATTCACCCCCCCCTCTCTCAGTTATTTGAATACTTTCAACAATTGGTATCAAGGCTATATCCTTTAGTCTAAGGTAGATCCGAAAGCTTAAACATGACAAGCCATGAAGGCTCAACCAATAAAGCTCTTATGTTTGATGGAACAAATTTTTCCTTTTGGAAAGTTAGAATGAGAACATATTTAATGTCCCTAGGTGCTGATGTTTGGGAAGTTGTAGAAACTGGATATACAAAACCTGTGGTTCCTGCTTCCAAAGATGACAAGATGGAATTCAGTTTTAATTCAAAAGGAATGAACGCAATATTAAGTGGTCTTACTGAATCTGAGTTTGTGAAAGTGATGCATCTTGAATCTGCTAAAGATATGCGGGATAAACTTATTAATAGCTATGAAGGGAATGAGAAAGTAAAAGATGCCAAATTGCAAATATACAGGCTGAAATTTGAACAACTAAAGATGAATGAGGATGAGACTGTTAGTAAATATTTCCTAAGGGTTGAAGAACTTGTGAATGCTATGAAGGGCCTCGGTGAAACAATCGAAGAAGCATCCTTGGTTTAGAAAATTTTAATATCTTTGCCTGATAAATTTAACCCTAAAGTTTCAGCAATAGATGAGTTAAATGATCTTAAAAATCTGGGTATTGATCAACTCCTAGGAACTCTAACTGCCTATGAAATGAGGATCAACAAAGATAAAAATACCACTAGAGAAGCCTCCTTTAAAGCAGATAAGAATATTGATTCTGGAGCAGATGAGATTGAGGCAAAATTTGTAAGAATATTGAAGAAAGGATCAGGTAAATATAGAGACAAGCTTCCTTTTAAATGTTTTAACTGTGGTAAGATAGGTCATTTTGCCTCTAAATGTCCTCACAAGAAAAAAGATCAGAATTCTGATGATGAAGAGAAATACAAATTTAAGAAATACAGTAAAAAGAAAAGTTTGTGTGCAAATGATGATGTCTCCTCAGAGGATATAGATAGCAATTCATCTTGTAAAGATAGAATGAATGATTTTATGCTTATGGCCATAGAAGATATTGACATTGAATATGCAAAAGGTGACATGAATGATGAAGATGCTGTAGTTGATATGGAAGGTGAGTTGATTAGTGCATTGGAAGAAATTGATAGACTCAGGTTAAAGAAGAGGAAACAAAAACAATTGCTGATACAATATGAAAAGAATGACAAAGAACCTAGTATAGACTGTATTTTGGTAAAAATAGAACTAGAAGAGGCAAAGAAAATAGAAGACATTCTTAAACAATGGTTGGCTGAAAGTAAAACAAGATGTGAAAAGTTAGAGGAAGAAGTGGTGACTATGAAGAAAGAATTAGAAAAATTCCAAACTTTATATCATCAGAATTGTTCAAGTATTTAAGCCTCAAAAGAGTTAAATAATATCTTGAGTAAGCAAAGATCTCCTTTGATTAAATCTGTTTTAGGCTATGAACAAGGTTCAAGCAGTAGTCACTCAGAGAACAAAGAAATAACTAAGGTGATCAACTTTCAAAGCAGCAAGAAATCAGAATTCACAAAGTCTGCAACCTCCATCAAAGCTGAAGCAAATAAAACCAACAGTAATGACAATCTAATGAATGATAAAAAGGATATAGCTACAGGAACAAAAAACAATACTCTGCAGTCAAGAAAGCATGAAGAAGATATCCAATACAGAGTGGCAAGGCAATCAATTCCAAGAGGACAGCTAAGATCCAGGTATCAAAATTTCTTTAATGGTTACTGTTATTGTTGTTCTAGCTTTGGTCACAAAGCTGCAATCTGTGTATTTAATCCTAGAAACATGCAACAAAGAATATTTAGTAAGAATCAAATGCTGCAACACAGAGTGGAATAGTTAGTGAGTAATCAAAACTATCATACTCTATCAACAATCAGAAGAGGAATTCATGATAGAAATGTGAATCCTTTTGATCTTCTGTACAATGAGACAAAATGCTATGTTCGTCATAACTTTGGACACAAGGCTACGGAGTGTTATTTGAAGAACTACAAAACAGATTCAAGAGTGAATTATTCAGCTGAAAGAAAAGTGTGGAAGAGGAAAGAAAGCAATCAATGTGATTTAGTGCTTTTTGCTCAAAGACAGAAGGACTCATGGTATATTGACAGTGGATGCTCCAAACACATGACTGGGGATAAAAGTAAGTTTTTGTCTCTAAGAAAACACAAATCAGGAAATGTAACTTTTGGAAATGATGCTCCAGGAAAAATTAGAGGCAAAGGAATGGTAAGTCTGAGCAATGGCAAAGGGAAAGCTCAAGATGTATTGTTTGTGGATGGTTTAAAACATAATCCTCTTAGTGTCAGTCAGGTCTGTGACAAGGGATGTGAAGTGGTTTTCACTGCTAAAGATTGTAAGATAAATTCTGTAAAATCAGGTCAATTAGTTGCCAAAGGTGTAATAACAGAAAACAATGTTTATGTCTTGAAAGAAGAAAAGGAGGAATGTCATCTAAGCAAGTATGATGAGAGCTGGCTATGGCATAGAAGACTTGGACATTTAAATTTTGATCATTTAATCAAACTTAGAAACAATGGAGCAGTGAAAGATTTCCCAAAGATATCAAAACCGTATGATGTTGTCTGTAAACCTTGCCAAATGGGAAAACTAACTAGAACATAGTTCAAATCCAAGTGCTTTCCATCTTCAGATAAACCTCTTCAGTTAGTGCATATGGATTTGTGTGGACCATCAAGGAAGGAAGGTACAGGAAAAGAGAATTACTTTATGTTAGTTATAGATGATTATTCTAGACTTACTTGGGTTGCTTTTCTGAAAGAGAAATATGAAGTGTTTGAAAAATTCAAAGTATTTAAAGCTCTAATTGAGAATCAAACAGGAACAAGACTAAAAGCAGTAAGGTCAGATAGAGGAGGAGAGTTTAGCTCAAGGCATTTCAAGGAATTTTGTGATGAATAGGGTATCAAAAGAGAGTATACAATTCCAGGGACTCCACAGCAAAATGGAGTGGTTGAGAGAGATAATATATCAGTTCAATAGATGGAAGGATCAATGATGAAAGAAAAGAATATATCTCAGGGCTTTTGGGTAGAGGCAATTCATATAGCTATTCATATACTTAACAAACCTCACTTAAGGTCGAATAGTGATAAAACCCCCTATGAATTATGGTTTGGGAGACCTGCTACAATCAAGCATTTCAAAGTCTTTGGGAGTAAGTGTTATATCAAGAATAATGATGAACATCTTGGCAAATATGATGATAGGGCTGATGGAGGTGTTTTCCTAAGATATGCTACAAACAGTAAAGGATATAGATGTTACAATAAGAGGTTGCATAAAATGGTTGACTGCATTGATATTAAAGTAGATGAAGGGAGTCATGTAAAAGAGACTCAGATAAACAGTGATGAATCATGTACATAGGATACAGTTGAAGATGAAGAAGATCAGGTCCAAGAATCAGAAAAGGAAGAATTTGAATCAGAGAATGAAGATGCAGACTCATAGCAGCAAACAGTAAAATCTCCTTCAAGAATTATTCAGAAAAATCATCCTGAAAGTCAGATCATTGGTGACAAGAATGAAGGTGTGCAGGCAAGAAGAAAGTTACTCAAAGATACAGAACAATCTCACATTGCCTTTTTATCTATAATAGAACCCAAGAATTTTTATGAAGCTAGTGAAGATGAAGATTGGATAAAAGCCATGAATGAAGAGCTTGGTCAGATTGAAAAGAATAATACTTGGGAACTTGTTCCTAGACCAGCAAATAAGAATGTGATATGTACCAAATGGGTATTTAAGAATAAGATGAATGAAAAAGGACCAATTGTGAGAAATAAAGCCAGATAGGTTTGCAAGGGGTATGCACAAGTTGAGGGACAAGATTTTGATGAGGCTTTTCCACCTGTGGCAAGAATGGAAGCTATAAGAATGTTTCTTGCTTATGCCTATCACAAAAATTTCAAATTTTATCACATGGATGTTAAATCAGCTTTTCTAAATGGATATCTAGAAGAAGAAGTGTATATGGAGCAACCTGAAGGTTTTTCACTGATAGACAATCCTGATTATGTCTGCAAAATGAAGGCACTATATGGATTGAAACAAGCACCAAGAGCCTGGTACTACATATTGGATACATATTTACAAGAAAAATAATTCAAGAAAGGCACTGCTGATAGCAATCTGTACATCAAAACTGAGGGTGACGATTTCTTAATTGTTCTAGTTTATGTTGATGACATTATCTTTGGATATACTAATGCATATTTTGTCCAGTGGTTTTCTAATGCCTTGCAATCTGAGTTTGGAATGCCAATGATTGGAGAATTATCATACTTTCTTGGTCTTCAAATCAATCAGAATTCTTAAGGTCTATTTCTCTCTCAAGAGAAATATCTGGAGGAGATGTTGAAAAAGGTTCAAATGGAGGATTCTTCACCTGTTAGTACCCCTATTATTGTTGGCTGCAAGCTTAGCAAAGATGATATCTCACCAGATGTTGATCAAAGAACATACAGGTCAATGATAGACAGTCTTCTATATATTACAACAACTCATCCTGATATCATGCATGCTGGTGGAATGGTAGGAAAATTTCAGTCTGCTCCCAAACAAAGTCACTTGGTAGTTATGAAGAGAATTTTCAAATACTTGAAAGGCACAATGACTTATGGTCTCTCGTATCCTAGGAATCAAAACATTCAGTTGATTGCATATTCATATGCTCACTGGGCAAACTGTTTGGATGAAAGAAAGAGCACTAGTGGAGGTGCATTCTTCTTAGGCGATTCATTAGTAGCATGGATGAGTAAAAATCAAGGTTCTATCTTTCTATCTACTACTGAGGCTGAATACATAGCTGCTGCAACATGCTGTACACAGGTATTATGGATGATACAAACTCTTGTTGATTTGGAGGTGAAATATACTGAACCTATTCCTATTCATTGTGATAACACAAGTGCCATTAGTGTGTCAAAGAACCATGTTCTTCATTCCAAGACCGAACACATTCCAATCAAGTATCATTCTTTAAGGGAGCAGGTTACAAACAGAGTTGTCCAATTACATTTCATTCCTTCTAAAGAACAGATTGCTGATATCTTTACTAAACCCTTATCCAAAATCCAGTTTGAATATCTACGCAAGAAGTTAAGTCTCATATCTTGTTCCAACTAACTTGTTCACTTTGGCAAGGGGAGTTTGTGCTTATTGCATATCTGATGTAATTCTGAGATGATTCCAGAATGTTTTCTTTTCTGATTTCTAAGTTAATCTTGATAGGGGGAGATGTATTGTCATGTTTTATTTGACATTGATGTCAAAGGGGGAGAAGTTCAGGTAGTTGCAGATAACAAGCAGTCGATGATTACACTTGCGACATCATAAATTTTACGTTTCCATCAATACCAAAGGGGGAGATTGTTGGCACTTTAATCCAGTTGTCATTGATGGTTGGAAAGCAGACAAGGTGGGTGACTCAGACCATACCAACTTCAGTTTACTGAAGTTGCGACTGAGATTAAAATACAAGAAAAGAATGTTGTTAGACGGCTGCAACTCAGATGGATGCAACTTAGATGGCTGCAACTCAGACGGCTGTGACTCAGATAGTTGTGACTCAGAGAAGCTGTGACTCAGACGGCTGCAACTTAGACGGCTGCAACTCAAATGGCTGTGACTCAGACGGATGTGACTCAGACGGCTGTGACTCAAATGGCTGAGACTCAGACGGTCGTGACTCAAATAGCTGCGACTCAAACGGCCATGACTCAAATAGTTGTGACTCAGACAAGCTGCGACTCACAAACATTTTTTTTTTTAATTAGTTAGTTACGGTGTGTAAATTCTGTCCAAAGAGACAGTTCAAATACCAGTTACAGCATGTAAATTATGGAAGTCAAAGAGACAGTTCAATTTTCGCATTGGGAGTTAAAAAGATAGTTTCAGTTTTAGAATTGGTATAATTGGAAGTTAAAGAGACCGAGGCATATAACTTCAACATCTATAAAAAAAATTGATGAGAACAAAATCAGTGTGATACTCGTGAGGATGAAGAGGAGTGGTTGCTGATGAAGCTGTGATTCGAAGAAAATGAGAACAAAAATGTATGGCTCGATTTAATGAAGAACAGAATGCCCAGAAACTCAAGCTGTAGCAGCACAAAACAAAATAAAAAGGGTATGTACTAATATATCTGAACTAGTGTGATATAATTGATTGAAACGTTTCTTACATAGGGTGGTAGGGAGGAGCAAATAAGACTGTAAATTATTCTTTGCAAGTTGGTGCTTGTACATTTGGGAGTTGTAGTTTCCATTCAGTTGGTGCTGAAGAAACAGAGGTAGCAGCCTCATCTGGGTTATAGCTCAGATAAAATAGAATGTAAAGAGAAGTTGGAGCTTGCCTTTCATCCTAAGAAGAAGAGGTTTTTTCCCTTTATGGGTTTCGTCAGGAAAATCAGTGTCTCTGCATATTTATGTGATTGAACATTGTTTATATGCCTTATATTTAATTCCTTTATAACAATATACCTACTATAAAGGAATGTGCATAGAGCATCTCATATCATATTGATTGTCACACTTCATAAAAGTTAAAAGGGAAAAGGAATGTAAAATTGTTTAAGCACAGTAAGAACTGATTCACCCTCTCCCCTCTCAGTTATTTGAATACTTTCAACAATCATAAATAAGGAAATAGTATTCAAATGTATGTAACTAATTATATCTATACTTAAAGATTCCCTAAGAGTTCCTTTATCTAGCCTAAGAGCCTTGATTATTTATATAACATATACATATATGGAACTTAAACCAACGATGGCTGGTTAGGTTAATTAAATACCCATAATATGTTGTCATGGTCAACGTTACTTTTGCAAAGCAGAGATATCAAAGAATTAATGAAAATAAATGTACTTCGATCATCAAATGAAGAACACAGTCAACACAGAGATAAAAAAAAACTATTCTATCCATGAAAGGCGGGATGTTGGTCTAAATACAGAGGATGAAAAAGTATAGAAAGGTTAACTCTATCAAACATGCAATAAGCCAAGACTCAACTCTGTTAATAAGAAAAAGGATCAACTCGGTTTAAAAGCAGCATGAGACGACTGAAACTATTATGGACTAATATAGAACTTGACCCTACATTCATAATTAAATAGGTTTCCTCGCACTTTTCCAACGATCAGATCTATCAGTTGTCAAAGATCTGTCGATAGAGGTGTCTAAAACTAGAAATACGATTTTAATATATAAAAATAATATAAAGCAGAAACACGAAAATCAAGGGGGTTATAGTTCTTATGTGTACTGGGGTAGCAATCAAACTTCTGCGTAGAGTCTAGTGTTAACGCTGAACACTAGCATAAACTAATATTATAAATACAAATGATATCTCAATCCCACAGAGATTAGAATCAAGCAAATGTAGAGGTACTTAATTTAATTTCCACTATCTTTGTTTCATACAGAAGTTTTTACTGAGCCATCCATTAACTTTTTTCATATAGAGAAGAATTTAGACACATAGAACCAATAAAGAGGAACCTAAACTATCTGACCCACGACGTTCTCCCAATCTGGTGCTATTGATCTAAAGAGATCAAACGTTAAGCACACAAACTATTTAAAAGAGAAAACAAAAACCCTTTATGTAGCAACCACAATCCTCATGCAACATATATAAGATAATGAAATAAAATAACATATAGAGGCCATAAATCTCAAATCTTCGCGCAGCAAATATAATAACATTAAGACAAGAAAACGTATTTAGACAGAAAAATCTCCTTTCCGATCCGAACATCAAGAAAACGTGGGGTTTATCAGTAATAGAAAATAAAATAGAGGTCAATATTTCTTGCTATCCCTCGCTTGACATTCTACGAGAATTTATACTGACCGGTAACAATTACAAGAAGGCATTGAGGTGCAGAGGCCCTAATTCTCTACCCATAGATTTTGATATCATAGGATATTATCTCTAAAGTAACCATCAGAGGTTTAATTACACCAATAAGTAGTGAGGCACATAATATCACACAATACGAGTTTAGAAAGAAAATGAGGCGTAGAGATCACAATTCGATGTTAGAATATCTAAAACTTCATCAATCATATAAGTTAGATAATACGTTAGATAATAAGTAAAGATTTCTTACCAACCCAAGATCTCCTATCGGCTCTTAACTCCGAATTCGTATCTCCAGTTGCTACGAAGATCATTCTCCGTCTATCTCGATTGTAGAGATTGCGTACCCATTTCAGAGATCGTTCCTCATCTAGCTCATTACCCAAAATTACGCTCTTTTCTCTCCAAGACTACGTTAATCGTTCTGGAACTCTTTCACTTTGCAGAGAATTGTTTTTCTCCTTCATTTCCCCCCCACACCCCTCTCATCTAGATGCATAAATTGTGGTCTCAACCGAAGCGTGTCGAGAGGAAGGATCCGCCCAGCCTCCTGGGTATTAGTGGTTTCCCCGTAATTGATAGTTGACTCCTTCTTAAAGAAAAGGTGGCGGTGGTTGGTGATGGTAAGTGCTCCACGAGGGAGACCACTTCCATAACTATCTTCAGACGGAGCTAACAAGTGTTGCTATATTTTAAACTCCACTCCTCTTCAAAAATAGTGCGCCCATCTTAAGATGAAAACCCCATATGAACAGTCCATCTATCCATCTTCCCACGATCATTGGAGGATGACTGCCAGCGGTGAGTCTTTAAGAAAAATTGTGGAGGTAACTCCAAGATGCTGCGCTCCTCACTAGTCAAGGGACAAATCCCCCCCAAAAAGATACTGCGCGGTTTAGAAATAAAGGCCATTAATCCCATGAAAAGCACTAAGAACTGCCATGGAGTGTTGCGAATTAATTTGGGGAGAGCACGACTTCATAGGATTTATAAAGAGTTCCTCAAAACAATAGTGGTAGAGTTTATTCAATAGTGATTGTGTGTTTTATAGTTGTAATCCTTTTTATGAACCAGTCAGATGGGGCTTCAAACTCAAGGAATACCAAGCATTATCAAAAAGGAAAGACCAAGTGCACATATTGTCTTAGAGGTTTTCATCCCAAGAGTACTTGCATGAGGAAGACTATAGATTTGATGGATCAATTACTTGAGAAGAACAATCTTCCTGTACCTGCATGTGCAAGGAAGAAAGATCCTGATACTGAAATTTCTAGATCTGAAAACAAAGAAAGATGTCATGCTCTCATAGCAAGTGCATCAACTGATTCTTCTTTCATCGTAGATTCAGGAGCATCATGCCACATGGCTTCCTCCAAAGATCTCTTCTCTAGTTCTGAAAGCTCTATTGGCCCTTCTGTCAGTTTGGGCAATGATTCAGAAGTATCCTCTCAGGGGATTGGAAGAATCAATCTTGATCATGGTTATTTTTCTGATGTGCTTTATGTTCCTTCTCTTGCAGCTAATGTCCTTTCAGTGTATCAAATGGATCATACTAGAGAGCCCAAAAGGGTGATCTTTACTCCATATGAAGTCGAGGTACAACACATGATTTCAGGGAAAATCATTGCAAAAGGAGTTGCAAATCATGAGACAAAACTCTGTGCATTTTCACAATTCTTACCTCTCTCAAAGGAGTCTGCTCTTCGCTCTCATACTCATGAAGAGAGTAAACTATCTCATCTCAACCACAAGATAGCTTGGAATGTGGTTGATGGTCTTCTAAGTGGCAAGTTTTCTCATGGCACCTTCGAAGGTTTCCTAAAGGGAAAAGATGCACCAAAAGAGATTGAGAAAAAGAGGGCTCTTGAAGAAGTATGAATGCTTGATCCAGATCCATAGGAACCTAAAGATCCAGCACCTATTTGTCCAACTCCTATTTCAAAATGGGCCTCCACTACTGCATCCTCCTTCGATATTAATGAAGATCCATCATCATCTAGTCCTAGTTCTTCTGATATTGATTACAATCATGATGGTTCTAAAAAGGACTACATGCATATTCTGGAGCAGTTTCATGACATCAACATTTTTGGATATGTTCCTCCTTCGAGTAATGATGAGCCATTTTTACTTACTTCGCCTCATGAGATTTCAGATTCAGAGTTTGCATGTGATGATGATCCATTTTTACTTGCTTCTTCACATGAGATTTCAGATTCAGAGTTTGGATGTGGTGATGCATCTTCACATGATATTTCAGATCCAGAATATAAAGATGGAGATGATGATGAGGGAATGCTGGACCCAGAAGGTCTAGCAACTGATGATGAAGATGAGCGAATGGGAGACCCATATCCACAAGAACCTGAAGATCTTTCACCTATTTGTCCTCTTCCTCGATGGGAAGCCACTGCTCCCCAATCAACCAGATCATATTTTCAGCATGGGAGGTTTCATCCTTCTCACATTGCTGATCCTCTTCCTCGATGGGCACCCATTGTTCCCCGATCAGCCATATCATATTTTCAGCATGAGAGATTTCATCCTTCTTAATTTACTGATCGTCTTCTTCGATGGACAACCACTGCTCCCCGATCTACTAGATCGGAGTTTTCATGATCCATTTCGGATCTATCGATCCTTCTTTGAGAAAGAATGATACTTACCTCCTTTGGGGGTGAGAGGTAATATGCTTCATTAGAATCCTTCAGTCTATTTTGAGGGAGGTCTTTCTTCCCACTCGGTTTTACCTCTCTCCTCACTTAGTTTATTTAGATTGATTGTACGGGTTGACCTTTGGTCTTAGTCACCAGAGCCCTATTTTTCTATTTTCGGTTATTATCTCATAGTATAGCTTGCATGGGGGTGTTGGAATATTCACACCATCATTTTTATATTTTTCATTCCAGCATGCGAATTTGCGTGCCACTGCATGCATCCAGTCATCATTATGGTGGTCTCCCCGGCACCTAGAGATTTCTTCTAGCTCTCTAGAGCTTTTCTATAGCCCCCATTTGGTCTCCTACCTACCTGATGTTCCCTTATTCACTGTTCTGCTTGAAAAGTGTGCCATTCTCACCAACCACACTCAGTTAGTGCGCCTTTACTCACCTACCATCAGTTATCACTCAGTTAAGGCACCTTATGTCACCTACTGGGAGTTATCATTCAGTTAGTGCATTCATTGAGTAGTTCTTCCACTGATTTCTCATGCTGACTGCTTGTAGCTTCTAGTTAGCTAGTTCTGGAGTTCCACTTGACTATTTGACAACCTCATGCACTCCCCTTGGAGTCTCCATTCCCTGATTTATGCCTAGATGGTTCTATTAGACTCAGTTAGACACACTTGATTGATTATTACCATTTATGACTGACACTACTAACTGGATGATGTCTCCATTGTTATTCAAGCTAGACTTTGAGCTAGACAGCCTCATGCACCCCCCTTGGAGTATCCATTCCCTGATTTATGGCTAGATGGTTCTGTTAGACTCAGTTGGACACTCTTGACAGGCTCTTACCATTTATGACTGATATTGTAGACTGGATGATGTCTCCTTAGTTATCCAAGCTAGAACTTGAGCTCAAATTCGAATGCCCTACTTGGCTAATTCGAATCCTATATGATGCCTCATCATTGATTATTGTATCACATTCTTTACATTCATTATTCATTGTATGATATTGTTATTGTTCATTATTCTGTGTTTATGAGGGATTATTGAGTGCATGCTTCTCTTCTTCTTTGCAACATTCTTGAGAGTTTGATTGTGAGATTGTTACAGTTTCTAGATCCCTTGCAGATTATCACACCCACAATTATTTGTAGTCATTTACATATTTCTATTTCTTGAAGGCTTGATGTGATTTCTTCTTTATTCTCTACATTTTGCAAAATGTGCTTACATTTCCTACATTTCAATCCCGGTGAAGTGATTATCAAAGATTAAAATTTTGACATGCTTGAAAATTAATGAACATCAAATGGAATGCTCATCAAAGGATTGAATTGTTTTGAGCATCTCATGTTTCCACTAAAGTTTAGGTTTAATAAAAAAAACTCTTAAACACATATGTGACCTTTTCCTTTAACATGATGTGTGGTGCTTAAGATATTTTTATCACCTACCACCCAAGTGACACATGCCACAAGATTGGCATGAGCCCTATACTCCACTAAATTTAATTTGCAAATTAATGAAGGGAACTAGAGAAAAGTGAACCCCAAATCAACGAAACCAACATCCAAAAAGAACAAACGCATCCATGCACAATCCCATTTGTGCAATGTTACCCTAGCATATCTCAGTTATTACACCAACTAAGCTTACAACAATGCAAGTATGAGAAGGATGCGAAGGATCCAGGAAGTTTTATGCCTCCATGCTCAAGCCTCCTCTAAGGTTGAGTCTCCTAACAATGTCAATCCATCCCATACAAATGATATAAATGATCCATTTTAAGGAGAATTATTGGATATTATTAGGATCTCAGTGTTACCACCATTTTTTATTAAAACTCCTTTGTCCAAATAAGCAACGTTATTATCCATTCCATCTTCTTCAGCGTTACAAGTATGATGTATATGAAGAAACTCAGTTGCATGAAATGAAATCATAATTTCTATGGTTTTCTCCACCGTTCAAGACAATTAAAATATAGATCTACCCAATGACCAATGTTGAATCCCTAAAGATTATATTATTCTTAATATTTCAAGCACGAAGCAAGGTTAATCTTAGATACAAAACATGTCTCTCCTCTTGAATATTTGTTGTCACTCTGAATCCCCAAGCATGTGTCATTTCTCATTTTCCTTCAAGGACAAAATGAACCCCTCCACCTACCACCTCTTATTAATAATAATAATTATCATTCATTATTAATTTAATATTAATATTTAATTAATTATTAATAAGTATTCTTATAATATTTAAATATTAATGAGATTTATGATTAGTATATGTCTATCTTACAATGTATTAATCAATGTATTTTATTAATCGGGGAACGCAAATCATGTATGTATAAAAGCTACCTCATTAACAATTAATAAATTTCACGCCAGAAGAAAAAACCATGTATCCATAAATATAATTATAAAATTTTACCACACTAAGATTTCATGTCATGGAAACAATATAGTCCAACATATGCTTATTGTTTACGTTGCAATACTCTAATCCATATGAAATCATACAAGAAATTAATTTAGAGTATAATTAATTTGAATAAAATGTTATCATTTAAACAAAGTCAAGATTAATAACCATTATTTAAATCATGAAAAAAAGTCCATACAACCAATCAACCCAAAACTCACGGTTTGAGCAGTCAAAGACAAATTGAAAACTAAAAATGTAGAATAAAATATGATTCGTCTCCTTTTTTTAAAGTTGAGACTATTCCACAATCATTCCCCTTAATATTTTTTATGAAAAATTGTAGAATGTAGAGAGATATATCCTATACAAAATATCCAAATATCATATCCACCTTACAAATTAAAGGTTATGGAATGGTAAAAATAAATATATGTTTCTATTCCAAAATAAAAATCAAAACACCCCATATTATCAATGCATTGGCTGAAGGCTTGGAATAAAACATTAATTATTTTATGAAAATCGGTGGGTAGATATATGAATATGTTCCCTACCTCAATTCCTAATAGCATCTCAACATTCTAAGATTTGAGTTGCAAAGCCTTTCTTATAGATGATGAGATGAAAGTTTTTTTTAGTCACATAGGGTATGAGACTATTTTGTAACTGTAAATTCATATTTCTTGATGAAATTTGTGGGAGTTGTATGAGTGTGTCTTATATCAATTGTGTTACAAACATTAATAATAAATAACACAAATTAATAATCAACGGTTAATAATAATTAAAATTAAAATTAAGAGGACACGACTCTTTAAAATAGGTGCCCAAATAAATAATATAAATAGTAGTCCATCAATTGTAAAATACAAATCCAATTATCATTTTATTCAATAATATATATTTAAAAAATCAATTGTCCATATAAATAGTATTGTTCTTATACCATTTGGTATCAAATCAATTCGGCTCCTCCCTAATGCAGGTGCATCAAGCTTGACTGTAGGAGTCAAGGTAAATCGATGGGATTGCCTGGGAAGCAATCGACGATTCCATGCAAGCGACTGAAGAGTAGTTGACGAGAGACGAGTCATGATACCGACCGACGAGTCGATGGTAGAAAAAGAAGAAGAGGAAAAAATTTGAAGTAGATATCGATCAATAGATAAATCCGAAAGTCTAGAAAATAAGTCGAGGCGACCAACGACCGACATAATCAGAGTGCGGAAGTTGACTGTGTAGGTAGTTGGAGAAGTTAATGCGCATTTAAGACAGTTGTTTTAGGATGTTAGATGGCCGAAGGAACCAAACCGGGGCCAATGGGAATTTAATTAATATTGAACATGTCTGGAAGCAATAGGAAGATTCTAGAGGGAGATATAAGAGGGGGGATACTCTCTGTAAGGGGATCATTGTTGATAGTGCAGGAGAGGAGAAGAAACCAACTCCATTTCTGTAAAGAAATAAAATTTCATTTTAATTCCTCTATAAAGAGAATTTTTATTAATAAGATTCAAGCCATACTTCTTGGAAATCATTGTGTGTTGTTATTGCATGTATTGCTTCGTTGTGTGCTTTGATCTAGTAGGATGGAACTCAAAACCCTGCCCTGCATCAATTGCTATCAGAGCAGGAATTAATACTGCGTGGTGAGTCCAGTTGTGATTGGACGAAGGAGAGAAAATCCAGCTGTGGTTGGGTATATTTGCATAGTGTGCGAGAAAACCTGGTTGTGATGAGGAAGGAGAGTAAACATTTAGTTGCTTGAAGAGTAGCAATGGTTCAAAGAGGTGTGAATGTCCGTGGTAGGGGATGCAGACTATGCAGAGGCACAGGGGTCACAATTGACCGAGAAATTTTTGAGGAATGTGTCCAGACCGTGGGGAGTATGAAGAGGGAGTTGGATGCAGTTAAAGAGTCCCAGAGGAGAGGACTGGGGATTGATACCCTTGACCATAGTGATGAAGAAGTCAAGGATGAAGAAAATGTTGCTAAGGAGGAAAGTGAGGAAGACCCAAGAGACAAGTTACTGAAATTGTTATCTAATATGAACGGTAGACCAAAGATTGAGGTATCAACCTACTCAGGGAGCCTAAACCCTGAAGAGCTAATAGATTGGATAAGAGAGATGGAGAAATACTTTGATATGGAGCAGATAGAGGACCCCAAAAGGGTAAAGGTTGCTTGCTTGAAATTGAAGGACCATTCCTCATTGTTGTGGGACAATGTACAGGATGACAAAGTGAGAAAAGGAAAAGAGAAGGTGAAGACTTGGGACATGATGGTCGTCATGTTGAAGGATAAGTTTCTTCCTACCGACTATGTGATCTCCTTGTTTAGGAAGTTGCAGAACTTGAGACAGAAGGAGATGACTCTGCAAGAATTCAGTGAGGAATTCTATCACCTGACGATCAGGTCAGGACAAACCATCGAAGGCGAAGAGGCAGTTGCAATGTAAGTAAATTGACTCAAATACAATATTCAGGATGAAATAATCCTAGCTTGTTTCAGATCAGTCAGAGAAGGCTATCAACTAGCTTTGAAAGCAGAAGAGAAGTTGTCGCATAAGACTTATGCAGGACGAGGAAAGCCGACCACTCGAAGTCAAAAGTATGCCACCTCTAGAGAAGCGACCAGTGGTTCAAAGAAAGGAGAAGGTCATGGAGAAAGAAGATACAAAGGCACGACTGGAAGTGACACACCTAAGTACCGATAGGATCGTGACGATCCCATAGGACATGGCATGTTTGGTCGAAGTGGAAACTTGGGAGGAATAATGCATACCGACCCAAGAAAATAGTCTACTACAAGTTTCGAGAACTAGGTCACAAGGAATATGAATTCCTGGAGAATTTGGATACCACCAGTTGACCAGACACAAGGATTCGAAGAAAGGACGACGAGACTAGTCCGACTAGAAGGGGAGGTTCCAAAGAAGCTACATTAGAAGGAGGATAAAACTTGACAGTTCAAAGAACGTTGTTGTAGTCAGTATGGCAAGAGGAGGTGGAACCAACACAGAGGAAGTCCATCTTTCAGACAAAGGTGAAGATTCAGGATAGATGCTATATGACCATCGTTGATAGAGACAGCACAAAGAATCTGGTCTTGACGGAGGTGATTGATAAGTTGGGATTGAAGTGTCGACCACACCTGAACCTGTATAAGGTATCATGGTTACATAGGGTCACCATGTTATGGTGAAATGACAATGTGTGATTAACTTCAATATTGGAGGGCTACAGGACAACGTGCTAAGCGATGTGATTCCCATAGATGCATGTCATCTATTGCTAGTCCGACCATGGAAATACGACCAAAATATGATCTATTATAGCCAAAAAAATGTTGTTATGGTCGAGAACGATAGAAGGAGAATGGCTATTGGGAGAAGAGGATGCTGTTGTGTTCAGCTAAGGAATTTTTGAAGGAGGAAGAGAAGCAACAGTAATGTTTTGTTGTCATCCCTAAGGGTCTAAGTGACAAAAGACAAATGGAAGTAGTCCTGATGGAAGTTGCAAGTGTGTTGTTGGAATTCAAAAGCGTTATGGTCGATGAGATTCTAAATCGGTTTTCACCAACAAGAAGCATATCCCATGAGATCGATCTGATCCCAGGATCGAGTCTTCCGAATAAGGCATTGCACAGGATGAGGCCGATAGAAAATACTGAGCTAAATCGATAGGTACAGGAATTTTTGGACAAAGGCCTGATTCAAGAGAGTCTATGTCCATGTGAAGTACCAACTGTATTGGCACCAAAGAAAGGAGGAGAATGGAGGATGTGCACCGAATCCCGTGACATCAACAAGATCACGATCAAGTACATGTTTCCATTACCAAGGATGGACGACTTGCTCAATTTCTTGAGTGGAGCTAAGAACTTCTCCAAGATCGACCTGAAAAGTGGATATCACCATATAAGGATAAGGGAAGGTAATGAATGGAAGATGAACTTCAAGATGAAGTAAGGACTGTTTGAATGGTTAGTTATTCCATTTGGGTCGACCAATTCACCCAGTACATTCATGCGACTAATGAATGAAGTCCTAAAGCCATTTTTGGGGAATTTTGTTGTGGTCTATCTCTACACCTTTTTGATCTTTAGCAAGACAAAGGAAGAACACTTGTCACATCTTTGACAAGTCTTGCAGAGGCTGAGTCAAGAAAATTTGTTGGTAAATTTATGGAAATGCTCATTCTTGAAAGAGGAGTTAGCATACTTAGGATTCATAATCTCGAACCGAGTTTTGAAGATTGACCCAGAGAAGGTCAAGTCTATCTTGGAGTTGCCAGAACTGACAAATTCCATCGAGGTAATGGTTTTCCATGGACTTGCCAGTTTTTACCAGAAGTTAATCAGGGATTTTAGTCAGATATGCGCACCACCGACAATGTGTATGAATAAGGGTGACTTCAAGTGGACAGAAGCTGCCCGACAAGCATTCTAGAAGTTGAAGCAAAAGGTGATAGAGAGACCAATTCTAGATCTCCCCGACTTCGACAAGGTATTTCAAGTTGATTATGATGCCAATGGAGTAGCGATTGCAGCAGTGTTGATCCAAGAGGGCCTACCGATCACATTTTTTAGTGAGAAGTTGGATGAAGCAAAGAAGAAGTACTCAGTTTGTGACCATGAGGTTTATGCCATTATTCGGGCATTGAAGAAGTGGAGGCACTACATGTTTCTCAAAGAGTTTGTGTTATATACCGACCGCCACAATTTGAGGTATCTGAACATCCAAACCAAGTTGAACCAAAGGCATACAAAATGGCTAGAGTTTCTACAAAGCTACACCTTTGTGTTGCGACTTAAGCTAGGAAATTCGAATAAGGTAGCCAACACATTAAGTTGACGAGTTGCGCTATTGAGCACGATGGCTGTTCGAGCCACAGGGTTAGAGTTAGTGAAGATGGAATATGAAACCGACGGGGACTTTGCTGAAGCATGGAAAGTGTCAAAGGAACCATGGAGTGTCAAATGAGCTCCATACTCGGATTACTTTATCCAAACGGGATACCATTTTAAGGGACATCAATTATGTATTCCCTGAGGATCAGTAACGGAGAACCTGATACAGGATCTGCATAGTGGAGAATTGTGAGGGAACTCTGGCATCGAAAATACCAAAGCGTTGGTAGAAGAGAAGTATCACTGGCCAGGACTAGAGATAGACATGAAGAAGTGGGTTCGACAATGTTAGACATGGAAACATCCTAAAGAGATAAGTCAGAACATGATATTGCATGCACCTTTTCTAGTGCCAATTGTGTAGTGGGAACATATTAGTATGGGTTTTGTGTTAGGGTTGTCGAAGACGCAGTAGGGTAACGACTCCATATTTGTGGTAGTCGAAAGGTTTTCTAAAATGGCAGATTTTACTTCGTCCAAGAAGACAAGTGATGCCACCAGAATTGCTATTCTATTCTTTAAGGAAGTTGTGATATTGCATGGGTTTTCGAAGAGTATAAAGTTAGATCGAGACACCTAGTTTATGGGTCATTTCTGGTGAACTTTGTGGAAGAAGTTGGATACCAAGATGCAGTACAGTTTTGCATACCATCCACAGACCGATTGGAAGAATGAATTTGCTAAAAGGATTTTGGGAAACCTCCTAAGATGTCTAACTATTGATTGATCGAAACAATGGGAAAATGTGTTGGTGCAATTGGAATTAACATAAAATAAATCGGTAAACTGGTCAATTGGAATGAGTGAGCTCCAGATCGTGCAAGGGAGAAGCCCGCATGGGGTATTCAATTTGACAGAGCTACCAACGAGATCGACGATAAGTGCATATGCTGAATCATTTGTAGAGAACATGAAGGAAGCACATGATAAGGTGAGGAAGCAGCTCAAGAAGAGAAATGTTGCATATAAGTTGTGAGCCGACTGAAAGAAATGACCGCTTTCATTTGTAGAAGGATATTTGGTATATGCACATTTGCGGAAGGAATGGTTCCTGAGAGGAATGTATAATAAGTTGAAACTTATGAAAATAGGTCCTTGCAGGATGCTAAAGAAAATTTCTGATAATGCCTATGTGCTAGAGCTACCGGAAGAGATGAACATTTCGTCAACGTTTAATGGCACGGAATTGTACATGTATGAGGAAATTTTGACAAGTGGGTTAAAATCGGATATTGACTGGAAAGAGAAACTGCCATTCTAGCTGACAAAAGAAGTCAAAGAGATAATCGACGAAAGAGAAGTTAGAAGGACCCGACGACAGAAGGGGTACCTAGTTCATTGGAATAATCGAAGCCTCAAAGAAGCGACCTGGATCTCAAAAGAAAAGATCGACGAATTGAAAAATCAGGGCATAGTTCTTTTCAACCCAAGGAGATTGATGCAAGGGCATCAAGCCTGACAGGAGGAGTCGAGTTGAATCAACGATATTTCCTGGGAAGCAGTCGATGGTTCCAGGAAAGCGAAAAAAGAGTAGTCAACGAGATATTATTCATGATATTGACTGACGAGTTGATGGTAGAAAATGCATAACAGGAAAACATTCGAAGTAGACATTGACCAAAAGATAAATCCAGAAGTCTAGAAAAGAAGTTGAGTCGACTGACGAACGATAGAATCAGAGAATGGAAGGTTGACTATGCAGGTAGTTGGAGAAGTTAATATGGTTGTTGCAGGAATCCAGATGGCCGAAGGAACCAAACCGAGGTCGATGGGAATTTAATGAATTTTGACCACGCCTGGAAGCAATAAGAAGCTTCTGGAGGGAGATATAAGAGGGGGAACACTATCTGTAAGGGGATCATTATGATAGCGCAGGAGAGGAGAAGAAACCAACTCTGTTTCTGTAAAAGAAGAAAATCTCATTGTAATTCTTCTATAAAGAGAAGTTTCATTAATAAGATTCAATCCATACTTCTTGGCCATCGTTGTGTGTTGTTATTGCATGTGTTGGTTCGTTGTGTGCTTTGATATAGCAGGATGGAACTCGAGAGCCCACCATGCATCACTTCCTCTCATTTGGATCCTCCTCCTCAGTCACGTTTCCACATCCTTCGCCATCTCTGCAACAATCCATTTCTCCCTTCACCTTACCTCTCCTCCTTGCTACCGTCCATACTAGCTCCCTTTTAGTATCAAGTTCCACCCATTTGATCCCTCTTTCCAACCCATCCCGCACTCGGATACACTCTATCCATGCAGTAGTACCTCCAAATCTTATCGCATCACTCCAGTCCACGCTAAGTTCTAATCTGTCACCATCCCACATGAACAATAAGAAATTCCATATCGTTGCACACCCTTGCTCCTGTCATACGTATGTCCTTGCACCTCCCTCAACTCCAGTAGCGATCCATGATCCTTCCAACAATTCACACTTATGCCACCTCTCCCTAACAAGGCTCTCACCACGCGTCCCTCACAATCCCTCAATGCACATTCTCCTCCCCTTCAGTCCCCCCATTCTCTCCTCTCTCTCGTTTCCTTTTCGACGATATCACACCACCCCCTTCCGTGTGATCCACACCTTCATTCCTCGTTTCCTTACACACCCTTAAGCTTCTTGTTTCCTTTCACACCTCTCCTCCAATGCCACATTTCCCCACTCCCATACCACTCATTCTCCTCTACACTAACCTACCCTTTCCTTCTAATCTTTATCAATTTTTTTAATAATAAATATTGTTAATAATAATAACATTATTATTAATGATAAATTTTATTACTAAATATAATCATATTTATTATTATATTTAAAAAAAACCTAGCTTTGCTCCACTTCAAATAATAATAATAAAGATTATTATTATTAAATATAATAATAATTTATTATTATATTTAAAGCTTATGCTCGACAACAAAAATTGGGTCTAGGCACACTCCCTCTATACCAAGTCCTAATCATTGATGAATGAATGAGTGGATAAAACAGAAAAAGACCAGCCTCGGGATTCTAAGACTCTCGAAAGTCTAAAATCGAGATTAGAGCAATTGAAGCTAAGCTATTGGAAGAAAAAGAAGAATTAACAAGACATATAACAAATGAGGTTGTCAGTGTTGTATCATGGGAAATGAGTAAGGTAAGAGTAGAAATAAACACAATCATAGAAGAGGGGTTTGATAGAATTGTGAATTTCATCACGGATAGAGATACCTCTATCAATATTGATTTTCCAAAAATAAACCAGCCACCCCCTGGTTCAATAGATACAAGTACGCCTCAACCAAATTGATTCAAAGTTGAAATTCCATCAAACTATACAGATCATTACCACTTTTCAACCCTTAATCTGAACCAGTTGCACTCAATTTCAATGCATCCAATGAGTCAATATCCATGAGGCTCAATCTAGACTTACCAAAGTTCGATGGAGAGACAAGGCAGAGTGTGGTGTGGATCAATAAGGCATAATATTGCTTTTGCATACATAACATCCAACCTGATGACGAGAGGATAAAATATGCCTCAATTCAACTTGAAGGACATGGATATAACTGGTATATGTTGTGGAAAATTAACACTAAGGTGTTCTCCTACAATTGGAACACACTAAAAAATGACTTCCTTAAAATATTTTAAGATGTGACTGAGAAATATTGTTATTCAAGAATCACTAAACTACAACAAAAGGGAGATGTGGGGGAGTACACTTACAAATGGGAAGCCCTAACAACACAAGTACTATGGTTAATAGATGATCAATGAGTTTAAACATATGTACATGAGCTTCAACCATACATAAAATATGAGTTAGAATTACACATTATCTCAAATTTGGATAAGGCCATGCATAAAGCAAAATATATTGAAGAGAAGTTTAAAAAGTTAGGGAAAACAAAACCTTGACAAGAGTTATTTACAACAAAAAGAGACACAATGCAGATATTGTGGAGACAACTGGTCACCAATACATAAGTGTAACAATTCCCAATCATATGGATATCAAGCAAAAAAAGAATCGGATGTATCCATCAGTCATCACGATAATGACAGAGAAAAAAAACACTTGTTGTCGGTCTGGAAAAAAATGGATCCCAGGTCATAATTGTATATCTAGTCATACATCTCACTGCAAAATTATAGATGGGAAAGAAGTCCAGGTTTCTTATGAGGAAAATACATCCAACTCTAATTTGGATAGAAACTCACCTAAGGAATCAATAGTGACAATCACATACATCCAACAAAGTTGTAAGGAAAAAAGGTTTAATGACGCATAATAAAGTTGTCTCCCAAAAGGAATAAACTCAGTTACTCCCATGAAAATATATCCCACCCCATTTCAGAAATCGTGATAATATTAGGGATGAACAACTTTTATCCCAGACGACAAAATCATAAAATATAGGACCAAATAGGTTACAACTTATAGGAACTATTGAGAATAAAGACATCACAATTTTAGTCGATTATGAAAGTACACACAAGTTGGTGGATATCAAAAGGAAAAAATAACTTAATCTTTGTGTATATTCGGTGAAGAATCTCACACTATCAACTATCGATGACTGACATGTGGAAGAAGTAGGGAAATGCCATAAGGTTCCTTTACAAATACAAGACTTAAATTTCTACAACTCAAAGGAGTAGATATGGTGTTAGGAGTTGGATGGCTAATGCAGATACCAACCTACAAGAATAGTATATGGAATTCATATGGAAGGGAAATGATTACAGGTTGTATGGATTGAATTCAGCTCACTGCTCATGCAAAAGGAATTACAACACAAAAGTGGTCCATGTACATATCAGGATAAAGTAATCAATACATATAACATATTCAAGGCATTGCTTCAACATCAATCCAGAATAAAGATGATATCAACAAAATTAGATTTGAGGACAAAGCTTCCTTTATAGGGGTGGCAATGTTACAAACATAAATAATAAATAACACAAATTAATAATCAACAATTAATAATAATTAAAATTAAGATTAAGACGGTGGGACTCCTCAAAATAGGTGCCCAAACAATAAAATAGTGGGTCATCGATTGTAAAATATAATCTCATTATCATTTTATTCAATTATATATATTTAAGACATAAATTGTCAATAGAACGGGTATTGATTTTATACCACAATTCCTAATAGCATCTCAAGATTCTAAGATTTGAGTTGCAAAGCCTTTGTCACATATGATGAGATGAAACTTTTTGTTTAGTCACATAGGGTATGAGACTATTTTGTAACTGTAAATTCATTCTTCTTGATGAAATTTTGTGGGAGTCGTATGAGTGTGTCCTATACCAATTGACAAAATTTTAGCTAAATTTTCTAATGTTGAAGTTGCGAATGTTGAAATATAGAACCCATACGATTTTTTTGGGTCATGTTTAGTGTGAGAGTGTTATGCAACTCTTAATATCCACATTTCTCGGTGAAATTATTTAGGTGGGTTGAATTAATTGATATATAAATAATATCCAAAATTCATCTCAAACTTTGAACACTAAGTTGTGGAATGGAAAAGCATTGCACCCCTATTATTGTCAATTGCTAACAACGTAAAGCATATGTTATAAAAGTGCATGCTATAGTTTCTTGATTTATCTAACTCTACATTTTAGATAGAAGTTTACAATCATATATTCCCATCCATCCATAAATTTTCCAGATATATAACACCATTAAATTCCTCAAAATATTCCTTATATGTGTAAAAGGTGATTCTTATATTAAAAATAATATTCCATGTTTATGAAAACACAAATCCCATACATAAGAATATAAAATTTCATAGGAGTGGTATAAACAAAATAATCATGCGTGGAAACATACTTTGTTTATATGTTCTCAATCTTCACAACACTTCTTCATTTTCCACTTTATGGTAGGATAGTGGCTTTTCACCATTTGCACATGGAAATCCCTAGAATTACAACTATCAATTTCAACATCTAATGGTGTCCATATCTCGATTAGAGGTAAAATATATCATAAAGTGTAACATCCCAAAATTTACAAAGATTTAAAAAATTTCCTAGTAGCATTAATTGCTATAATTACCATGTGGAAGTATAATAAATGTTTATTTGTTTGACTAGATGTCATAATGTACTAGACATGTTACGTCGATTGTGTGGGTATAATGTGTTACAAAATATGCATGATGTTTTTATAACTAGAGTATACTATTGTTGGATGTTGTTACCTCAAAACATATCTCCTAGATCAGTTATGCTTTCTTAAGTATCTGTCGAGACTTTATACACTTGATACTGCATTCATTATATGTGCTAACTACTTCCTTTTCTTGTTGATGATGAAGTGGTCCTATGGACACCCCAAGTCTTACTTAGCTATTTAGCTAAAGCATTGAACTTCTGTTGCAGATCGCAGGTAAGAGAAGTATTATTTCGAAAAGCATAAAAAGGTCCTATTTAACTTCAGTTAGCCTTCAATGTTTATAAAAAGGAAAATAGAGTAATTCAAGTATTCCAGGGTGAGATCTGTTTCGGGTGTTCCTTCAGTTAAAAATATGTATTTAGTAGTTTATATGATCTCACTCCAATTCTCAGCATTTATGTTATTTGTATTACACATGTATTTGTATAATTTTGAAAGTGTTAAGCTTCGAAGTCAATGTTAAGGTATTCTAAATCCTACACTTAGGAATTTCATGATGTATTTAATATCTATAGTAGTAGGATCATATCCTAAGCTCAAATGTTTTTATTGTAATTCTATACCTATCGTGTTGATCCTACACACTATATGCATGACCTATAAGATAGTGTTATTCTAGTGACTTAACAAAAGCCTATAGTTGTAAACTATATACTTTATGCAATCTCTTCTATTGATTTATATGATGGATATTGTAATAATAACTATATAATAGTGTTGATATGCGTTCTATGGTTTTTATACCATATACAAGGGTTGACAACATGCAATGATAGTTTGATTTAATATAGTGTACCCATGTTAAATGTTGTTTGTGAGTCTCACCATATTGGATGGTCGAAACCTTAACCTAGGATATAGTGCGATGGAAAAACATACGTAACACTTTACATATATTAGTTTTGGTCTTTGATATTTCCATACTATAGTATGGTTGTAAACCATACAAGACCGAAACCTTGACTTTGTTAAGATGCGATGGCAGCTGTAACGTACTCAGTAGATATGGTAATAAAAGTAAATTTAAAGTGTTGTGGGTGGATAGTCTAGTGGCATCCTCCGTGGCAAGTCTTCACATGGTTTCCTTAATAGTGATGGTAACCTTAACTACTTTGGGCTTTACCTTGACAAGAGAAATAACTCGGCTTTCATTTGGCAGGGAGTGGGGTTTGGAGAGGCCGACAGGCTGCAATTTCTTAGGGTTTACAGAGATGTTTTGGAGGCACCTCTCCAGGGTTCAATACCCTGACCTGTAACTCGAAATATTTTCATAGTGAGTTCTACGACCTGTGTCCTTCCTTCACTGAGTTGCTATAGTGTAGTGGGTTCTGGTTCTCGTCGGGTGCTAGAGTCTCTGGTTCAAAAGCAAAGCTTACTGAATAAGTAAGTCACTATTTTCTCTTCTTTTTATTCATGAATATTTCAGCTGTATGTATTTTATTTGGAGCTTCTTCGCCTATCCTTTAACCGCGCTCAATGTTGTATGGCAGGTACTTCTCAGTTGGTTGTTAAAGGTTACAATGCAAAGTGTTGGAAACTTACGAAGCCTGGTAAGCCTCGGTGGTTCCTATAGGTTTCAACTTGGAAAACTGTCGGTCTTGTGGTCTGGTTATGGATGTTGCCGCCATTGTAATGTTTGTAAGCCGAATGGCATGTGTAGGGAGGATAGAATCCTCGAACTAGCTCTACGTTGACTCTACAACGTTTTACTGTGTATCATTTTGTTGAAAGTGTAACGGCTTTGTGAAAGGGTTTCAACCCTCGGCAAAATTAATGAAATGAAAAGAAGTTATGGTAACTGTTATGTGTTTTGTTGTTTTAAGAGCTACGTCTGAGAGCGTTGCTCCTAGCAGCCTGCGTTAATTATAAAAAATATTTCTTAAAACAATGTTAGGGATGAAATCCCATTCCTGAGTGTTTATAAAATGATGTGTTTGTTTAAAGGACGAGAGCCAAAAATGGCCAAACGCCTAGCTTGTTTTGGTTTTCAAAACCCTGAACTAGTTTTGTAAAATGATAAATTCAAAGAACTATGTAATTGATATTTGTAAGTGCTGAGACCTAGTCCCGTATGTATCTTTTTGTTTCGTGGAATGATGGGTTACGAATTTAGGTTTGTTTTGCAACCGTCCAGCTAGTTTATTATCAATGGCCTTGAGCCCTTTGCCGAATGTAGCTTTTGTATGTGACTGTGATACTAGTCAATGTTATAAGAGGCCAAATGCGTTGGTTCAAAACCTTGTCTAAACAATTTCTATGTTTTTAAAGTTAAAGGGTCATGGTTATAAGGGTTGTGAAACCCTAACCAGCACTAGAATTATTTTGTTTTACTTACTATATAAAAGATAAGGGTTTTGGATGAAAAACATGTACCTATAAGGCTTCATGTAATCGAGCTTTGTCTTTCTATTTTGATTTGATAAGAAAATTTAACTTAGTTTATTTGAGAATAAAAAGGGTTTGAGATTCAGGACATTCATTCGAAATAAAATCTCTCCTGTGTTTATTTGATCTATAATATAAATGATAAGATAAAATGCTAGTAGTTCTGCATACTAAGTATGTCAGTTTTCGATCTCGTTTACAGTTGTTTCGGTTCATAAATGTTGATGAAATTATACAGTGAATATTTCAATACTATATAGTAAAATACTAATATGTATTAATAGGATATTCAAAAGAAAAATAATAAGAGAATAGATATTATTTGTTTTCTGGAAAGAAATAGTTAACCTAAACTGAATCTTAGGTTTATGCAGAAATATGGAAATGTTTATGCCTAATTTACTTATGTTACTACAATTGTAAGAATATTACAATGTCTGAATCATATGGATATTGATACGTTTTTCTATGACTGAAACATAAGATATTTTAATTGAAAAATGTAAATAGCTAAAGGAAATATAACAGAGTTTGTTTATTCAATCATTCTATCTACTACATATCATTTATCTATTTTAAAACACCCTTCCATGTACTAGAGTACTGCACAAGGACAGTGTGTGGAAAAATACAGGGAAGTAATTTATTCTATCATTTCATATAACTTCTTCAACAATTTACAAAATCATAATCAGTTAAGAAAATCAGACATTTACTTCTGCATGATGATAACTATCAATCATTCAGCTAATAAATCCTAAATCAACAGTTATAGAAAATAAATTATAACTACTTAGGAAATGAAATAACAGTAGAACCTGCAAATGTAGATAGGGTGTACAAACACCCAAAGAGGCCTGTTCCTCCCAACCTTTTCCAGAAGAAGCAGCCAATATCACTTGCTCCTTTGGACCACCGAGCCTGTTTACTACAGCATTAGGTAGAAGACTCTGTGTAGAATCAAGGCACTCAGGTTGTACTTCTAGCAATCAATGGAGACTTGTAATACACCTCTAAATAAACCTCTGCACTCAGCAGGAAACTCTGCACTCAACAGATGTGAAACAGACTTACACTACAACTCAAAACATAGCTTCCCCTTATCGAATCTCTTGTATGCATGCAACAGAACCACAAGGTAAATTTTCTCGTCAGAAAAAGTGTGAGCCTCTGCTCAAATTTGATGGCTTATAAATGAGCCTCAAGCTCCAGTCCCATCTTTCAGGGAACTTTGACCACAATTCAAGGGAGTTGTCCCATAACAACAGCTAGTTACTGAATTCCTGATGCTGACACTTGTCCTTTGCCTTCTACCCCAGATTCCATTCCACCTAGTGGGTTAGTAAACAATCTTTCAATAGTCTCTTTGGGTGAATTTCTCCTATTTTATTTTATTAAATAATAATATTGTGCAATTACAGTCATCCTTGGCCATTTGGCGAAATATAAAACTTTACAATAAAAGTTAATATAATGTTTTTCGCAAACATAAAATGTTTAAAGTAATGGGTATGTGACATAAAGAGATTAGATGTGGTGGTTACAAGCCTCATCCATGGTTCTTTAGCTTAATAATATTTGTTTAGGGCCTAAGGCCCATCTTTTCCTCCCCTTACCATGATAAAGGGCCCAATAATAATTCCTTGTGTGAAACACCTATTAATGGTGGCCACATTTGGTCATAATCATGTCATCTATGGTCGTTGGTGGATTTCCTTCACAATTATTGATATTGATAAGATTTAATTAGGTTTCTAAGGTCTTTGTTTTCCTAATTGAACCATGGTAAAATCCCCAAGATCCATTCATGGTGCATGCATACTCCTAAATTCACTAGCGTTGCACCCTAAGCACAATGATTCCTACAGAGGCCCTCTATGGCGGTTCAAGGTCTTTCTCATGGTGTTTTATCCCTTGAATATTTGTGTAGGGTCTAAAGCTATTATTTTCCTTGGCCATGGTAAAATCCGTGAGATTCATTCTTAATGTTTAATACCCACTAATGGAAGCCATATTCATAATGGTTCCCTCTATCGTGGTTCAAGGACTTCTTCATAATTATTTAACGTAAGAAAATGTATTTAGTGTATAAGGCCCTTGTTTTCCCCCTGGTATTCTCCTTCCTATGCTCTACTCAGATATCATACTCCTTTCCTCTTCTCAATTGCAGAACAAAAAATTATTATAGTTTTGAATTATTTTTTACATGTCATGATATACTTCTAGGGTTAGGGTAAATAGTATTTGCATGCCCCAACACTAGAGTAGGGTTATGGACCATAATCTTTCAAAAATGTACGCACTTTACTAGGTCAACATGTGTGATGCATGTACATTTGTTTTACAAACTATATCACTATACTTATTTACTTCATTGGAGATCTATAAAAAATATATTCATCATCAAAGTGATAAGAGACATTATAAGCTCAAAATATTGACCCAAAAAAATGCTTAATACCTTAAATATGCTCTTGAAGTTTCTAGACCATGAATCACAAAATCAAGATATGTCCCTAAGTTGGGCCAAACAAGGCCATATATCCAACTTTCGAATCCAAAATATACCATAATAAATGAATAATTATATATAATCCATTTTAATTGGTGTATGGGTAAAAGATCTATAATGACATTATAGCATTGTTGCTTATAGTTTTATTGATTCATATATGAATATTACGTAACTATCAACTTGTAACATGGTCTAACACGTTTTCCTAATTATGTAAGGAATTGAAATACATATTGTTATAAGGAATACAATTATATATGTTACACCAAATTTACAATGTGTGGTTTTGCTAGAGCATAAACATGGTGTGTTTAGAAAAAACCGCACCCAAACTTTAAAAAATGACAAGTACAATAAACATTTAATTTTTTTTCAAAATTATATGTTAATAATATATTAACTTTTAAAACTATTATATATATATATATATAATCCGGTAATAGATGTTGAAAATCCACTTTTATTAGGGATATTTAACTATCAAACCATGACCAACAACACGACTTATAACCACAAAGAAAATGGCAATCAACACCAACAAATGATCATTGTGATATGTTCTTATGTTTCTAAAGGTTAATACATTGTAGGAGGGTTGGTGGCATCAAGTATAAATGCATAGATACAAATTAAAGAGTAATTAGGTTTTAAAGAAATTTTTCATAAAGCAAGTTCTACTCATGATATCGTTTTTTAGCGAAACATAATATATGTGAATAATTTTGAGTATTTTTTTTAATACTGAGAAATTCTACTCACTTAACCTCATGAGATTTAAAACTAAACCTGTATCCTGATGGAAACTAAAACCTATGCAAGTCACTTGATTTACACATGATAAGTACTTTAATATACTATTAATGGTTTATCCTACTAGATATGATACCTCTCCCAAACTTAAACACAATGAAGAATAATGGATATGAATAATTTTAAGTACTTTAATATATGTGATGGTGTATCTTACTTATATATTTGAGTTATAATGAACCTTATGCAAATTATCTCTTCCATAGTCAAACGAAATGGATGTGAATAATTGAGTACTTTAATATACTTATGGTGTTTCATACTTATATCTTTGAGTTATGCTGAACCTTATGAAACTTCTCTATTCCTTGAGTCTAATGAGGTGCGAGTAATGCTGCACCCTCAATAAAAAACCGTGTAAGTGGATAAGTATTTCCTTTGAGCAAAACCCCTGTATGTACTCGAATTCCAGTCGATACAACATAATGATATGAGTAACACCTAATTTTTTTCTAGAATGACAATTTCAGTCTTAGTCTTGTAAAGTTGAAAAAGTTTATATATAAATAATTTTTCCAAACAAAAAAAATGAATATATTTCAACCTCTACCTTGGCAAGAAAATGAACATTATACAAATTTAAATGATTATATTATAAATAAGTAATGCGTTTTCCAAACTCAAATGTTATGCCTTACCATTCAAAGGAGTAGATATGGTGTTGAGAGCTGAATGTATAATGTAGATAGGAACCTATGCTACCAACCTACAAGAATAGTACATGGAATTCAAATGGAAGGGGAATAATTACAATTTGTATGGATTGAGAAGTTGATCGCTCAAGCAGAAGGAATTACAATACAAAAGAGATCCATGTACATATCGATATAAAGGAATCAATATGGATCACGTATCTCAAGGCATCCCTTCAACACCAATAAAAAATAAAGATGATGTCAACAAAATTAGCTTTGAGAACAAAACTCCCTTCAAATGGGGTGGCAATGTTATGAACATAAATAATAATTAACACAAATTAATAATCAACAATTAATAATAATTAAAATTAAAATTAAGATGGCATGTCTCCTCAAAATAGGTTCCCAAGCAATATAAATAGTGGGCTATCAATTGTAAAATATCATCTCATTATCATTTTATTCAATTATGTATTTTGAAGACATAAATTGTCAATCACCAGATGCGGGTGTGGAAGGGAGGCATAATGACGTGGAAGAAGTGTCGTATGGTGAACGCGGGATGACACGTGTGTCTAAAATGCAATAATAATGGAAAGTGGCGATCTCTTAGCATATGGGGGAGATTTAATTGGGAAGCTTTCTGATGTGCAAAGGGTATGAGATGAGGGTAGTTGTTAAGTGATGATATGGGTGGAAGCACAGGTCGTAGGTGTGAACAGATGGGGAAAATCATGGAAACTGGTGCAGAGGATGTAAGTATTACGAGACCAAGGGGGAAATTCTTGCCATTAATTAGGGGAATTTCCTTCTGCATGCCCCTGGTTCCTTCTGGCCCATCTTGCATTCTTGATAAGCATTCTTGGGAGTAGGGAATGTTCATTTTGAAAGGTTGTAGTTTGATTCAGCTTAGTGTTATCAGACGTTCACGTGAGTTACCTGGTGTGATGGGCACTAGGATGGAGTTGAAAGGGGAGGTCAAGGGGTCTGAAGAGAGAGGAAAATGGAATGCGAGTAGGGAACAGTTACACATTGTGCAAGCAACTTGGTTATTTAGGGCATCCATCCCTCTCTCAATTCGGTTTGATATTGAGCTGACAGATCAAGGGCTATGGTGCAAGGTGGAGGAAAATAAAACTGTAGTGGAGTTTGTAGCACTAGAACAATGGATACAGGAGGTAAGTTCATCTTGTGCTCATTAAGGGTTGTATGAGAAGACGATCATGCTCTATTGGGTCATGAAGGGGCTCCTCAGATGGGTACTGGTGGAGTGTGAGGAGAAGGAGAGAGGGGACAAGGTTTTAGTTTCATTCTAGAGAGAAATGTATGTTGATACCAGGCTTCTGCACATGAAAATTGATGCCATATATAAAGAATTGGGCGTCCCCTTCCTTTAGCGGCTCAGTATGGTAGGGACTGTGGATGTTGATACATAGACAAAGAGGAGTGACCTGACTGGTGGACCGACGAATGTTGGGCTTGCTTCTCCCTCTTCAAACTTCCAAGTGTCATAATGGTTTTTCTCTTTGTATTCAAAATTTGATGGAATGTGGGTGTTTATAAAATTTTGTTTGGTCTTGTTAGGTTGATAATCAATGTTCAGGTAGATAGAATGTATAGCCTTAAGGGAATGGGAAGTTTCCATGAGTATCTATGTACCTGGGCCATTGGGTATGCAGAATGTTAACAACGATATTTTAAAGGGTCAGTATTGTTTTGATGTGGATTATGATAGTTGTTTAAGAGTCTGTAAGCCTTGTTTTCTCCTTCGGGCGAGGGGTTATGTGGGTCTTTTTTGTATCAAGTTTGGACTAGTTAGCTAGCTATCTCAGAAGGCCAAGGAGGTAATTCTAGATTCAGGAATATGTAATACTTCTGTCGAATATTAATTTAATGCGACTTAATTAAAAAAAAAAAAAATTCAATAGAAAAGGTATTGTGTTTATAGAAAAATTCCTAATAGCATCTCAAGATTCTAAGATTTGAGTTACAAATCCTTTGTCATAGATGATGAGATGATTTTTTTTTTTAGTCACATATGGTATGAAACTATTTTTTGACTGTAAATTCATATTTCTTGATGAAATTTTGTGGGATTTGTATGAGTGTGTCCTATACCAGTTGACCAAATTTAGCTCAATTTTCTAATGTTGGAGTTGCAAATGTTGAAATATAAAACCCATACGATTTTGTTTTGGTCATGTACAGTGTGAGAATATTATGCAACCCTTAATCACCATATTTCTTGATGGAATTATTTAGGTGGGTTAAATTAATTGATATATAAATAATATCCAAAATTCAGCTCAAATTTTGGACACTAAGTTGTGGGATGGAAAAACATTGCACACGTATTATTGTCAATTGCTAAACATGTAACGCATATGCTACAAAAGTGCATGCTATAGTTTCTTGAATTATTTAACTCTAGATTTTAGAGTGAAGTTTACACTCATATACTCCCATTCATCGAGAAATTATAAAGATATAATACCATTAAATTCCTCCAAATATTCCTTATATGTGTAAATTTAAAGGTGATTCTTATTTTAAAAATACTATTGCAGTTTATGAAAAAAATAATACTATTCCATGTTTATGAAAACACAAGTTCCATACATAAGAATATGAAATTTCATGTGGGTGGTATAAATAAACTAATTATTGAGGGAAACATATTTTGCTTGTATGTTTTCAATCTTCATCATCACTTCTTCATTTTCCACTTTATGGTAGGATAATGACTTTTCCACCATTTGCACATGGAAATCCCTATAATTACAAGTATCAATTTTAGGATCTAATGGTGTCGATATCTTGATTAGAGGTCAAATATATTGTAAAGAGAATATATCTGGTGGTCACAAGCCTCATCCATGGTTCTTAAGCTCAATAATATTTGTTTATGGCTTAAGCCGCATCTTCTCCTCTGCTTACCATAATAAAGAGCCCAAGACCAATTCTTTGTGTGAAACACCTATTAAGGGTGGCCACATTTGGTCATAATCATGCCATCTATTGTCGTTGGTGGAATTCCTTCACAATTATTGATACTAAGAAGATTTAGTTAGGGTTCTAAGGAATTTGTTTTCCTTGTCCAACCATGGTAAAATCCCCAAGATCCATTCGTGGTGCATAAGTACTCCTAAGTGTGCTAGTGTTGCAACCTAAGCACAATGATTCCTAGATAGGCACTTTATAGTGGTTCAAGGTCTTGTTCATGTTGCTTGATCCCCTGAATATTTGTGTAGGGTCTACAGCTATTATTTTCCTTGCATGGCCATGGTAAAATCAATGAGATTCATTCTTAATGTGTAATACCCACTAATAGAATCCATATTCATAATGGTGCCCTTTGTAGTGGTTCATGGACTTCTTCATAATGCTTTAGCCAAAGAAAATTTATTTAGTGTATAAGGTCCTTGTTTGGCCCCTAGTCTTCTACTTCATATGTTCTACTCAAATATCATACTCCTTCGCTCTTCTTAATTATAGAACAATAAATTATTAAAGTTTTAACTTAGTTTTTACATGTCATGATATACTTATAGGGTTAGGGAAAATAGTATTTACATGCCCCAACACTAGATTAGGGTTATGGACAATAATATTTCATCATTATAGGCACTTTACTAGGTCCACATGTGTAATGCATGCATTTCTTCTAAAAACTATTATGCTATACTTGTTTAGTTCATTGGAGATCTATCAAAAATATCTTCATCATCAAAGTATAAGAGACAATCGAAGCTCAAAATATTGACCCCCCAAAAAATGCTTAATACCTTAAATATTCTTTTGAAGTTTATAGACCCTAAATCACAAAATCAAGATATGTCCCTAAGATGGGCCAAATATGGTCGTAGATCCAACTTTCGGCTCCAAAGTATAGCATAATAGATGAAGAATTATATATAATCAATTTCAATTAGTGTCTAGCTAAAATATCTATATTTACATTATAGCATTGTTGCTTATAGTTTTTTTTTTTCAGCGAAAAAAATATACTATTGATATTCATAGGAATCAAACAGTACAATGATAGTCTAGATTCGATGTCCGAATCGAGCAACAAAAATTCTAAGGTCTGAAATACATACATATGTTCAAGACCTTCTGAATCCCCAAAAAATTCAAAAAATCAGACCTCCCAAAAGTATCCAAAAAACAAAATGATGTAGAACATCTATAATTACAACCAACTGAATATTCTAGAAAAGATAGCCTCACAGACCTTAATCATAGAAATAAGTGACTCCACTATCAAGGATGGAATTATCCCACCATTCCTCCCAAAGTAACTGACCTTCCAAACCTGCCAGAGCCTGCTTTGATAACTTATCCGCCAACGAGTTATGAGCTCTATAAATATGTTCAAACCTAATATTCTATTGCTGAGCTATTTCATATTGTGCTCGAAGACACCAATGTCTCAGGTTTGCTACATTCAGTTTGAACTTACCATCAGCCCACTTGATTGTGACACGGGAATCTCCATACACTTAATGTTAACTAAGCCCAAAAATTTGCCACTTTTAATACACATCAGAGAGCCATAAGCTCAGCTTTCATGTTGCTTCCAACTCCACAATTGAGCCTAACTGTGAAATAGTGTCTTTCATTCAGATAAAGGACACCTACTACTGCACAAATCCCATTTTGTGCAGCCCCATCGAAGAAAAGAACAGGCTGATCCACCTTAAGTGTTAAAAGACCAACTTTGTCAATCTTCTGTCTATGATCATCAGAAAAATAAGTTGAAAACATTTTCATTGCTGTCAAGTTGCACTTCACCACATCAGCAAGCACATTCTGAAAGACTGCACAGTTTCTTGTATACCAAATAGCCCATGAAATGAAGATAGCAATAGTAAAAAATTGCTTACTATTCCTGTACCAAGTCAAGAGACAAATGCTGAACTCACCAACATCCCACTGATAAGTAAATTTCAAGCTTGCAGAAACAAAATCCCAGATTTCTTAAGTGAAAATGCATTTGACAAATAAGTGCTGAGTTGTTTCTGCATCATTATGGCAAAGAACACATATTCTAGGGCCAATCCATCCACGCTTGTTCAAATTCTCCCATGTCTTCAACTTATCCTGTAGGGCTGGCCATAAGAAGCATTTTATTTTTAATGGAATTGACCATTTCCATAAAATCTTGTACCACCAGTCTTGAGGGAAGATTAATTTATCTTGAATCATTCTATTATAAGCAGATTTAGCCGTGACTATGCCAGTGGATGGGTTCCCTCCCCAAACAATTTGATCACTTTCCTGATTAAGTTTGACACTAGCTGAGTTTAAATTTTTGATGTATGTGTCCCAAGTCCGAGCTAAGAATCCCGAGAGTCCAAGATCTTTCCCAGACATCCACACTGCTAGCCCATCTCCACTAGCTCTGTAATAATGAATCTTATTCAAAGTGTTTAGACCAATAACCTGCAAATACTGAGTAAGGATAGATGGAAGAAGAAAAGAGTCTTCCATCCCTAAAATGGGATCCACACCAACTTGTATCTTCACACCCTATCCCACCTGCCAGTAGAGATCAACTTTGATCCATTTGAAAATTTTCATAAAGCCCCTCCAAATGGGAGAAAAAATCCATTTTCCCAATTTTGGATTTCTAATCCAGAGATACACATCATGCTTTAGATATTTGCTCTTTATGAGTCTAGACCATAGAGTACTACCAAAGATATCCCGCCACATACTTTTTAACCTGAGAGAAAAATTGAAGACCTCTAGGTCTTTGATTCCCCAACCACCAAATCTAAAAGGTCTTGAGAGCGTCTCTGTAGCTACCATCGGGATTTTAGCATTGTCTGCAGTCCCCGTCCAAAGAAAGTTAAAGAAACATTTCTTGATGGCTTTTATAATGAAAGAAGGCACTTCAAGAAGTGAAAATCAGTATACAGGAATGCTCGAAAGTACTGATTTCACTAGAATGAGTTTGCCTCCCATAGATAAAAATCTATAAGACCAGTAAGCAATTCAAGATTCAACTTTCCACAACAACCAGTACCAATTCTTGATGAGATAATTATTGGGTTTTAAGTTAAAGCCTAGATATTTAAATCCATGTTCCAGAGGGCAGCAATTGTAGGGAAGCAAAGAAGGGATATCACTCAAGTGCTCTTCACTCATATTTAAATGATAGAAGTTTGACTTGACAGAACTGACCTTCATACCAGAGACATTACAAAATGTCTGAATAATTTCACCATACAATTTCCATTCCTTCACAGAATTCAAACCAGCCACCAAAACATCATCTGCAAATAAAATGTGTGTGATCACATAGTCTTTCCTCAATCTAATGCCTTTAACCAATCCTCTATCCAGAGCTTGATTAACTAATATGCTGAAACCATCCATGACTAAAATGAAGAGAAGTGGTGAAAGAGGACACCCTTGTCATATCCCTGGGGAACAACTGAAGAAAGAGGATGGTGATCCATTTACTAGCACTGTAATATTCATAGTAGTGATACAGGCCATTATCCATTATATCACCAAACGAGGCACACCAATTCTGATGGGAATCAAATGCAGAAAAGACCAATTGACTCTGTCATAGGCTTCTTCTAAGTCCATTTTGAGTAACAGTGCCTTCTTCTTTTTAATCTTTATACTATGCATCAATTCCTGAGAAATGCCTATGGCATCGTGGATTTGTCTCCCTGATAAAAATCCAAACTGCTCTGTTGAGATATGTTCAGAAAGCACTTTCTTCATCCTTTCAGCAAGAATCTTTGTGATGAGCTTGTATAACAGATTACATAATGCAATTGGACGATAGTCCCCAAAGGAAAGGGGTTTGTCTTTTTTAGGGATTAAGGTGACAAATGTAGAGTTAAGTTCACCCGAAATATAACCATTTACTCTGGAAAAATTCACCAATTCTTTAAGCTCCTGTCCCAAAACATCAAAGAAGTGAAGATATAACTCCACCAGCCAACCATCAGGCCCAGGCATTTTCTCTTTGGAAATTTTTTTCAATGTGTTCTCAATCTCATCCAGTGAGACCTCCTGTTGTAAACAGCCAGCATCCTACTCATTAAAGAATCTATGATAAAGACTCGCCACTTTAATTTGATCAGCCAACATACAATCCCCTAGATCACTATAAATATTACCAAAGAAAGAAACTGCTTGAGATTTCAGCTGATCCAACCCAGTAATGGAATGCCCTTGATCATTTTATATTTCACAAATATACTTCAAATTCCTTCTTGCAGAAGCAAAAGAGTGAAAAAATTTCGTATTTTTATCTCCTTGAGAGATCCAAATAGCTTGGCTTTTGAGACGCCATTCTTTTTCCTCTTGCAACAACAAATTTTCCTTTTTTCTGTTCATAGCATTTCATGTCTTCAAATGTTTCAACATTCAATGAATTTGAGAAATTTGCAACAAGAGCTTCTTGAATTTTCTTTTCTAAGTGGGCTAATTCCAACTTATCTTCCTTTTTCCGGTTCTTGATCCAAATGGTTATGGCCTCCTTTAAACATTTTAATTTATTGCAGAAGTTCAACACCGAATTTGCGTCATGGTCTCCACAATTTTGCCAAAGGGTTCTCACCATGCTGCAAAAACTTTCATCACTTAACCATGAACTGTTAAATTTGAAGGGAAAAGAAAAATTGTGCCCGTATTCTTCTAGCTGAAGAGCAATAGGCCAGTGGTCTAAGAATTTGGATTCAAACACCCAGGAACAATGCTTTTGAAAGAGACCCAACAGCTCTGCCTTAATAAGAAAGTGATCCAACCTTTTATGAATTCCATCAATACCAAATCTGCCATTTGACCAAGTAGGCAGAAGTTTATGTGGCAGCACATCAACCAAATCTTCATCAACAAAAAAATTGGTAAAGAAGTCTGCCAAGTCATCCAACCTAGCCACAGATCCCCAAATCTCAGAAGCATTGCTAGTATAATTTAAATCTCCATCAATGATCAGATCTGCTAAATTCAGAAGACCAGAACCCAAAAGTGATTCCCAAAATCTTTGTCTCTCCCTGTAGGGGGCGTAACAATTGAGGATAGAGAGATTTTGATGTAAACCACAAAAACATCCTTTAAGAAAAATGCCCCGAGGTGTAGCAAAGGCTTTGAAGGCAAACAAAGCTGGATTCCAAGCAACAGCAAGTCCCCCTGATAGACCACAAGAATTGACAGCAGCAATTTCCCAATTGGGTAGACTTTTACCAAGTTTGGAGATAGCAACAGAGTCGTCACACATAGTTTCCTGGATCAGAACGATAGCAGGGCTAGTAGCTTTAAAGAAATTGGATAAGGCTTTAGCCTGGGATACCTTACCCAATCCACGCACATTAAGGGAAAGAATAGACATTAAGAACCACCCAAAGAGGGGGACAATGCTCTAAGACCCTCTGAAATCAAATTACCACCAACATCAACTTCTTCCAATATTTTCAAAACAGGAGTGTAAGTATCTAAACCCGGAATCACAGACTTGTCCAGATTCTTTTTTTTCTTACCCCGACGAATGGTGACATTCTGAAAGTTCAAAGCATTTAAGGGTTTTGCCAAAGAACCACTACCCGGGTTTTTAGAGAAAGTAGTTAAGGAAGGAAATTCCTCCCCCTTCTCAAAGAGAAGATAGCCACTATCTTTTAAAATGGAATTGTCTACAGCTGAGAAGGAATCAGTAGGGTTATCTGGAGGAATGTGAACAATTTCAGGCCTAAAGTTAGAATCAACACCAATCTCCCTAGGATTCTCAACAGGAATGAAGTTAGGGTTTGGGGATCCAGCACCACCTTCAGACCCAGATGCAAAATCACCACCCAAACCCCCAGAAATTACAGAAGGAATGAGAATAGGGTTTGATGGATATGCACCCTCAACTGACCGAGGAAGGTATGGAGAAGTTGATTCTAAACCGGTAGCTATTGTCTCCAAATCACTAATCAAATTGCAGCCAATCGGAGAAGTGGGGGAATCCAGCTCATGCTTATCCAGCAAAAGACCCGTAACAAGATCATGCCTCACCCTAATTTCTCCTTTTGATATTCTTTCTGAAAGAACTTTTTTCGAATTCTCAATGAAAGCTAATTCATCTGAAGATAAAACAGGGAAAGGGTCGAGAATTCCAGCAACAAACTTACCTGAATCCGAGGAGAAATGTTTATGTGGTCCAACTTTGGGGGAAGAATGCCCAGATAATGAAGAGTCCACAAAATGATTCCGGTTTCGATGAAAATTAGACTGAACATGTCCAACATTGTGACAGGTAAAACATCTGAAAGGAATTTTGAAGAAATCAAGGGTTTGCCACCAAACCCTACTACCCCAAGCTATCTCCACTTCTGCAGGTAGACCAATTCGTAGGTCCATCTCAACCATGACCTTAGGATATCTCCTATCCATACCAAAAAGGTTTTGTTTGTCCAATCTGACAAATCTTCCCACCGTGTTTACCAAACCTATAATGACATCTTCAGTCCATAACTCAACAGGCAAGCCTGGTATAAGCATCCACATGTGTCACGTAGCTTGATACTCTTTAAGGGGATCAAAATTTATATGCTAGCGTTTGAGATACAGAGAACCCTTCTTAAATTCCCAAAAAACCGAGAGGATTTTATCAATATGATCCGACTCAGAGAAAACAAACAAAATCCAGCAATTCATCAGGAGATTGATTCTCGAAGCCATACCTGTCACCGGGACCCAATACTTGTTAACCCATTCTACAATTTCCAACTTGTTACCAGAGGTAAATTCCAGTAGACCAACAAGTGCTCTCTCAGCAAGAAAGCCTATCAGTTCCAGATTGTAGTCGGAATCAATGTCATATCTAGCTACAGAGGCCCGAGCTTTAACAGTTTTAAGGTGATGGCGATTCTTAGCCTTCAAACCACTGAGTTTGTTAACCCTAGAAAAATCGTGCGTAGGACCACCAACATGGGAATTCGACAAAGGAGAAGCAAAATGAGAAGGCTGACCCGGGGCCGAGAAGCAAGTTGCAGAAATGCAGGGCTGCAGCAGTAAGGTGTCGCAGTACTGCAGGTGCGGAGCACTTTCATAAAATCGGTTGACTCAAGTTTTTGGTTGAAGGAGTTGTGTAACACTCCGCAATGGTGTTTCCTTAGGTAGGAACATCACTCTTCTTTCCGCAATAAGAAAGCGAGACGGAACCGCAGTCAATCCAAAAGTGTTCATCCAAGGGTTGGCTTGGAAAGCAACTCATTTGCGTGTCGCGGCGGTGACAGGAAGGTAAACGGAGGCAAAAGTGTTGTGGTGAGAAGTTCGTTTCAGTTGAAGCGAAGGGTGCCAAGACGGACATTGGTAGCCAAAAGGAGTGTTGAAGCTCAAGTGTGGTGTTGAGTGGCAACATCGCACAGGTTTAACAGCAGCGAAGTCTTGCGGAGACAGTAGCTCAAAACAACCAAGATTTCGTTGGAGAAGCTTGCGGAAGATATGCTTGCCATAGAGTTGCGGAAGCACGTGCTTAAAGCAGATCTAAGAGAAAACAAAGATGGCTGGAACAAGATTTTCGGATGCATTCGCAGATGCGTTCAAATGCTTGCAAGAAGTGCGTGCCCTATTACAACGCATGTTCCAGAAATATGCTAAGTCAAGTGTAAATGACTTAGGAAGTGCTGCGGAGGAAGGCGCAGACTTCAATGGTGGTTTGACAAGCCAACATGTTGCGGAAGTTCTTTTCAGCAAGTATGGAAAGGCACCAAGCAGGGTTGCAACGCTGGTTGGTGAAACCACAAGTTATTCCAGAAAAGTGGAAGAACAATTGGTGCAGATGGCTAATAAGTTAGCAGAAACAGAGGGTTTAACAAGTTTGGTTGTGGAAGAAACCAAGGACTTGGCCATTGGGGCAGGCATACTCCGGAAGCTTACTCAGCAGCTTGATGAACAAAATGACCAAGGAAAGCAAAGTCTTGAGCAAGAGCAGAAACGAGGGTTGGATGCTCAACAAGAGTTTTGGTTGGCAGAACGGCTGGAACTTATGATTTTCAAAGACACAGAGTTGGTGGTGACTCTACGCAGGCTTGCAACGTGTCCTCAAAGAAACGAGGCATTGTAGGAAATAGAAATTGTAGCAGAGAGGTTGCGGATCCCAGAAACGGATCGCGGCAAGACTCAACAACTCTTAGATGGAGATTTGGATGAAACAACTTCAATGGAAGCACCAGCAGCATTCGCGGAAGGAATGAATCTTTCCACCATCAAAGTGGAGTGTGATGGATGGCAACATCACTTTGTTTTAGATCTAGGATGAGGGATGAAACGAGTTGGCTCATTGCCCATGGCGAAGGCAGTGAGGCCAAAGGCACCTTGCGGAAGGTGGCTGTAGACAAAATTCAGCCAAAACAGTGCGGAAGCACACAGCAAGCGGACCAAAGGGGTATTGCAGCGAATTGTCTAAGTAAAACGGACAGTTCAAAAACATGGAAGAAATCAGTTTTGCCAAAGCTATCAACAGGTTGTGGAGTACACCGAAACGCAGTTCAGGCATCACGAAGTTCGTTCCTTCGAGTTGAGCGGATGGTTGGATTATATACCCAACTATTTCGACTTTAGGGGCTAGCAGTGAATGGATATTTTGAAGAATTGGCTAAGTACTGATGCAGTACTAGGTGGCAGGCACAACAGTTGAACCATGATGCAACAGTCAGATGCGGATCATCACAACGGGAGGGTCACAGTCATCGATTGCTGCAAGTTTTTAAGCAGAGGGGCTACTTGGAGACGTTTGTCGGGACGGCAACAATTTTAAGTGGGGGAGGTTCTCACGACCCTCATTTTAGAACGCCCATACAGATGGCACACTTCGTCGCACAATGGTCCATGTGCCCATGGGCAAGACACTTCAGAAGTGATGCGCCCCAGAAACGTGCCTTGGGGACTTGACACACCCCTTGGCAAAAACGGCACCAAGTGTAACTTGGGCCAAACACCCACATGAGAGTTGGAATGTGGACAAATGGAAACACAACGTGCAAGGCGTGAGAAGCCGACAAGTTAAGCACATGAAGGAACACGCGGATGTTTAGGCGCTTGACCCACTCACGGTGTGGGAAAGCAAGCCACGGTGTGGACCAAAATTACCATCGTTGGTAGCCTGGAAAAATGAGCTCGTTTCAAAAGCAAAAGAAACCAGCTCGCGTTGGAAGCAACCTAGGTCATTTTGGAAGCAACCTAGCTCATTTTGGAAGCAACCAGAAGCAGCTCGGGTTGGGAGCCCAATCAGCTTAGGTTGGAAGCACGCATCCACATTACCGCCGAGCTTGGGATGGAAGCCCGCAGAGCTCGGGATGGAAGCAAATTCGAACTCGGTATGTGAGCCGGCCGACGAACTCAGGTCTGAAGCATGGCGAGCTCGGGTTAGAAGCATATAAAAGGTGAAAGCATTTCGCATCAAAGGATCATCGAAGATCAATCGAAAATAAGGAGATCAAGCAAGGGGAAAGATCTGAGCTCACAGAGGAGGCAGGGGCATGACTGAGTGCGGCTTTCCAGTAGTCATATTTCCATCACTTGTTATCTTTCTTGTAAGGGTGTTTTGCTAGTTGTGCTGCACCCAGGAGCTCTGCCCGTTTTGGCAACTCCATTGATGTAATCTCTATACTGTTATATAAAGTTACAAACGGGCTCTACCAAGTTGGGCAACCCACCACCATATTTGTCTCTTGTTGAATTGTATTGCTATTGGATTCTCGCACAGTTTATTTACTTGATGCAACTGTAACGATTGTAGGCTAAGTAAGAAAACGTGCCAAGTAAACGTGTGTAGGAGATAAGTGTAAACAGTCAAAACGATAAGTGTATTTCCATAGGCAACTGGAGGCGTAGTCTGTAGGTGCGCTAGTTGAGGTGGCCAAGCCCTCAACAAGCTCCCTAGTAGTGCCGCATGCCATTCGTTGGCTCGCCGAGAGCGCTTTCCGAGTGTGGCTGTGACAGGTGGTAATGAAGAATATGTAGCTATCAACTTGTGACATGGTCTAACACTTTTTATTAATTATGTAAGGAATTGAAATCCATATTGTTATAAGGGACACAATTATATAATATGTTACACCAAATTTATAGTGTGTGGTTGTGCTGTGTTTAGAAAAACCACACCCGAACTTTAAAAGATAATACATGTACAATAAAGATTTAAAAAAATTAAAATTACGTGTTAATAATATAAATTATATGTTAATAATATATTAACTTTTAAAACTATAAAATTAAAAATAATCATATCTATATATATCTATCTATATATATATAAATAAATAATCTAATAATAAATGTTGAAAATCCAGTTTTATTAAGGATATTTAACTATCGAGCCATGTCCAACAACACATGACTTATAAGTACAAAGAAAATGACAATCAACACCAACAAAGGTTCATTGTAATATGTTATTATGTTTCTAAAGGTTAATACATTGTAGAAGGGTTGGTGGCATCTATAAATGCATAGATACAATTTAAAGCGTAATCAGGTTTTAAAGAAATTTTTCATAAAGCAAGTTTTATTTATGATTTTTTTTGGTGAAACATAATGAATGTAAATAATTTTGAGTATTTTTTTTTAATACCAAAAACTTCTTTTTCATGAGATTTAAACCTATAACCTGATGAAGATTATAACCCATGCAAATCACTTGATTTACACATGATAAGTACTTTAATACACTTTGAATGGTTAATCCTACTAGATATGATACCTCTCCAAACTTAAACACAATGGAGCATGTGGATGTGAATAATTTTGAGTACTTTAATATACGTGATGGTGCATATTACTTATATCTTTGAGTTATAATTAACCTTATGCAAACTCTCTATCCCATAGTCAAACATAATGGATGTGAATAATTGGGAGTACTTTAATACACCTATGGTGTATCTTAATGATATCTTTGAGTTAAATGATTAACCTTATGAAAATTCTCTGTTCCTTGAGTCTAGTGAGATGCGAGCAATGCCGCACCCTCCATAAAAAGTCGTGTAAGTGGATAAGTATTTCCTTTGAGCAATACCCTTATATGTACTTGAATTCCATTCGATAGAACATTATGGTATGAGGAACACCTTATTTTGTTCTAGAATAAGCATCTTAGTCTCATAAAGTTGGCAAAGTTTATATATTAAGAATTACTCAAACAAAAAATTGAATATATTTCAGCTTAAAAATACATTATTATTATATTAGAAATAAGTCACGAGTTTGCCAATATTATTTAATCAAATTTCCCAATACTTCTAAAAAAAGAGGAAGACATTCAATAGGAGAAGGACATTCAGTAGTAATGTTTACTGTTATTTACTGGTGTAACTCCAGCTTTAGCTGTTTCTGGAGGCGAGAAAGATTGGAGGCATCTGCCAAGAACTGAAAACATCTGTCAATTTCAGGGAAGTTTAGAAGTAACAAGTAATCCAATCTACCATAGTCCAAGTTCATTGCACATCTATCGATTTTAATAATGTTTAAAGTAACAAGCAATCCAATGAATCACGGTCCAAGTTCATTGCACCAGAAGACATGCATAAATATTTTAGTCGTCGCACATTGCACAGAAAGGATGGCGCAGCATGCCAGCCCTACAATATTGCAATGTCAATGGACACATCTATGAGAACAGTAGGTATATACCCACTGTGCTTCCCACTAAAATGATGCCTCCAATGTATCAGTCACTTCATTGTTTTATCACTGCCCACTTTCTGAAGATACGCTTACGTCATAGCTGATCTTGTAGTTGTGCAACGGTATTTTAATTTTTAAATGTAGGAGTCAACATCCAACCCCCACGTCATGGCGATGCTGACATGTTACACTAGAAAACAATATTGTAAATGACTAATACCACCTGCTGCAAAACAACGGGAACAGCTGTAACCAGTAACCACCATGACAATCAATATCAGTTACCTTTGATCATATCAAACATAAGCCAAGTTTTAGAGAGCAGAAAAAATATTGTGAGGTGAAGTTTATAGACCTGATTTACAGCGTGATTACGTTATGGGAAGAGATTTGATAATGATATTATATTTCACGTGGGGAGACCAAACGTCTGATCTGATTTAAAATACTAGATAACCCCACGTGCTTTGAATAAATACGAGGGCTTGTCATGGAAGCACGTGATACCAACGTATCAACTCTGCGTTCTCAAGAGTCAATATCGCGATTCGCAATACAAGTAGCCGCATAACAAAAGATAATCCAATAGTAATCAGTAAAAAGTAAAAGTTTCGCTTAGAACCCTATATTAACGTACTTTCGAATTATGTTTAAGAAAATGGGATCAGTAATAAAACAATTTATGTTGATAACCTTATAACGAATCTATCCCCAGCAGCATTTAAATGTATTCCTAATTGGATTAGTAATAACAAAAAAAATCTGTTAATAACTTTATAACGAAGGATATTCTCAATATCATTTAAATGTTCCATTGGGAAACAAAAAACATTTAAATTTATTGCTAATTAGATTAGTAATAAAAAATTCTGTTAATAACCTAATAATTAACGATATTCTCATTATCAATTAAATATGTTCTAATTCTTAATAAAAGAAGTGTGTTATTATTTAACTTTTTCGGGAGTTGTATTTTTCATTTATATTTTAATAAATTAGAAATTAATTCTAGAAATTACCAATTACTATTGTCATTGTCATCATTTTGGATTAATATATTTATTTAATTTATAGATTTTGTGTAATCTACTGTATTTACATTAAAATTAATTTATAATTCTAAAAATTCAATTAATCTCTCTCTTATATATATATATATATATATATATCACTTTTTATGAACTAATAGTAACCATTTTTCCTTTTAATTTAACATTAATATACACAAGTTTTTATAGTACATGGACAATGTGTAAACATATGTTTATCTTTTTATTAGCATATATATTTTTAATTAATAAGAATGTATAAATATAAACTTCTTAAATATACATTTTTTTTCTTTTGACTTAGCACTAATATATATAAACTTTTGTGGTTACACAAACAATATATATAATATGTATATGTTGTTTATTTTTATTTTTATTGACATATGTATTTTTAATTAATACAATATATTTGACTTACTATAACATATAACGTTGTTATTTATCTTTATTTTTATTTTTACAAAACATATTTCTTAAATATTATACACCTTGAAATTTATAATAATAAGCATTTAGTTTAATGGTTCTACAAAACATATAATTTTTGACATAATATATACTTTAAAATGGTAAATATAGACACACACATTTATCATACTTTAGTTTAGTTGTATATATATCATGTTGAGAATATTTAGAATTTTAAGACCACTTTAATTGCAAGGAATACCACTAAATCTTTTAAAAATAAAGATATGAATTAGCTTTTATTAATAGTATTTGTAATAATAAATAAGTAACAAAAAATAATATCATATATACTAAAAAAATTATAACCATATCAAGTATATCTTAATTATAAACATAATTTTAAAATAAGATCTAACTAGTTATTTTATTTATTTATTTTGGAATAAATTAATAAAAAAATTAATAAATTAATAAATAACATTTTTTTTCAATAGATTTTATTAAAAAAAAAATTAAATGAGCTTAATTTATTTAATTAATATTTTTCAAAATTATTTCAAAACTCTTTGATATATCTAATTTTCAATATAATCACAATTTTGAAAATATAGGGTTACAAATAATCTCCCTATTTTGGCTCCCTTTCAAACATCTTATTCAAAATATAAAGTCCTCATAAGACTATATATATATCGTGGTTTTCTACAATTTTGCCATGTGAATAACATTTGAGGCTCTAACATGCTCCTTACAATAATAACTCACATGCTCCTCACGATAATAAGGGTAAACTGTTTTATTTTAGTGTTACTTGGATGGGCTATTCTATGTTGTTTTTTATTAGTCTCGCTACGTACTATTACCATCATATTTGCCTAATAGTTTGGCTTTGACTTTAATTTTTTGTGCAATTTTTTTATCTTTTAACATAACATTATAACATTTTTTATATAAAATATTTTTTATTTTTTTAATATTTGATTGGAAAATAAGTTTGAGGTCTTATTGCATATAACTATTTTTTTTTTTTAAAGACATAGTCGTGCAACCTATGCTATATTATTTTTCGGGAGACACTCTTGCAACTTGTGTTATAGTATTTTTTGGGAGAGAGTCTTGCAATCTATGTTATATTATTTTTCGGGAGACAATCTTGTAACCTATGTTATATATTAGGGACATAGTATAGTAACTTAAGTTAAATGTGATAAATTCTTATATAATATTAACATGTCACTAGCGATCACAAAGTTGAGGGATTTTTTAGATGCCACTATAATTTTTCAAAACTTGTATATGATTTGAGAAAAAAAAAACACATGCATGTTCTTTAGCCCTAGGTTTAGAGGTGCCCAAGTCTGATAGGTCATTTAACACACAAGCTAGGGAGAAAGAAATTGGGACATGATTTATAGTTGCAAAACACGTGCGCGGTTTGTAGTTACAAAATTCTTGTGCAATTTGAAACAACAGATCCTGCACACAATTTCTAGAACACATTTTAAACCCCCAAAAAAGGTTATCCCTCCATCCCAAACTCTCTCTCTCTCTAGATCCGCTCTCTCCTTTCCTCCCTGCCTCTGTCTATCACTTCGTGATTCTCTCTCCCCATCCCTACCTCCATAACTATCTCTCTCCCTAAATTTCTCTGTATCTCCATCCAACTCTCTCTCCCCCTATCTATCTCCATCCATTTCCCTCTTTCTCTCTCCATATATTCCAATCGTTAACTTTACGCTACATTTCAATAGTAAAAAAACACAGCACAGACAAAAGAAAGGCAAACTTTTTTTTCTTGAGGGCTCCCGCCCCCGGACCCCCGTTTCTCAAACTGGTTGTTTATGCACTGATGTGGTACTATCTTGAGAGTAACTAGAAACAACATGCTCTGATATGCATTAGAAAAATTTTGAGGTAAAAAATGGGCCTCAAAACAATAATATTGTACAACAAAAATCACGAATAGGACTGAAGATGATGATGTCAACAATAGGCGATGAATCACTATTTTTGGGTAAAAAGGTAAAATGGTAAAAAATGGTAAAAAAAATACCTTTTCAAGTCACATTTTCAACTTATCTCCCTGCATATTCACTCAAATTTCCAGCAGGAGCACTCGTTCTATGGGGAATTCAATTAAGGATCCAACAAGTACCCACTCGCCATACTTTTGATGGATCCTACTCCCCAAAAAGCAAGAAATACATGAAAAAATGTGATGATGATGTCATCATGACATTTTTTCATGTATTTCTTGTTTTTCAGGGAGAGGGGTCCATCAAAAGTATGGTGAGTTGGTACTCATTGGATGAAGAACTGAATTCCCATCTAACAATTGCTCTTGCTCAAAATTTGAGTGAATATACAAGTAGATAAGTTGAAAAAATAGTTTTCTTCTTTTTTCCTCCAAAATTTGATGAGGTATGATATTATTATTTTATTATTTCCACTATTATTTTATAATTTTCCTTAGGAGGCCCATTCTAGACCTCAAAATTTCTCTAATGGCTAGCAATCAAATATATATACCCACACTCCATGTTTCTTTTGCATACTTCTAATTTAGCACTTTTGTTGCTTCTCAAGTTGACCCATCATGCTAAAGGGTCTTACCACACCAATTCACACTCAACCATGCAAATATAGGAAACTAAACAACTTTATTCAATCGTTCTCATAACAATGACTCCATCTACACTCAACCAGATCTTGATTAGATCACTCTCATTGGAGAGTGAGAGTCTACCAAACTCTAATACCAAATGTTGGTTCTAGGAAACATCCCTCCCCCCTATTGGTCTCCCCTACTCTCTATATACACCCCACCATCTCTCTCTCTCTCTCTCTCTCTCCACCTTTCTCCCTCCACACCCCTACTCTCTCTCTCTCTCTCTCTCTCTCTCTCTCTCTCTCTCTCTCTCTCTTTGTATCATTCCCTCCCTCTCCCTCCCTTAATGTCCCTTCACCCCCTCTCTAGAATTCTTCCTTCCTCTCTTATTCTCATAAATTATCTCTCTCTCTCTCTCTCTCTCTCTCCACCCTATACCCCCCAACGTCTCCTACCCATACCTTATGTCCCTCTCTTTTTATCTCTTTCCCTCACTCTATCACTAGTACAAAATGAGAGATAAATGACTAAGCGACTAAAAACGTTAGTCACCGTATCTTTTTCAAGGATAAATGACTAAAATTGAGCAATTTTAAGTGATCCAACTAAAAACGACTAATTTAGTCACATGATAAAATATACGACTAGATAACAAGTGACTAAAAAAATGACTAACGTAAATGACTAATTAGTCACAGGAATACAAATATGACTATATAACAACGACTAAGAATATGAATTAGTCATTTATGTTAGTCGTTTTAAGTTGTGTCACCTTGGTGATGGAAAATTACAATTTTGACAATGAACTTGTACAATTTACTAAATTTTAACACCGAATATGTCAATGGGGTATTTGAATCCATCTATAGTGTTAAAATTTACTAAACTGTAACTTTTTATATGGACTTAGAGACCTGAGTGATGTTAATGGTGTCACTCGGCAATGGAAAATCCTAGTTTTGACAACGAATTGTTATGATTTAATACTAAAGTTTAACAATGTAGATGGATTCAATGGTCTCTAGATCTGCTTGAACCATGCTAATGTTAATTCTCAACATCGATGATTTTGAAGTGTCAAAAAATAGTGACTCCAACAGTACTGCACCTATCAATTTTTGTCATCCAACCATTCTGATCATCTCACCTGCATCATCATGTAGTCAGCTAGTTTGAAGCACTTTTCATGTGCATATCTCATTTCATCATAATTTTCACAGCTTCCATTGGACCCCTTTGATAGACTTACACCTAGTTTGTATCTCATGTACTATGGTCATGTTGTGGTTAGGTCAAGTTTGGATTTTGGTAGTTTCTTGTCATTCATTATATTGTCATGCTGTGAAGTGATCATGAGTGTCTTCATAATCATATTCAACTAGTTGTCACACTGGTCATGTCCATATTTCGTTTGACGAAAATCGTTATCGTTTGATCCTTTAGGCACTCAGTTGAAATTTCGGCATGTCATGTCATGAAAATTAAATTTTGTCATGTTCGCATCCTTCATTAATTCACAGGATGCGTCCATGTGTCGGTGTTCTCTAATTACGTCTATGCTTGGAATTAAGTTGAAAAATATTCCACCCCTAAGTCTTAGATAAAAAAAAAACAATATCCCATATTTTATAATAAAAATATTAATGCTTCCCCCTTTTATTAATTATTTCCCCTATCCTAGCTTGCAAAACCTTTTCTCTAAAATCCCCACCCCTTCCCATTTTAATTTACATAAAAAAATAATAAAGCACCTTTAATTAATCCCAAACCCCTTCATCTTACATCCCAGCTTCCAAAAGTCTCCTCCCTTGAGCTCCTTTTGTTGACTTATCCTAATTAGTTTCCTAATATTCCCGACCATTAATTTTAAATGAAAAAAATGGCATTTCTCTAATCCCTAATCCCCTTTACAATGTACAAAATGTTTTTAATCTCCTTTATAATGTATATATATAAAAACATATAATATATCATTCAGGCCCTTTATAATATATTTTGAAGCACTTTTCATGTGCATATCTCATTTCATTATTTTCATAGCTTCCATTGGACCCCTTCGATAGACTTACATCCAGTTTGCCTCTCATGTACTATGGTCGTGTTGTGGTTAGGTCAAGTTTGGATTTTGGTAGTTTTTTGTCAATTATTATATTGTCATGCCGCAAAGTCATGAGTGTCTACATAATTGTATTCAACTAGTCACACTGGTCATGTCCATTTTTCGTTTGATGAAAATCATCATCGTTTGATCCTCTCGGCACTTAGTTGAAATTTCGGCATTTCATGTCATGACAATTAAATTTTGTCATGTTCGCATCCTTCATTAATTCACAGGATGCATCCGTGTGTCAGTATTCTCTTACGTCTATGCTTGGATAGTTGAAAAATATTCCACCCCTAAGTCTTACATAAAAAAGGCCAATATCCCATATTTTATAATAAAAATACTAGTACTTCCACCTTTTAATTATTTCCCCTATCGTAAATTTTAAACCCTTCGATGAAGATAGATTTATGACTCATAAGTGTAATTCTTCCATCTTTTCATATTTTTAGTAATCATTTTTTTACATTGTTTAGCAAGGCATTGAAATATTGATGTATGAGATCCTTGTTTGTAGGACAAGGGAATCCCTCCCAATTATTCCATATTGCTTCTTAATTATTCTAAAAATCTATGAAATGAGATTAATTTAGTTATTAGGTATCCTTGAGTTCACCTCATCTCAATGATCCTGCTCATATTTTGTTTTCCAAATTCCGAGTTTGTTTGAGCCTCTCACCAATCAATAAAACTTTTGGCAAGTTAAAGTATTTTGGTCTTGATAGTGAAATATATAAAATTTGTGTCCTCCAAGAAATCGTCTTTGGCACCTTCCCATCAGTATCATCCTCACGCTTATGCTCAGAAAGTTAAAAATTTCCCCCTTGTTGCCCTTGGTGATGAAAATGCCAATCTCTCCTTTTTTAATAACAAAATAATCCTCCCTCCCATTTTAATGTTCTCTTGAAATTTTTTAATAAAAAAATAAAAATAAAAAGATAATAATAATAATCCACTTTGCACCTTTTTACCTAATTCAATATTTTTTTACTATGTAATAGTTCTCTTGCAATTTTTAAATTGAAAAAATAAAATAAAAATAAAAAGATAATAAAATAATAATCTGCTTTGTACCTTTTTACCAAATTCAATATGTTTTTAGTATATAATAATTAATAATATGTTTTTCATATATAAATACATTATCGTTAAATCTTATACAATATATTAATATTAAACAATTAAATTTACATGGAGGGAAAGGATTAGCGTGAAATAAAAATTAGAAATGGAGCGAAAGGGTATATATATTAATATTGAACAATTAAATTTACATGGAGGGAAAGGATTTGGGTGAAATAAAAATTAGGAATGGGGGGTAAGGAATTGGGCAAAATAAAATTTTGGGAAAGAAATTGGGGATTCTTGCGTAAGCTGCAAGGGTTTGTTCCAGGTTTGAGAGTGTTTTTATCATAAGTTGAGAAGCATCAAAACCTTAAGGGTTTACGATTCAAGTAGAACCCTAGCTGCAATTTTCTTGTTTTAATAGTAACCCTAGCCACTGCAGGTACTTGAATAGAAGCTATAGATTAAAAGGATGGAGACAAGCAGCAGATCGAAAGGATGAATGTTTGAGATCATTCACCGTAGGAACTGCAGGTACTCGGATATGCCTTTTTTTATCATATTTAGATGCCCACTTATGAATGTTCAGATTGTCCTTCCTTCGTTGGTCTTATCATTTTGGCTTATGTTACAGGTATGATGCTGCAAAATAAATAAAATTCAGAACTATGTCAAAAGATTCTGACATTGCTACCTGTTGTTGCTACAACTCCCGCGCCCCCCCCCAAATTTTGAAAAATATTGGGGCCCCTCCATTGAAATAAGAAGAAGTTTTCCTAAGTAAAACTCAAGATTCTGAGCCACAACGACGGAAGCTTTGAGCTAACTTTTCCGCAACAACGGAAGGATTGCTCCAAAATTTATGTCACGACAGAAGGAAAATACTAAGTCAAGCCGCGGCGGAAAACTTATCTTAAAGCTTCTGAAAAGACGAAACCTTTGACCAAGTGAACCCACAGCGGAACAAATTCACCAAGTTTTTTTGCAACTACGGAAGAATTCGCCTAAACTCTTCTAAAATAGCGAAGGTCTTCAAGAAACTCTTTCGCACCGGTAGGTAGAGTGGCACTTTTTTTTTCTCTTTGAAAGAACTCGGATAACTCTTCCGCAAAGGCAAGAAAACTCACTTAAGTTGGCCAATGCATAGAGTCACACTTTCTCTTATGAAAAATTTCGGACAATCCTCTTGCAACGACGGGCAAACTCCACTTTTCCTTCCACAACAGATGGAAAACTTAACCGAATCTTTCTGATTTTGGCGGTCATATTTCTTAAGAAAAATGTCGATTTGACCCATCTGTACACCGCTTTAACCACCTTTTAATGTCCTGCAACCACCCTATTAATAACTCGCATGCATCAGTTCCATATATATAGGGCATGAACCCCATTGGGTTTTCACTATTTTCATTGGTCAGAGAACCCATTCCGTTTTCCATTCGAGTTGCATGCATCTACTCCAAGTTCACCAGTTTCTCCATGGTATCAATGCCTTCTTACCATCGTCTTTCAACAGGTAAGTACCTTGTCAAGCCTCATGAACTAAATTGCAATGGTTAAGATGAATATTTTATGCCTGGTTCTCTTATCCATGTCAAGCTGTGTAGTTTGACTTCGACCGAAGAGACCCATGCCTTTATCCATTTAAACGCGTATAGGTCTTGTTTCATATGAATATAGACATTTCCGAGATACTTACACCTATTAAGCCGTCAGTTTTGTAATCTCCAAACTAGCCCCATCCACCCTTACATGAAGAACAATCAGTTTTTTCGCCCAATTGTGAAAGTTTATGTTGTTGTTGCGCTTTAGAACATAGTACTCAAAATCGCTTTGCGCTCACAGTTTGTCATTATGGAACGCGTACCCCTTATTCTTCATAGTTTGCATTATAGCAGCCCCATAAATAGGCAAGTTTGATAAGAATACGTGGGAATTTGAATTAACATGAATATTTACTTAAACATGGCGTAGTCACTATGATTGAAATCTGCATTCAGTTTATCTTAGACACACCAAACTAGAAAGATTGATTGGCATGCATGCTAGTAAGTTGCTGACACCACGTCATACTTTCTTATGTCTACCTACGTATTTTCATTGGTCAGGATTATCAAAATGGTTAAAGGTGGCAAAAGAAAATCTAAATCAGCCGTCACAGAATCCACTAAAGATGCAAGGGTTGAGACCACTTATCAGGATACTAAATGCATTACAGGTGTACTACCGGAGGTCTAATGGGGTGACTTATATCAGATCATAAGGGATCCAGAAATCCCGGATGCCATGTTAGAAGAAGAATACCTGTACCGGAACATCAAGACATCATGCATGTCAAAGGCAGCCACCCGCCCCGAGCTCTTTCCTTGTGCGGAGGTAGTCGGATGGATTTTGCAACATGCAGACGCCCAATCACGAATTCTCTCAGATAGCAGAAAGGATTCCGTGTCATCTTTCACTCCTGCTTATGTCTCAGCAGCTTATAAGTTACCCCACCCAACTCAGCACCTAAGCGACGAATGGTTGGAACAGGTCGAAATGGACAACCTAGAAATAGCACGGAGGCTGCTCGTCATAGGCAAGCAGTTTAGGAAGAAGGACAATGAAGAGTATGAGGTTCAAAACCTGAGGCTTCCTTTCAGAATGATTGCTCTTATGTTGAGCAGAATCTTTGGCATACCTGATGGAACTATGTTTATGCTTCAATGGGTACCCATTATCCATTATGTAGCCTTCCAAGGAACTATTTTCAATTGGGATGACACGATTTCACAAAGTCTAGCATTGGCCATAACTACTGCACTAGAAGGGCTAGAAAAAAATAGGTCAGAATTCTAAATGTCATCTTACTTGGTGGACTATATTGTGGCTAAGCATCCCTTTCCAAAACTAGGATGCATTTGGAACCAGGATGAAGGCCCAGTATATACCGCATATAAAATATTTTGGGCATAGAACTATAGGTGGCATTACCAGACCATTTGTGAGGAATTCATCATGCCCCTCTATGAGCTAATGTTTAACGAAGAGCCTAATTGCCTATCGAAAAATTCCATGGCGGTTCTAGAAAAATACGGTGACTTGTATTTTTCAAAGGATGGCACCTACATCAGGATGTATGGAGGCTCGAAACCCCCATACATCTTGCCTAAGTATGCCACTAACTACATAGTCCACAAAGAGGCGGTACGACAAGTCTTCCTAGATGGAATTGGTGGTACATTGTACAATAGGAAGAAGGTTACTTTTCCACCTTTGCCCTTCTATTTGGGGGCTTATAAGTTCTCCAATATGGCATCATCAGAATATTTTATAGTAGAACTAAGGGGTTTTCATTTCGGGGAAAGAATCTTTCAAAAAAATGATAGACAAGGTAAGGTCGCCGAACATTGCAAAACAATACATTCTCCCTTTGAATATGCACATTACTATGATTCGGAGGAGGAAACATATAGGGGAGTCAGCAATATGACTAAGCTACAAATTTTATAACACATTAAAGATGGAGCTATCTCCAGTTCTACGACTCTCAAAGGACCAGAACAACATCGAGAAAAGGAAACCTCATGAGCTACTGAAGATCTCTCTATTGAGGAACAAAGACTCATGCAACAAGCTGAGGAGATCCAGAAAAAAACTCGAGGAAAGGGCAAGAAAATCCCAAGAAGATAAACTCCAAGAAGAAGAAACACAGAGAAATGAAGCAGCCGAAGATGAATCTAGATGGGCTCAGCAGGAGGAGAGGATCAAGCTGGAGGAAGCTGCCAAGCAAGAAAAGGATGAAAGACTGAGAAAGTCAGTAGAAGAGGAGGCACTTAAGAAAGCAGAAGAGGAGGCATTAAGGAAAGAAGAAGAAGAAAAGAAGCAAGAAAAAGATGCTAGTCCTCAAAGCCCAAATATTCAAGACCTTGATGCCAACATCCCTATTGAGGAGCTTCCACTTGTAGCCTTCACACCATCCAGGGGCAGCACGGTATCTACATGGGGTAGGTTTGACTTTAACAGAAAAAGGAAATCTATCATCAAAGAAACAATTACTAGTGTCAAAAGGCCTTTTCAACCTGATATCATCACTAGGCATGAAACCACCATCATGCAGGGTACTAAAAACGATCTTGGGCTCATGGAATCAATCTCTGTAGCATCTGTTATGGTAACATTAGATAATGTCAATATATTGGGAGAAGAATTGAAGCAGGAAAAGGAGAAATCCTGCCAGTTACAGGAGGCTTTGGTTAAAGAAAAGAATTATACAAATTTGGTGATCGAGAAGAATGATGCTCTCGCGTCTCAGAATGAAGGATTAAATATAAGACTTCAACAGCTGGAAGCTGATAGAAGAACCTTGGCAATGCAAGCAATGGCACTAGAGATAGTGAAAAGAGAACTTGAGGATAAAAACTTGAAGCTTGAATCCGAAAAGTTTGATTCCACTTAGCAAATTGAGGACCTAAAAGAAAACATTGAAAAGTTGGAAGAAGGAAGAGAACTGCTAGAACTACAATTGGAACAAGCGACCAGTAAAATAGACGATATGGATCCCTTTTATGAGCAAGCTCGTGAGATAATAAGAGGGATCTACATGGTACACTAAATTATAATCGAAGAGATTTGCAATCTGAAGGTAATCATTGCTAGAATTGTAGAGATCGGCAGGGAAGCCACCACACACAAGAGAAAGTATGTACGTATTATTGAAGATATTCAGAAACATATGGAGTGGAGAGAAGGGAAGTTTGGTTTTCGAGCAACTCTTCCGTTTAAATCCATATCTGATTTCAAAGCAGATGTACGCCTTTTAGGTTTTTGTAAAGATTACGGAGTAAAGTTGAGCGAAGTGTCCATGGTTACCATTGAACAATGCAACGGTTTGTATCTTCAGATGTGAATTGCCCAAGAAAAATGCCAGATGAGGATGCCTCAAACTTTAGAAGGATTTCCGTAGAGAACCCAACGCTTGGCTGACTTGAAAGACGAGTTAAATGCAGAAATAGAGTACATCAAGAAGTTGGATACATTGACCTCTGAAGACCTCTACCAGTGGATTGGTCAAGCCACTATTCACAAACACATCTTGGAAGAAATTCTCTGGATTGCTAAAGTAGAAATTTCCAATATGGAAGAGGAACTCACCAAGCATGAAGTCTCACTAAAGACCATGCTTCCTCTCTCTGAAAACAATGTTATAAAGGAAACTAGTGCTTGGGAAAGCAACATAGAGGAGGTGGACAGGGCATCAGGAGTCAATCGAGCTTCAACCTCAGTGAATGTTCCAGTGGCTGTAGTAACTCAGGTTTCAGTAGAAATGCACGCAGCCTCAGAAACACCCAAGTTAACATAGGAGCGAGCCTCAGGATAACTCGCATTTGCTCATATCTGTTTGATGAAGGCCAACACGCCGCTTTGCTTTTTTTTTCTGTTTTAAGTATATACCTTTGAGATATTAAAATGACATTTGGATTTTAATTCTGGTTCCTTCTTGTAATTTAGTTAGGATATTTGTCCTTTTATAAAAAATCAGCACTACAAGACAAATTAAAAGAATGTGAATGGTGAGGGTATGTGTGGCAGCTCATGGAGCATTTTGTAAAGCTATATATAGCTATATTAAAGAGGGGAAGAAGGACTTTTGGAAGGTGAAACTTTTTTTTGATGTACATGAACTATTTCAGCTACACGAATAGAGAAAGATTTTGGCCTGTGGAAGATGGTGCATTGTTTGCTTTGGGTTGTGATGAATGATAGCCGAACTATTTCTGCATGTTTCATAAACTTTCTGTGAGATCTTTCCTAGCTATTATGAACTAATTCTATGCTGTGAATGATCTTATTTCTTTGCAAATCTCTGTATCTCATGAGTAATGGAATATTTTTTATAAAAAATAAAATAAATCAAAGATATCTTTGATATCATTCACATTCTGCTGAAACTACGTCTTGATGATTAATGGCTATCTATTTAATTATCTAGATGTCTCTTCAATCACATTACTCATATTTTAATTTCTGCTCCTTGCAAGGATATGTTAGTTTAGGTTAAAATAGTTAGAATAGATTTGTTTAATAGAACCCATTTAAGTTAGGCACTTGCATACCATTCTCAATTATAAAATACATAAACGGTGGATCGGGCCGCAATCGATAAAATAAACAAATCTTTAAAACCTATACGGTATCCGGATCGTTAACCGGATGGATTCCCCACAACAAATGGTGAGCAATCTAATTGGGCTTGCTTACCAGGGAGAATCCCTTGTTGATTGATGCTGCGATTTTTGAGGCATCAACGGTTTTTGGCGCTAGAAGGAGGGCCACCAATGCATGGCTGACAGAAGAGACACTTTTGTTAATAAAATTTCCACTGAAAACCCACCTGAAATAGTTATTCCAAATATTTCAGATCTGGAATCAAGAAATCAAGAAAATCCTAGTTCTGAGGAAAAACAACAAGAAACATTGTATGTTGTCCCTTTTGAAGAGGTAAACCACTTCAGAAGACATACTCGCTCCTACGTTAGAAGTCTTGGAGGACTAACCACAGTTCCTCTGTTACCCAGAATCAGAGCCCCTCGGAAAAACCCTCAGTGTACAAGGGATTCCATTCTTGTTCAAAGTCTAGAAGAATTATTGGATTTATCTTTAGAATAAATCAATGAACCTTTCAACGAAGTTAGACCCGAGACTCCCACAAATAAAGAATAGTAGCACACTCCAAGACATACTCCTCACAACTCACCACTACATACTCCACCACGTTCTCCACCTAGAATCATGGTCGTACCCGCATGGAGAGCAAGAGGAGCATTAAACATAGTTGGGCCATTCCATGATTTGCCTAAAAACCCAGAAAAGGTTTTGCCTAAGTACGACCCTGGAAAATGGATCTCTCCTGAAGACCACTTCAAAAATTTCTATTTAGCCTTGAATCTTCTTAATGTGGAGTACGAAGACGTGGCCTGTCACCTTTTCCCTTACACTTTTGAACCCAAAGTATCCTCCTGGTATTTTAGCCTGCAAGCTAATTCGATAACTAGTTGGGAAGATTTTGAGAAGTGTTTTCTAAAAAAACATGGAAATCAGAAAATTGTAGCTACTCTTATGAAATAATTGTTGTCTATGAGAATGGAAAAGAATGAGAAAGTCCAAGAGTTTAATCAAAGATTCACGACACTGCTAAACAATTTTAGTGATGTAACAAAGCCTGCTGAGGAATGCTTGGTAGAGTATTACACAACAGCCCTTAAATCCCCACTAGCAATGTTCGTCAAAAGAACGAAAAATGTTACCCTGACAGAAAATTTTGAAGAAGCAAAGAAAGTAGAAGAAGAGGCCAACAACATCGCCAAACATGCTCTAGATGTAGAGGTCAAGCCAGCAGTTGTTAAGAAACCTTTTTTGTTAACTAGGGATAAGGAAGAACCCGCAGCAGATTTAGATAATGTCATAAACATGATGCAAAAAATCTCCAATAAGATTGTAGATCTAGAAAAGGATAAGGCAACTAGTTCTTCAAGGCCACCGTTCAAGCCATTCTATAAAAGGAAAGAAGAAAATGGACAGTCGACCCCACCGGTAAACAATTCTACTGTACTAAACTTAAATGAAATAGTCATGGACCACTTCTGCACTATCCATCAAGAGCATCACTTGGAAAAACATTGTCCACAATGGATCAATTCGATGAGTTTAGTAATGAACCAAATGTTAGATGGACAAATTCCTGAGCAAGCAAATCCCCAACAAGAACAAATTCTTGAGAAATAAGAGTCTGCTCCCGACACCACAATGATCCTTTGGGATTGGACTCCTACCCAAGAGCCATCTTGCAAAGATTTTGTAGATGAAGTACAAACAGCATCTATTAACATCACTACGAGAAGTAAAGTCCCAGTGATTGATCTGATAGTAGAAGCACCTAAAGCCAGGTCTAGTCAAATATCGAAAAGGCACATCATTCCACCCTAACCCAAGACAAATCCTGTAGTCGCTCCCACAGTGACTAAGGAGCCAAAATCAGAAATAACCAAACAACCACAAACTCCTTCAAACAAAACAGAAAATCAATTGAAAGTTTCAAAGGAATGTGACATGAGCTATGATATAATCGAACATATTAAGAAAACAAAAGCAAATATCTCTATTTTTTATATGTGCAACTTGCTGCAACAAAGAAAGAAATTAATGGAAGCCTTTGATCCACAAACAAGTACTTCATTAGAAAACACTGATGAAAACCCATAAATTAATGAAGCAAGCATTGGCGGAAAATCAAAGTCTCAAACCCTCCCTTTCCTCTTAACGTTTGAGATTTTTAATCACAATAATCAAAATTGTTTGGTAGATTCTGGTGCTAGTTCAAATGTCATGCCTCTATCTATTTGTAGGAAGATTAATGGGCAACCTATCCCATCCCCATCTCAAATCATTCAATTAGATAGAACGGCTGTCAAGGTCATTGGCGAAATGAAAGATGTACTTATCCGGTTGTCGTCTGATTCAAGAGTGTGTCAATTCATTGATATCATGGTGGTTGATATTCCTGAGGCTTATGGTTTAATTTTGAGTAGGGACTGGTCTGCGAAACTAAATGGCTACTTTGCAATGGATTGGTCTCATTTATGGCTTCCCTATCAGAATAAGCAAAATCAAATCAAATCAAAATATTAAGAGAACCGCACATGAAACAAAATGTCACTTAGCTAGAAGAAAGAAATGAACCTGTAGCTTTTTCGTCGTCAGTTTTGGGGAACTATTTCCTAGAAATCAAACCTAGAAATTATCAGACATAAGATGCTAGCCATGATTCAGACAAATAGTCCGATCTCCTTCAGTTTTCATGGGCTGATGATATTGATTGTAACATAGTAGATTTAGTTACTAACTCAAATAATAATGATACTAACTTAGTTAGAGAAGAAAATATTTTCTGGACTCTTTACTTTGATGGCTCCAAAACTCAAGAAGGATCCGGAGCCGGTCGTATTCTAATCTAACCTGGACATAGAATTTGAATGGACGAATAATATTGTTGAGTACGAAGCTTTAATTCATGGGTTAAAGAAAGCCATTGGTCTTAATGTCAAATTTTTGAAAGTCTTTGGTGTATTTGAAATTGTTGTTAAGCAAATAAGGAATACAATTCATTGTCTTTCACCACATCTAAAGGGTTATCAAGTTGAAGTTTGGGATTTAATTTCATGTTTTGATGATTTTAATATCACTTCTGTCCCGAGATTGCAAAACACTACAGCTAATCTGTTAGCCACTTCTGCTTCCAGGTTAGTGCCTACTAATAATAAATGTTCCATTGAATTAATTTTCAGGCCTTCTGTTCCGGACAACATTACAAATCTCATAATATTTGATGATGACAATCAGATTATCAGTTTCTTAACCAATGAAGATGCTTTTTAGGAAGCCATCATAGAAGAAGAGGAGCATGATTCAAATCTACAAAATTAAGACATTGTGAAAGGGAACTTCATGCCTAGGGGAGTGAGAACTCTAGAAGCACTATTCGATTTGCAAAGCAAGTTTAGGAGACCTGCAAATGCCAAAACCCACAGCTCGTCCATGCAGCACAAATTAATAAACCTGGGCACAGAAGCGGAAACAAAGTATATTAATCTTGGTAAAGGTTGTACTCCAGAAGAAAAAAGGAAGTTCATTAAACTTTTCCAGCAGTATAAAGATGTGTTTGATTGGACTTATGATGATCTAAAGACATATGATACCCGCATCATTCAACATGTAATAACAATGAAGGAAGGTGTCAAACCTTTTCAGCAACAATTAAGAAGAATGCATCCGACACTTGAACCTCTAATTCAGAAAGAGTTAAAGAAATTGTTGGATGCAAAGATTATTTTTAAAGTCCGACATTCCGAATGGGTGGCTAATTTAGTTCCAATAAGGAAGAAATTGGGAGAAATCAGGCTCTGTGTAGATTTCCGAAATTTAAACAAGGCTTCTGATAAAGACAACTATCTTGTGCCCCCAATGGAACAGATATTGCAAATGGTATCAGTATCAAAACTCTTCTCTCCACTAGATGGTTTTTCCAGTTACAACCAAGTGCTAGTAGTAGAAGAAGACCGACTCAAAACCACTTTTCGCACGAAGTGGGGAACTTTTGCATACCGAAGAATGCCTTTTGGTTTAATAAACACAAGAGCTACATTTCAGCAAGCTATGGACATTGCTTTCCGAGGATTGGTTGGTCAATGTGTAGTACTCTACTTGGATGTTGTGACTGTCTTTTCAAAGAGAAGGGAAGACCATTTGTTCCACCTGAAGCAAATCTTTGATCGTTGCAGGAAGTATGGCATCTCTTTAAATCCCAAGAAAAGTGTTTTCTCTATTCTTGAGGGTAAGTTGTTGGGTCATATTACTTCAAAAGAGGGGATCTCGATAGATCAAGGGAGAGTGCAAGTTATTAGCAAAATCCCCATGCCCCATAGTAAGAATTCAATGCAATCATTCATGGGCACTATAAATTTCGTTCGAAGGTTCGTACTGGATTTCGCTCAAATCGTCAAACCCTTGCAACAAATGGTGAAGAAAAGTGTACAATTTAAGTGGAAAAACTTGGAAAAGGTTGCATTTAAACAAATCAAAGCTGCCATAGCTAATGCACCTTCTTTGAAAAGTCTGGACTTCGATAAGGATTTTATTATGTACACCTTCGCTTCTGATAACTCTCTCACAGCTGTACTCACTCAAAAGGAAGAATCAGGGGACGAGTATCTTATCTCTTTTATGAGCACTGGTTTGCAGGGCGCTGAACTAAACTACCCAGTGGTAGAAAAACAAGCATACTCCATATTCAAGGCAGTGAAATAGTTTAGGCCATATATCTTAAAAAATAGAACTAAGGTCATAGTCCCTCACCCTGTTGTCAAATCTCTTTTCATTCAGAAAGAATTGGGAGAAAGGAGAGGAAATTGGGTTACTGCTCTTCAAGAATACGACTTAGAATTCAAGCCGGATACTATCATCAAAAGTCAAAGCCTCTGCAAGCTGCTTACTAAAAGCCCAACTGACGAGGAGCTAGATTGGAGGAATGAAGTTGAGATTAATGTGATTGACATATGCCCAATTTTTACGACCCTAGAGTCTTGGTATAGGGACTTAGTGCATTATTTACAGTTGGGTTACTTACTAGAACACTGGAGTCCGAATCAAAGAAGAGCCCTCCATCTTAAATCAGCAGCTTATCAGGTCATTGAAGGAGTACTCTTCAGGAAAAACTATGATGGTGTTTATCTCAGGTGTTTGGAAAAGGAAGATGCTAGTAACGTGGTCAAAGAACTACATGATGGACCTACTGGAGGACATTACTCCGGGGATACCACAGCACACAAAATTCTTAGAGCAGGATACTATTGGCCTACTCTTTTCAGGGATGCTCATCCCTATGCCAGAAATTGTGATGTATGTCAAAGAAGTCCTGGAAAGCTACCTAAAGCAGCGGGTCCCTTGTAGCCAGTTATCATTAATGAACCATTTGAGCAATGGGGTATATATATTATTGGTGAAATAAACCCAAACTCCTCACTGCAGCATTGGTTCATTCTGACTGCTACAGATTATTTTATGAGATGGTCCAAATCTATTCCCCTATGAAAAGCTAATGAGGATGCGGTTATCAACTGCCTGGAAGAAAACATCATAACCAGGTTTGGGGTTCCAGTTTCTCTAGTTTTTGATAATGCACCTTATTTTTCATCAATAAATATTAATGAATTCATATATGAGAGAGGAATTAAATTGCATTACTCAGCCAATTACTACCCTCAGGGAAACGGGTTAGCTGAGTCTACCAATAAAAATATCATCTGAATCCTGAAAAAGACTATGATCGAAAATCAAAGAAGCGGGCACATAGCTCTCCCTCACGCCCTATGGGTAGACAGAGCGACGCCTAAGAATGCCTTAGTAGCTTCCCCTTTAAACCTGGTCTATGGCAAGGAGGTTATTCTCCCTCCAAATATATTACTCCCATATTTGAAATTGGCCCAATCCTCCCGAGGTTCTAGTAGTCAATCCCTACAGTCCAGGATTGATACACTGCTAAAACTGGAAGAGTCATGGGAAAAGGCCAAAGAGTGTTTTCATCATCACCAAGACATAGTCAAATGATGGTTTGATAAAAGAAAATCCGGTAAGAGATTTTTCAAAGTAGGGGACTTGGTTCTCAAATGGGACCACCAACACAACGGTAAGGGAATGCACACAAAGTTTCAACACCTATGGCTTGGCCCTTACCAAATCTCTGAAAATCTTGGCCAATCAACTTATAGATTGAAATATTTACAAGGAGAGGAACTAAACCTCCCTCTCAATGGCCTCGCCTTAAAACAATACTTTGCATAAATCCCAAGAGGGTTTTTGTACATAAATAAACACTGTGTTCTTTCTTTCATTTGATTTTTGTTTTCTTTTATCGCTTTTAGTGTGCCAGTTAGTTTGATTTTTACCTTTGTTTGTTTTCACTCTGTTTTAAATACCTTTTGTTTTAAATAAAGCTAAGCGCAGTTTTGGTGTGGCTGAGAGATGAGACTCCAGAAAAATCAAAAGAATGGTCATGCGGAAGCTCACAGATAAAGGCAATACAGAGTTGTGAATTCGCTTTCACTGATCAGTTTTCTAGAATACGTAGACCCTCTTTTCTGTTTGGTCAAAATAACCCCTTTCAAATAGCTAAGATTTAACATTTCCTTCTTACTATCTCAGGGCCCCATTCACTCTAACGTAATGGTTGTCTTAGGAAGTTCACTATGGAAAACCCATGGAGAGGAAGTATGTCTCACAGATATATGGAATTTAAAATGATCCCATGCTGCAAGAGGATCCCAAAGGCATATGCCGAAGAGTCTGGTATCCATAAATTCTCACCTCAATTAAAGCATGGATGAGGAAATAAAGGAAACTCACAAATCAAGGAAGTTGAAGGAAGTTGTTCAAATAAACCAGCCTAGCAAGGTTCTTCTCCGTCCGTGAATCATGAAATCAAACAAATATTCCACTCACACAAAAGGACATTTTGGATTGAAGGAATTATATCAAAATTTTCAAAGCAGGAGAAACTTATTTCTAGAAGACTCAAAGCAGCTAAAAGTCGTGAATTAAAGAAACATCCAAAAGGATGTAAAAAAGCATGGGAATGAGGAACAAATGAATATTCCCGTGGGATATTGCCACGATCCTGTGGAGTCTTATACTAGTAAGCTTCTGAAAGACATTTTTTAAAAATAAACCCCACACTTTGGACCTTAGAGAGTTTTTAGGAAGTTTGAATCGAAGCTGCCTTTTCCTTTATCACCATTATGATAAGAGTGATCACTGTATTCTTCGAGGCTGAACTATGGAGACATTCTGTTGCACATGCAATTAGCCCTTCGTAGCTTCCCTGACCATGAGATAAGTTTGTTTTAGAGATCTGTGTCCACCAACGAATCGCCAATTGTTGTTGCTACAACTTCCCCCCCCCCCCAAATTTTGAAAATATTGGGGCCCCTCCTTTGAAATAAGAAGAATTTTTCCTAAGTAAAACTCAAGATTCTGAGCCACAACAACGAAAGCTCTTAGCTAACTTTGCTGCAACAACGGAAGGATTGGTCCAAACTTTCCATCACGGTGGAAGGAAAAGACTAAGTCAAGCCACGGTGGAAAACTTATCTTAAAGCTTTCGAAAAGACGAAACCTTTTACCAAGTGAACCCATGGCCGAACAAATTCATTAAGTTTTTTTGCAACTGCGGAAGAATTTGCCTAAAATATTCCGAAATAGCAAAAGTATTCAAGAAACTCTTCCGCACCGACAGGTAGAGTGGCACTTTTTTTTCTCTTCGAAAGAACTCGGATAACTCTTCCGCAAAGGCAGTAAAAATCACTTAAGTTGGCCGATGCATAGAGTCACACTTTCTCTTGCGGAAACGTTCGAACAATCCTCCCGCAACGGCGGGCAAACTCCGCTTTTCCTTCCGCAGCAGATGGAAAACTTAACCAAATCTTTCCGATTTTGGCAGTCGCATTTATTAAGAAAAAGGTCGATTTGAGCCATCCGTACACCGCTTTAACCCCGTTTTAATGGTTTACAACCACCCTATTAATAACTCACACGTATCAGTTCCATATATATAGGGCATGAACCCCGTTGGGTTTTCACTATTTTCATTGCTCAGAGCACCGATTCCGTTTTCCATTCGAGTTGCACGCACCTACTCCAAGTTCACCAGTTCCATCGTGGTATCAACACCTTCTTACCATCATCTTTCAATAGGTAAGTACCTTGTCAAGCCTCATGAACTAAATTGCAATGGTTAAGATGAATATTTTATGCGTGGTTCTCTTATCCACGTCAAGCTGTGTAGTTTAACTTTGGCCGAAGCGACCCATGCCTTTATACATTTAAACGCGTCAAGGTCTTGTTTCATATGAATATGGACATTTCCGGGATCCTGAACACCTATTAAGCCGTCAGTTTTGTAATCTCCAAACTAGCCCTGTCCACCCTTACATGAAGAACAATTGGTTTTTTCGCCCAACTGTGAAAGTTTATGTTGTTGTTGTGCTTTAGAACGTAGTACTCAAAATCGCTTTGCACTCACAGTTTGTCATTATGGAACGCGTACCCCTTATTCTTCATAGTTTGCATTATAGCAGCCCCGTAAATAGGCATGTTTGATAAGAATACATAGGAATTCGAATTAACATGAATATTTACTTAAACATGGCATAGTCATTACGATTGAAATCTACATTCAGTTTATGTTAGACGCACCAAACTAGAAAGATTGATTGGCATGCATGCTAGTAAGTTGTTGACACCACGTCATACTTTCTTATGTCTTCCTATGTATTTTCATTGGTTAGGATTATCAAAATGGTTAAAGGTGTCAAAAGAAAATCTAAATCAGCCGTCACAAAATCCACTAAATATGCAAGGGTTGAGACAACTTATCAGGATACTAAATGCATTACAGGTGTACTACCGGAGGTCCAATGGGGTGACTTATATCGGATGGTAAGGGATCAAGAAATCCTGGACGCTCTGTTAGAAGAAGAATACCTGTACCAGAACATCAGGACATCATGCATATCAAAGGTAGCCACCCGCCCCAAGATCTTTCCTTGTGCGGAGGTAGTTGGATGGATTTTGCAGCACGCAGATGCCCAAACACGAATTCTTTCAGATAGCAGAAAGGATGCCTTTGCATCTTTCACTCCTGCTTATGTCTCAGCAGCTTACAAGTTACCCCACCCAACTCAGCGCCTAAGCGAAGAATGGTTGGCACAGGTCGAAATGGACAACCTGGAAACAACACGGAGGCTGCTCGTCGTAGGCAAGCAATTCAGGAAGAAGGACAATGAAGAGTATGAGGTTAAAAACCTGATGCCTCCTTTCAGAATGATTTCTCTTATGTTGAGAAGAATCTTTGGAAGACCTTATGGAATTATGTTTATGCTTCAATGGTACCCATTATCCATTATGTAGCCTTCTGAGGAACTATTTTCAATTGGGCTAACATGATTTCAGAAAGTCTAGCATCATCCATAACCACTGCACTAGAAGGGCAAGAAACAAATAGGTCAAAATTCTACATGCCATCTTACTTGGTGGACTGTATTGTGGATAAGCATCCCTTTCCAAAACTAGGATACATTTGGAACCAGGATGAAGGCTCGGTATATACCGCATATAAAATCTTTTGGGCGCAGAACTATAGGTGGCATTACAAGACCATTTGTGAGTAAGTCATCATGCTCCTCTATGAGCTAATGTTTAACGAAGATCCTAATTTCCTATCGAAAAATGCCATGGTGGTTCTAGAAAACTATGGTGAATTTTCTTTTTCAAAGGATGGCACCCACATCAGGATGTATGGAAGCTCGAAACCCCCATACATCTTGCCTAAGTATGCCACTGACTACATAGTCCACAAAGAGGCGATACGACAAGTCTTCCTAGATGGAATTGGTGGTACATTGTACAACAGGAGGAAGGCTACTTTTCCACCATTGCCCTTCTATTTGGGGGCTTATAAGTTCTCCAAGATGGCATCAATAGAAGATTTTATAGAAGTTCTAAGGGGTTTTCATTTCAGGGAAACAATCCTTCAAAAAAATGATAGACAAGGTAAGGTCGCCCAACATTGCAAAACAATACATTCTCCCTTTGAATATGAACATTACTATGATTCAGAGGAGGAAACATACAGGGGAGTCAGCAATATGACCGAGCTGCAAATTTGCCAACATGGTAAAGATGGAGCTAGCTCCAGTTCTACGACTCTCAAAGGACCAGAACAACATCGAGAAAAGGAAACCTCATGAGCTGCTGAAGCTCTCTCTAGTGAGGAACAAAGACTCCTGCAACAAGCTGAGGAGATCCAGAAAAAAAAACTCGAGGAAAGGGCAAGAAAATCCCAAGAAGATAAACTTGAAGAAGAAGAAACCCAGAGAAACCAAGTAGCCGAAGATGAAGCTAGACGAGATCAACAGGAGGAGAGGATCAAGCTGGAGGAAGCTGTCAAGCAAGAAAAGGATGAAAGGCTGAGAAAGTCAGCAGAAGAGGAGGCACTAAAGAAAGCAGAATAGGAGGCATTAAGGAAAGAAGAAGAAGAAAAGAAGCAAGAAAAAGATGCTGGGCCTCAAAGCCCAAATATTCAAGACCTTGATGTCAATATCCCTATTGAGGATCTTCCACTTGTAGCCTTCACACCAGCTAGGGGCAGCACGATATCTACATGGGGTAGGTTTTCCTTTAACAGAAAAAGGAAATCTATCATCAAAGAAACAATTACTAGTGTCAAAAGGCCTTTTCAACCTGATATCGTCAACATGCATGAAACCACCGTCATGCAGGGTACTCATAATGATCCTGGCTCATGGCATCAATCTCTGTAGCATCTATTATGGCAACAACAGACAATGTCAATATATTGGGAGACGAATTGAAGCAGGAAAAGGAGAAATCCCGCCAGTTACAGGAGGCTTTGGTTAAAGAAAAGAATTATACAAATTTGATGATCGATAAGAATGATGCTCTCGCATCTCAGAAGGAAGGATTAAATATAAAACTTCAACAGCTGGAAGCTGATAGGAGAGCCCTGGCAATGCAAGCAAGGGCACTAGATATAGTGAAAAGAGAACTTGAGGATAAAAAATTGAAGCTGGAATCCAAAAAGTTTGATGCCACTCAGCAAATTGAGGACCTAAAAGAAAACATTGAAAAGCTGGAAGAAGGAAGAGAACTGCTAGAACTACAATTGGAACAAGCAACCAGTAAAATAGACGATATGGATCCCTTTTATGAGCAAGCTTGTGAGATAATAAGAGGGATCTATAGGGTACAAGAACTTATAATGGAAGAGATTTGCAATCTGAAGGCAATCATGGATAGAATTGTAGAGATCGGCGGGGAAGCCACCAGATGCAAGAGAACGTATGTACGTATTATTGAAGATATCCAAAAAATATGGAGTGGAGAGAAGGGAAATCTGGTTTTCCAGCAACTCTTTCATTTAAATTCGTATCTGGTTTCAAAGCATATGTACGCTTTTTAGGTTTTTGCAAAGATTACAGAGTAAATTTGAGCGAAGTGTCCATGGTTACCATTGAAGAATGCAACAGTTTGTATCTTCAGATGCAAATTGCCCAAGAAAAATGCCAGATGAGGATGCCTTAGACTTTAGAAGGATTTCGGGAGAGAACCCAACACTTGGCTGAGTTGAAAGACGGGCTAAATGAAGAAATAGAGTACGTCAAGAAGATGGATACATTGACCTCTAAAGACCTCCACCGGGGGATTGGTCAGGCCACTGTTCACAAACACATCTTAGAAGAAAGTCTCCAGATTGCTAAAGTAGAAATTTCCAATATGGAAGAGGAACTCGCCAAGCATGAAGTCTCACTAAAGACCATGCTTCCTCTCTCTGCAAACAATGTTATAAAGGAAACTAGTGCTTGGGAAAGCCACATAGAGGAGGCGGACAAGAAATTAGCAGTCAATCGAGCTTCGACCTCAGTGAATGTTCCAGTGGCTGCTGTAACTCAGGTCTCAGTAGAAACGCATGCACCCTCAGAAAAACCTGAGTTAACATAGGAGCCAGCCTCAGGATAACTCGCATTTGCTCATATCGGTTTGATGAAGGCCAACACGCCTCTTTGTTTTTTGTTTTTGTTTTAAGTATATACCTTTGAGATATTAAAATGACATTTGGATTTTAATTCTCGTTCCTTTTTGTAATTTAGTTAGGATATTTGTCCTTTTATAAAAAATCAGCACGACAAGACAAATTAAAAGAATGTGAACGGTTAGGGTATGTGTGGCAGCTCATGGAGCGTTTTGTAAAGCTATATATAGCTAGATTAGAGAGGGGAAGAAGGAATTTTGGCAGGTGAAACGTTTTTTTGATGTACATGAACTATTTCAGCTACACAAATAGAGAAATATTTCGGCATGTGGAAGCTAGTGCATTGTTTGCTTTGGGTTGTGATGAATGACAGCTGAACTATTTCTGCATGTTTCATACACTTTTTGTGAGATCTTTCCTAGCTCTTATGAACTAATTCTATGTTGTGAATGATCTTATTTCTTTGCAAATCTCTGTATCTCATGAGTAATGGAATGTTTTTTATAAAAAATAAAATAAATCATAGTTATCTTTGATATCATTCACATTCTGCTGAAACTACGTCTTGATGATTAATGGCTATTTGTTTAATTCTCCAAATGTTTCTTTTAGTCATATTACTCATATTTTAATTTCTGCTCCTTGCAAGGATAAGTTAGTTTAGGTTAAAATAGTTAGAATAGATTTGTTTGATAGCACCCATTTAATTTAGGCATTTGCATACCATTCTCAATTATAAAATACATAAACGGTGGATCGGGCTACAATTGATCAAATAAACAAATCTTTAAAACCTATACGGTAGCTGGACCGTTAACCGAACGGATTCCCCACAACAAATGGTGAGCGATCTAATTGGGCTTGCTTACTAGGCAGAATCCCTTGCTGATTGATGCTACGATTTTTGAGGCATCAACACTACCCCATCTACATCTATGAAGCATATTATAGTAGCTGCACAGGCTAAGCGAGAACATGCACGTTCTGTAGCTCTGCCACATTCTGTTTCAGTTGAAGAAAATGAAAAGTCTATTCCTTTTATGTCTTGTCCTTCACCAATCCGAGGGATTAGTTCAGTTCACAGTTCCCCTCTCCAACTTAAATAGGCCCACGCTGGACGCTGGAATTTCTGTACACACTGGACGCTGGCATTTATGTACACACTGTATGGATGGGTGATTCACAGCAAGAAAACCGCAACAAGCTCTTTCTATTTTGTCTCCAAGGAGAGAAATAAAATATGGTCCTAATGTGAAACTCCAATGTCAAAAGATTCCCTTTAAATTGAACATGTGTCTACCCAAACTTCTGGATCTCAGTATTACTTCCCTTTTTGTAGGCTCCAACAACAAATGCCATGGATGCTATGGTAAACACAACTGCCTCATTTCCTGGTCTGATAGAATGGTCAGAAAGGGTTCCTCCTGGTGCATCAGTTTCAATTTCAACCATTGTAAGAATAATTCCACTTAAAGGATTGAATATTTGGCAATTGGAATAAACTAATTGATAGAAAAATTGGGCTTTACTTGTTACAACGGATTCTCCTTTTCAATCTATTGGAACCAATCTGCTTTTCAATCTAGGGTTTATTTTAGAATTCTTTCATAAAATAACTTAAAAACCATCAACCAATTGTTGGGCCGTGTATACATAATAGTCTTGACAGCAGTCAGACATTAGATGTGAAACCTAGGCTCCTTGATGAAGCTGTAGATAAGAGAAAGAACTTGAAATTGGCAGAGATCATTGATATCACCCACTGTAGATCTCTTAGGTTGCCAAATATGCTGCCTACTGGAAAGGAAAGTTGTGCGCATGATCTCTTTTATACCCAGAAAAGCAAGGACATAACATAGCTGTTGGAACTTATTTTATGTATCTTATAAGGTTTTTGTGCTTGAATCGGGATATAACAATACATGTGTTTTACAAGTAGTTGGATTAATATACACAAATTCAGGGGTTGTTGTCCTAGCTCTTTCCTCAAATGTTGTTCACAAGATTTGGAAATGGTTGCGTAATGATCGCAATCCATCTGGCAAGGTACAATTCTAAAAGTTTCCTAAACTAGTGTTTGGTTTCAGGTTTAGAATTTTGCTTTTAATAAGAATTTGCAAGCATTTGAAAGTTGGCAATTCATTTTTCAGGCCACAACAAATACTGCACCACAACTGTGGAAGCCAGCGAGTGGAATCCTTATGACAAATGATATGAGTGATACAAATCCATAAGAAGCAGTCTCATACATAGCCTTGCCAAAGAATGATTCTTATGTTATGTATGCTTCTAGTGGGAAGGTGTCCCTATTCAACATGATGACATTTAAGGTGAAATGATTTTGTACAACATGAATATGTGTCTTGTATCTTGGGTTAATATGCTTCGTCATGCTAATTTTAAACTATAATTTTACTGTGTATGATTCCCAATTTATCACACATTGAAGAAGATATTCATCCATATAGGTTTCCACGGTGTTAGTAAATCATGGCTTTTAAACTCTAGTTCTTTCTTGAGGATTTGAACATGTCATTTAATATAAACTTAAGTAATTTTGTGTTTGGAGTTAATTTTATTTTAATGAGCTTCATGAGATATTTTTAGACCATTGACACCTAGTTCTTTGCAGGTCATGACAACATTTTTGCCAACCCCCACCTGTAGCAACCTTTCTTGCTTTCCATCTTCAAGATAATAATATCATTGCTATTGGAATGGAGGATTCAACAATTCAGATATACAATGTTCGAGTTGATGAGGTGCTACAATACATTAAATTATAAATTCTATATAGTCCTCGTTACTATGTTGACAATATGGATAAGTTGATTGTGCAAAATGTAATGATCTTTTCAATTGCCTGATTCTAGGTGAAAGAAAATACGAAGGGCCACCAGAAGAGAATCACCGGTCTAGCATTTTCTCATTCTCTCAATGTTTTGGTATCTTCTGGGGCTGATGCTCAGGTGTACATCCTATACTTGATAGAAACATCCATGTTATGTCGTCTTATTTGCATTTGGGTAACATATTGAAGTATAACCTTCCAGTAACTTCACATATCAATCTCTGTATGTAGCTTTGCGTATGGGGTATAGATGGATGGGATAAGCGAAAGTTAAAGTCTATTCAGTTGTAGGTAGCAAGACCATCTTCAATTGATGGAGATACTAGAGTATTGTTCCATAATGATCAAGTTCACTTGTCGGTTGTGCTTAAGATCCAACTTGCTATTTATAATGTTTCTAAATTGGATCGATTGTGCCTTGTAAGACTAAGTTTTTGATATAACGTGTTATAACATGAGCAATCATATACAGTAACACTTAGATAAGTGTTCATTGTTTCTTACTTTTTATCGCTGGATAGCAAGATTGATTTTTGTATCATGTTATAACATAAATATTGCTAGGGACACACTAAAGAGCTGATAAAATGGTGCATGAATGATGTCTGCATTGCAGTGGACAGCCCATGATTCACTATCTACACCAATTTCAAATGAAACATACTCATGTGACAGCCTTCTAGTCTATGTTAGTTACATGGATGGTGTTGTTGGAGTATTTGATTCGGAAAGCTTGAGACCACATTGCCGCATTGCACCTTTCATATATATACAACTAGGCTTCAACATGTTAGCAACTTAGATATCTCACAGCAAAATCGAAAACTTCAATGGCATTTCCATATAAGAGCAAAATTATCTAATGGATTTGTGTTCGTTTATATGTGTAGTGGCAATGTCTATCCACTTGTGGTTGTTGCACATCCATCAGAACCTAATAAGTTTGTTGTTGGCTTGACTGATGGAGGAATTCAAGTGATTGAGCCTCTAGAACTAGAGGGAAAATGGGGTCTAATACCTATGGATAATGGAACTTTCAATTCAAATCCAACTGCAAGCAATCAAGGTTCAAAATTACATTCAAGGTAGCACTTGAAGAGCATAATCTAAAAAAAATGGAAGGAAAAAAAACAAGCTTGTGCGATACAAAATACGATTTATCATTTATGATTTATCTGTTTGCATATCTACCATCAGTAGTGGTATCATCTTGCTAGGATCATTTGTTCTTATACTAAATTTTTAGTAGTGGTTTTTATATTTTGTTCAGGGAAAATGCCATGGAATGTGATGTAAATGATTTCAAGCATAATGCTAAATGATGTAGCTTTGGCATCTTCGGCTGTGTAAATTTTTTTGACTGTTCTGTTGTTTCGAGGTAATTAGATGTCGCTTCTCTTCAAAGGTGTCCTTAAATGTGTATAACTCTCATATCCAACTTACCTTTTTTCTATGGCCATATCAGAACATAATTTTAAATTTTGTTTTTATGGTGCATTGCAAAACTAGTCGTATTGCCTTTTCATAACCATTGCAAATCTATTTAGAGACCCAGACCCTTATTCGATTAATTTCTATGAAACCTATTCACATATAATCCTATATTACTAGTCACCTCATCTCATTCCTTATTCCACCAATTATAGGTCAATAGCTGGGATCATGCACTACCTTCTGCAAAACTCTGTGCTCGCAGGAGTTGGATTTTACCTATTGAAGTTCCAGTGCCAGCTTTATGCCAATGCCGGGATCAATTTAAGTTGTTGACCAAGTATTACCAACAGTGGCAAAGCCAACAGTTATAACCACAGTAACTAAGGCAAAGAAAATAGGGGCAGTAGTTAGAGAGGAGGTCAATCAAATATGCCATGAACATAGGTCAAGGAAAAAACATAAGCAGGAAAGGCGGGAAATACAAAGGCAGAACCAAAAGCAGGATAGGTCTGAAGAACAAAGGAAATTCTATATCGATATCGACCACCTGTATCCAAACATATAGATAAAAAGGGTTGCACATGTGACATATTAAAAGAAAGGTCAAGTAAAATGGCATTTTGATTGATGATATATCTGATTTGTATGTATTGCACATAGTGATACCATCCTTCCTTTCTATGAGAGTACCAAAGGAAGTGCAAACTTTGACTGTCTGTTAAATTTATGTATTTCAAAGAACAAAAGGTGTTTTACATTGGCTCCATGTGTAAGATGAATCTATCACTGTCGGGTTTTATATTTTGTGTCATAGATGCACCTTTTCTATCTTTTCTACAACTTCTTTCTAATGTAACGTTAAGTGCTTGCAAGGCTTTACATAATTTTGTTTCTTGTTGTATGTAGGTATTTTAGATTGCCAATTTAATCCTAACCAACAATGGTTGTTTACAACCTGTGTTGATTCAGTTATGAAGCTATATTGTAATTAATTTATCATCCCTTGAGCAGAATCAATCAATACGAAGGGGACATTAGTGTGGCAAGTTCACAAATTGGTAAGTTAAAGGGATGCTACATTAATATTTTTGCATATGTATAGGGCTATTTGAAAATGAAGAATATAAATTTCCTCTCTATCAAGCCTTAGATGATTTAAATGATCCGGTGCGAATGAAGCTACATAACCCATTGAAGATCTAGATCTTCTATGTTGATTTGGAGGAGAGTCTTGGAACACTAGAATACGCACACATATTTCAGTGAATGAATGCTTCCCTTGAAGATTGCTACTCCACAAACTGTTATAAATTATGCACACCTATTGGAGGTAAAGAAATTTGTCAATCTTTAATGATAGTTCCATTGTATTTGATGCTTTAATGTGAATGTTGTTAACACATGCCCTACGCATTTTTTTCCTCGCTATCATGAGAATAAATATTTTGAAGATGCATTCAAGGTTTATGGAAGAGGTGTCAACATTTTCATATATCCACACATCAAGGATATTTGGGTCACACATATCTCAAAGTTTGTAAATAGATATAAAGCTTGAAGCTAGAAAGAGCTAGGGACTTATTTGAGCAAGCTATTGAAAAGGTTTCTGACATTATTAGGAAAAATGGTAGTTGTCCTTTTTTGGAGTTTTGAAGGCTTTGGTATGTTGTGCATTGGAAATTGTAGCTATTTTTCTAACTTCTAGAAACATCATAAGGAAATTAATTATTTCAAGAATTTTTGTTTAGTGTGGCAAATTTGTTTCAGTTAAATTAGAGACATTGTTGCATATTGTCCCATCACAACCATTATTTGTACTTTAGAGGATGTTGAATTTATAACCTCAATTGCATGCATCATAATCTTTGATCTCTCTCTTTTTCTCTAACATTTTAACGCTTTCTAATTGCAACGCTGTTTATGCTTAACTTCAACATAATAACTAATTTCTATTGTGTTAAACCTATACTCTATTTTCCTGCATATTCGAAATGCAGGTGTCAGGGTTTTAGACGGAAAGCAATACCAAGGTATTGATTATATTCAATTATGCTAGACTGAGAATAATATTAAGTTCATATGTGTTTTGCAACATTCTTTAATTCAATATTAACTGACACCTTGTCTCTTCACCTTTGCAGTGTCAAATTTTCAGAGGATGGAAAATCTCAAGTCTCAAATCATAGATTCAGAAGATGGATTCTACATAGAAATAGGCAAGGACTTCAAGGAAAACAAAGTACACATGTTGGGTAGCAAGATGTGTGAGAGCGTAGTGGGTGTTGGTTAAATGACAATAAGAGAATTATTAGATTTCTATGGGCATTTCTAAGGTTTCACTTAGTGTCCATTGTAATATTTTGAAAAGTCATCGATGTAGATGATTTTCATGTAAAGTATGAAGACTGTTTTTTTCATGGACGGGTATTAGTCCATTATTGTATATTCAGTTGGAAATTCAATATATTGTAATACTTGACATTTTTCATATAATAAAATTTACATGGTTGATATTATATGTGTGTACTTGATATTATTTAGTGTTGTAATTAAATAATGTGATTTTGTATGATTCACATGTGTATTTAGATTTGATTAGCATGAATATTATAATGAACACAAATAAAAAGAATAAATGACTAAATTAGTCATTTATATTGATTACTAATGAAAGAAAATAAAATAATATAAAACTACTAAATCAGTTATATATACAATGAATATGAAACTACTAAATAGAGATAAATGACTACTACAATTGATAAATTTGTGACTAAAATTCACATATAAACGACTATTAGTAGCTAATTTCCACTATCTTATAGTTCGACTAACTTAGTCGTATTTATTTTAGTCATTAATAGTTTCCTTAGTTAGTAGTATATTTGGTCATTGATTTAGTCATTAATTGTGGCAATTAATGACTAAATCAAGGACCAAATATATGACTAAATAAGACAACTATTAATGACTAAAATAAATACGATTAAGTTAGTCGAGCTATAAGGTAGTGGGAATTAGCTACTATTAGTCGCCAAATAAAAAATAGTCGTTTATATGTGAATTTTAGTCATTTTTTTAGTCACTAATTTCTCATTTTCTACTAGTCTATCCTTGTCTCTCACTCACTCCTTCTAATCCCATTCATCCTCATTTCTCTCTCTTACTCCCTCACTTTTGTTGGGTTAATCTTGAATCGTTCATGGGGATGCTCACACGAAGTTGAGGGACCTTTTAGATGCAATTCATTAGGGTAGTTTTGAGGTATAAAATGATCCTCCTAAGGGAAATAATAAAATAAGAGTTCTGAATTTTGGAGGGAAAAAATAAAAGCTACTTTTTACTATTGTATTTTTGACATATCTCCTTATAAATTTACCCAAATTTCAAGTGTGTGCACTCTTTTGATGCGGAATGTATTTCGACATATAGCGCATAGCCACATGACATACTTTTGAGGCACCCATGGCATGAAAAAATCAATTAAAAAATGTATTTTAATACATAAAATACGTTTTTAATTGATTTTTTCATTTTTCGTGTTGTGGGTGCCTCAAAAGTATGTAGTGTGGGTATGCGTTGGATGTGTATTTGAATTCTACATCTAACAAGTTTCCAAACTTGAAATTTGAGTAAACCGATAGGGACATATATCAAATGTACAATAAGAAAAAGTAGGTTTTTCTTTCTCCCTCCTGATATTTTTACAAATTTTACCTCCATGGTTGACATTATCATCTTGAATAATATTGGTTCCTATAAAGTGAATTTTGATGGTACATTTTTTGTTTACAGGCCCATTTTTACCTCAAAACTCCCCTAATAATAGTCAGGGAAAATTTTAAGAACCCCCTCTAAATTTCTATGTATAATAAATGGGCTAATGCCCATGATATATAGGAAAATATGAAGGCTATTTTATTAATGCTATATATATGTGTGTGTGTGTGTGTGTATGTGTGTGTGTGTGTGTGTATTTGGAGAATCTCTCAGTGAATTATATAATCTTGTAAAATTATGGCGTGTGTTTCACTAAATTATAAAACCTTATAAAATATTGGCAAATCTTTCACTAAATTATAAAACCTTGTGAATTCTTGGTGAATATTTCAACAAGTTTCTCCTTGGAAATTCATGGCCCCCTGCATGCCCAAATATGTGGCTATTAATGAAGTCCCACCCCCAAGCATGATGCCCCAAACACCCACAAAACTTTATTTCGGCATCGCCAATCGAAAGCTTCACAAACCCCATGTTTCTTGGGGAAACGTTGGATCTGAGGTGATGGGATCTAGAAATCGCCTAGATGAAAATGGGTCGCTATAAGACCTGATGGTAAATATCAGTTTCCCTTCTCATGTGGGCAGTAAGCAACTTGCGAAATGAGATTCAACCCATAAAATATAGATGAATGTAACTATGAATTCGATTTCCATGAGCGCCAGAAGGAGAAAGATCCCCTAGCAACTACCATTTCTAGAAATTGGGGGCGAATGGGAGATTCCTAGCGATTTTTATGGGTGAATGGAGGTTTAAATCCATTTTTAAAGGGGTGAAATTGTTTTATCTTAGCTCCCCTTTTTAAATTCGGTGGGGCTAACCTCCTATTCATTAAAAATAAATAAATAAAATGTGGGATAATCATACCTAACGAGTGTTTAATGAAAAAATACACCATTAAAATTCAAAACCCCTAAATTTAGCCCATGGGCTAATATTAGCCCCTAAAATTTTCCATGATGATAGTTTCATTAAACCCTTTATTTATTTTAAAAACACAACGTGTGTGTGTTCCTTAGCACTAGGTTTGGAGGGGGGTAAGCATGACAGGTCAAATGACACATAGGTTGGGAAGAAAGAAATGCACATGCGATTTGTAGTTACAATGTTACAAAATGCATGCACGATTTGAAGAACATGTTATATCTCACTCTCCTTCTCTCTCTCTCTCTCTCTCTCTCTCTCTCTCTCTCTCTCTCTCTCCTTCCCCCATTGTCTCCCATCAACACCTTTTGTCCCTCCCTTCCTATCCCTTTCCCTCGCTATATCCCCATCTCTCCCTCACTCCCTCTAATTCCATCCCTCCCCATTTCTCTCTCTCCCACCCTCACTTTATGTCCCTTACCCCCCACCCTCTCTCTCCCTCTCCCTCTCTCTCTCTCTCACTTTCTCACCCCCGTTACCTCCATCCATTTCTCTCTCACTCTCTCTACCACAATTTCAATCGATGTGATTTTAGTTATATGAACCCTTACTTTCTCTATACATGAGAAAGTTTTTATATTTTTCTATAATAGTTTGGATTCTTATGGATGCACATGAATATATTTTTTTCTCAAAATTTGAATATTTTATATATTTTTTGGTCGACCAATTTTTTCCTATTTTTTTTTAGTTTTAGTCTAGTTCAGATTTTTAGGCTAGGATAATTTGATGACTAGTCCAATTTCAATAACATTAACCCTACTCATCTCTCTCCCTCCCACCATTTCCTACCATATTCCTCCCACAATCTTCCCATTCATCCCTCCCACCCTACCCACTATATATATCCCTCTCCCAGTCTATCCCTCCCACACTACCTCCCCTCTCTCCCTGCCCATGTCTCTCTTTCTCTAATCCCCATTAGAGCAAATTTGGGGTCTAAAATAGGCCTTATAAGAATATGAGCCATATCATAAGAAAACTAGCCACCTCATAAGAGAAAGAGCCATTGGATTCAAGAACCAATATAATTTCAAGAAAAGGGTGAACCATAATGGTTGACATGGCATATTTGACATTAAAAAAACTACTTTTTTTAATTCATATTTTCAACATATATCCCTGTCATTTTAATCAAATTTCGAGTGGGAGCATTCGTTGGATGAAAAATTAAATTCTGCATCCAACAAGTACCCACACTCCATACTTTTGAGGTACCCCACCCCACGAAAAATGAGAAATACATCAAAAAAATGTGTTACTACCCCACCCCACAAAAAATGAGAAATACATAAAAAACATGTTACTTTCAAATTAGCATAATTTAATTCCACATCCAACGAGTGCTCCCGCTCGAAATTTGAGTAAAATGATAGGGAGATATGTTGAAAATACGAAGAAAAAAGGTAGTTTTTTCTCTTTTCCTCCAAAATTCATAAATATTATATTATTATTTTAACTATTATTTTATTATTTTCCTTAGGAGGCCCATTGTAGATCTCATATTTTCTCTAATGCCTTTCTATCCCTTTTTCCTTAATGTCCCACCTCTCTAAACCCCCCCTCTCTCTAACAATACCTTGGTCTCCCTTTGTCCCTAAACTCCCTCCTCTTAACCCCCTGCTCTCTCTCCATCTCCCTCCCCCTCTCTCTCTCACTAAAAACACATCTCTCTCCCTTTGTCCCTAGCCTTCATCCTCTCTAACCTACCCACTCTCTCTAAACCCTTTTCTCCTCCACCACCCCTTTATCTCTCTCTCTCTCTCCCCTTATACCCCTATACCTCCCCTTCTCTCTAACCACCCTCCTCTTCCCAAAACCCCCAATCCCCCTAATATCTCTCTCTCTCACACACAACTCCCCTCATACCCTACCCCTAATAAACCCCCCACAACTCTCTCTCTCTCACACACACACAACTCCCCTCATCCCCTACCCCTAATAAACCCCCGACAACTCTCTCTCTCTCTCTCTCTCTACACCCAACCCCCCACTCCTCATCCTTCTATACCTACTCCCCCCCCCTCTCTCTCCCCTACTACAACAACCCCTAACCACCCCTCTCTTTGTCTCTCCTATTCCCCCTCCCCTATACCACTAACCACCCCCCATCTCTCTATTTCTCTATCTCTCACTCCTTCCCTATACAAAACCCCCCACACCTCACCCCCTATCCCCCCTCTCTCTCTCCCCTACTCACCCTACCTCTCTCTCTCTCTCTCTCTCTCTCTCTCTCTCTACCCCTAATTACCCCTCTATCTCTCACTCTCTCTACCCCTAACCCCCCCTCTCTCTCCCTGACCCCCCTTCTACACCCTATACTCCTAACTCCCTTTCCCCCCCTCTCTCTCTCTCCCTCTCTCTCTACCCATAACCCACCCCCCCTCTATCTTTGACTCTCCTAATCCCCATCCCCTACTAGTAACCACCCCCCCATATATATCTCTCCCTCTCTCTCTTTCTCTCTCTCTCTCTAACCCCAACCCCCCCAATCCTCACCTAATCCCCCTCTCCCTACTAGTAACCACCCCCCATATCTCTCTCTCTCTCTCTCTAACCCCAACCTCCCCTCCCAAAATCCTCACCTATACACCCCCTTCTCTATAACCTCCATACTCCTACGTAAAATCCTAACTCCCTCAATATATATCCATTTCTCTACCCCCAAAACCCTCCTTCCCACTACCCTTAATCACACACCTGGATCTCTCTCTCTCTCTCCTAATCCTCCCCTACCACTAACCCCTCCCTCCTCTCACTTTCTCTCCCCTCCTCCCCGTAACCCTTACTAATCCCCCCCCTCTCTCTCCCATACTCCTCCACCAACCCATAACTCCTACCCCTCTTTCTCTCCCCTAATCCCCTAACACCTCTGATACTCTCTCTCTCTCTCACCCTCCTACTCTTCCCGCTACTCCCCTCTCTCTCTCTATCTCAAGCCTTACTAAATCCCTCCCTCTCTCTCTCTCCTGTACTCCTTCACCTACCCCTAACTCTTACCCCTCTCTCTCTCTCCCCACCCCCCTAACACCCCCCCCCCCCTCTCTCTCTCCTTATCACTACCCCAAACAACCCTATCTCTCCCTAACCCCCCTCGCATCAACCTATCATCCAATTCTTCTCTTCCCTCTACCACCCCTCCACTTTATCCCCTTTTTGTTGGGTTAATATTGGCTCAGTCATAGAAAAATTTAACAAACTTTGGATATTGTTGTTATGGACCAATGGTATTAGGAGGTCCACCCATGGTATTCTTGTGATGTAAGCCTATAAATAGGTTGTGCACACTCAATTTTAATATGAGCATGTGTTTGGAACTATCACTGATGGTCGAGGGGTTCCTGTGCCATTAGAGCCACACTCTACAATGCTTTGGTTGGATTTGGTGAAGGGGCATAATGAATATCCTTTGCTAGTTTTACCCGGTTAAGGGGTTTCAAGGATAAACAATGGTGTCTACATGAGCATGATGTTATTGTTCTCTTTACCTCTCTATATTTATGTTGTGTATAATAATGCTTGTTGCATCTTCGAACCAACATTTTTTATTAGATATTGGTAGGAACTCACTCTCCAACGAGAGTGTTCTGATCAAGATTGGGTTACCTAGATCTACATGGTAGAATTTAGATTGAATCATCGTTGTGCAGGATCATTTGAAGATAGGTTTCTTTCATTCGTCTAGATTTTCATCATTGAGTGTGAATCGGTGTGGTTGGATACATTAGCATGATGGGCCTGCTTGAGAAGCAAAAAAATGCTAAGTCTAAGGTATGGTAAAGAAACATGGAGTGCAAGTATATATATTTGTGTCCAATAGGAAGATCAGAGCATGTATGTTTTTGGGTACTCTCAGGATAATTCTCGATCAATGAATAACAAACGGTTTGAGAAAGGGGATTTCGAGGGGGTGTTCCACCCCCGACCTGAGGGTTTGCGAGGTTTTGGGGGAAGGATCCCCCGAAAAAAAAATTGGTTTGCTTTTTATTAGCGTTGTATTTTTTCAGCCATTGAAATGTGGCATGAAAATGGAAATTAGAAGTCCCGTCTCACTTACTGCTCCTAACCCTATACCTCTTCACCACCTCTTCTTCTCCTAACCATTCTATCAAGCCCCACTCCCATTCCATCCTTTAATTCATCTCTCCCCACTTGACCCTCCTAAATCCTCCTAGCCCTTTAACCCTTCCCCACCCCTTCTCAACTCTTTTGCCTAAGGTAAATTCAATGTGCTTAACATCACACATGTATTTTATCGATACAAATTGCATGCACATTTCAGATATAAAAATCACATGCATGTTTTAGTTATAAAAATTGTGCACATGTTTTGTAGAGCTAAATCGCACAGGTGTTTTGTAGAGCTACATTGCACACATGTTTTGTATGACACTCAATGTTTTAAGGTGGGAAGGGAAATTTGAATTTAAAAAGAATACACTAGTGATCCTTACCACCTAAATTGAGCCTTCCCAAGTGTTTTTGTGTCATTCCTATTCCTATGTGCCTACTTCGTAATTAGCTTGGGGTTAACCAAACTTGTGCGATGGAATATGATAAACCATAGCTAATTGGGAATTTGATCCATTTTTGCACCGAGAGTAGCGAGGTGCTCTACAACTCAATATGGGGGAGATGTTGTCACGTAACGTAGCATTATGAACCAAAAAAAGTAATTAAAAGAAATCATGTTGGCTCTTGAAATGAAGAATTAAAACCAAATAAAAAGTAATTAATAAAATCCATGTTGGCTCATAAAATAAAAATTTTAAAAGTAATTTCTTGAGGTGTAAATTTTTTTGTGATGTGTAAATAATTTAAGATTAAAAAAAATTACACCTCAAGAAATTGGATCCCTCTCGGTGCTTGATAGATCCGGGTTTAAGATGGATCTATGTTGGTCTTAATATGCTTTTGTTTTACCACTCATTACCGTATGCTACACACAATCATTTTTGGTGAAATTTTAGACATATATATCATTTTTTTTGCAAATCCCAAATATGTAAATTTTTTTAATATTATTTTTTTTCTATTTTTCTTGTGTTATTACTCCTTAACTCAAAAAACGCATTGTTAGTGCTTCTTTTGTAACATTTTCATTTCCCAAGCATTTAAAAAAAATTGTATGTTGCACTACTAGACACCAACCTCTATTTGCTATAAAAAACCATTTCATGATCATTGCATCAAGACCTTCAAAAGGAGGACCCACACTTAACATACTGTTTTCGAGGTTTAGTCACTTTGATAACTAAAAACAAATTATTAAATTTATTTTCGAAAAATAGTGTCGCACGAGTACTATTTGTTCTCTATATGTCTACCATTTTTTGTATGTTGATTTCATCATTTAGGAACTCAAAGGAGAGACCAACAAAGACATATACCTTATCATTTACCAAAATAATAACATGTAAGTGTTATAAAATATCAATATTGAGATAGTTATGAACATTTTCAATGGATAAAATTTATATATTCGGAAACATGATTCAATTTCCTACATTTCAACTATTTTACTCATTGCAAGATTTATTGTGTAAGTATCTAAAAATATCCATGTAAGTTGAGGCATGCTTGCTTTTTAGTTTTCTATTGCATCTAACACATCAAAAGGGACCCTCATAGCTTGCACGAGCCCCACCTCCATCATAACTATTCATCATTGTCACCATAAATATTTCTTACATAGTATTAATATATCACTTCCATCATACATATCACCTTTCACTACCATAATATGCGATGATAGGTGACAATTAGGCGGTCGATACATCACTTCATCGCCAAGGAAAATTTCAAGGATCCATAATTTTCTTAAAGTGTAGAAACCTTGGTGAATCTTACTAATTATCAAATTTCCAACCATAAAATGTTTGGTGATATTTTAAAAAACATATTCAAATTTATAAGGGTTTTATATAGTTTTTGGACAATCTTGGCAATTTTTAAAGTAAAAAAATTAATCCCATGAAGTTTGAGCGAATCATATTGGAAAAAATGGAAAATTGTGAATATGTTTTTGGAAAAAAAAAACTTGAAAAATATCCCATGGGCTAAATTTCACTCCTAAAATATTCTCTATTCACCACCTCCATTTTGCGTCTCCATTAATCTTGTCCTTACCTCTCCATGCCTCTCCATTCATCCTAGCTGTACTTCTCCATTTTGAATTACAATTACATTGTTTCTTAGATGCTATTGGCAATATTGATGTATTGATGTTTATTGTTGCTTAAACTAGTATTGGTGGTACTAACGTCAAGCCAACATAATAAATTGCTTGTTAATTCAATAGCTGCTTGTTAGTTCAACTGCTTCTATTGGTTAATCAACAAATCCATATGCAAGTATGTCCATTTCGCATAAGTAAATCTTTCTACATTCAGATTTTGAAAAACTCAAATTTTAGTGCTGATTAAGAAGTAAAATAAAATGTGAAGTATTTTGCTAGAAAATATTAAACATTAAAAATGAGGAAATACTTATATACCCATTTACCAACCTCATCGATATCATTTTTTGCAGATGGGTAGTCCATAAAAGAAAGATTTTCACCAATTTTGATTGATATCATCATTGCATTTGAGGAAATCACCAAAACATAATAAATAGGTTTTCATATGTGGAAATTTTAATTGAAACAAAACATTATCCAATGGATTTTTCACTTGCATATACTTCAATTTCTTAGTTGAAAACCTTTATGGACGTCAAGATATATTTAAAGATAATATATGTTTTTATAAGCTTTAGTGCGATCATTGAACCAATGATCATATATCCTACTGCAGGTAACCTTAAATCATGCCCCGATCTTAATCACACCATGCCATGTTGGTACATTAATTGTGAAGTTAAATCAAACAATAATCGAATATGAATAGAAAAGAAGATAGATGAAACACGCCTAGGTATTGTAAAATGGAGAATACATTCCTTTCTTAAATATAAACCTTTTTCATTGAATACAACAAGTATAAGAACAATTCATAGAATGGAACAAAGCTAATAGGAAAGAGACCACAATGGGGTAAAGAGGAGAATGGAGAGGTGGAAATAAAAGACCTGCCATCATATTTATATTTAGCCAATGGTTGAACCCAATTAAGGTTATCTTCATGAACTAATTGTAGCTACAAGGAACATAGAAATTTTCAATACAACCATAATGTATCACCCGTAGTAAAACACCAACATCGAGGGCCAATAATTTATCTTATTGGCCAAAACCTACTAGTCGTCTCCCAAAATCTCACTTGAAATAGTAGGGAAAGTGTAAATCATAGGTAGCGGGGTGGTAGAGCACCAACTAGGATGCTTGCATTAGAATTCTTGCAAAACAATTTAAATTTAAATTTACCCACAGTTTCCCGAGCTAATCCTCTACTCAATTGAAGGCTTTAGAAATTCATTCGCAGGCTACCATAACAACATATTACTTAGTTTTTATGTATTCACCATATCCAATAGAGACAAAGAGAATTTGCTACAAAAATTATACCTTAACTGAAAATTCATCCATTCTTTGAAAATCCCTAGCTAAATAAGTTGTGCCTAGATAACCCACTCCCTTATTTTTTCTCCTACACAACACCACTTTTAGCTTCCCTTCTCAGTGAACAAATTGTCGAATTGCCCCAAACTTTGCTACTTGATGTTTTATAAGTGCTAATACTCACAAAACTTTGAAAATAATCAGATAATTTAGTTTCGACACATGTTGTGTAAATGTACCTAAGGTTTGGAGAAAATGCTCCACTAGATTATTCATCACGTGAATCAGTCAAATACAGAGAAATGCAGGTAGTGAGAATCAAATTTGGGTCAATAAGGGTGATTGTACGAAAGTGGGATACTATGATACTTGGTCCTTATGTGCACTCACCTGAAAATTTGGTCATTTGTGTTACTCTAACCAGATTGATTTGTCGATCAAGCATCAATGTTGATCACGTTTGTTTAACCTTGAAAGTCTACATAAGAAAACTAAGTGTGAAGGTTCGAGAAAATAATCCTTGTTGGACACCTTTCGTCAATGAGCAGTGGAAATTCAATGCTTGGCGAAGTGAAGGAAAAGGCATATACTAATCACAACAATCACAGAAAAATGGAGAAAATAAAAATACTATATGGATATACTAATCACTTGTACAAGAACTTATGCTTTCCAATTCTTCAATTGATAGAGCATTTTCACTAGCTGCAAGACTTGTAATAAATTGTTCATATTCTACCAACATCCCCTTTAATTTGATGGTGCCCAGATCATAATTGGGAACCTTCTCACCAATAGCACCAAGTGTGTCTTTCAAGTCTTTAATTCTAGAAATATAGCTATTAACATCTTCATTCTCCTCCATCTTAATTGAAAGCAATTTAGTTTTTAATAACAAGTCTTGATTTGAATTGGATTTTTCATACAGACCTTTAAGGGTATTCCATGTCTCTGTGGACGTCTTTCTTTCTCTTATGTGCATAATGATGTTGTCCTTCATGGACATTCTGAGAAGCACTTTTTATTTTCTCTCTCTCTTCTCCAAGCCTTGAACTGATTTGGTGGCGGCTTCAAATTTGTCTTCTTTCCCAGTAACAATTTTCCAAGCCATTACTACTTCCAGCAATGTCTAAATATTGAACTTCCAATTCTCATAATTGGAACCATCAAATTTGTTTGATTCAGTCATGTATGACTCAACCAAATTATTCTCCATTTTTACAACTTCAAATTAAAAAATATAACTTCCTCTTGTTTTCTTCTCGCAGAGATCCACATGAACAATTAAGAGTCTGTCCAAATGCATAATAGTTGAACAAAATGATTGTAGATCATTTCTTCCATGTAGGTCGACCTCAGGTAAGCATGCAACAATATCACGCACAATGTCCTCCTCCTCTATACGGCCCGACGGTGTCCCCCTTATCAAACACAACAGGCAGTTCCTTCTAAACTTCTGCATATTGATATGGAAACTCACAACCTCTCCTCTGTAATTGTATGAATGTGTTCTCCCTTCTCATCATACACATAGATCTAGATATCAATAGTGGCAGAAAATTTTTGACAATACGTGAGCTTTTCACAAGGCGGATCTTCCAGGCGGTGATCTCCCACACAATAATGTGTTCACCTCTTGGAGGCTTCTTTACTCAATAGTGGCAGCACCAATTTTGCAAATAATTTTGAATTCAACTTGCAGTCACCAGATCACTCTTCAACATGCACACAACATGGATGTTGCAAGCCATCGAGCATATCAATTATATTGCAATTTCATGTATCTACCACAACAATGTAGGCTTCTTCTTGGTAATTCTCCACACCACAGTGACATAGGTGGGAAACAACAATTCTACAAATAGAATATGGAACAGGGGCTTCCTTCCTTTACAAAACACAGAGGCGAACAATCTCCAGACCTTGGCTATGATACCAAATTAAATTTCACACACACATAGGGAGACAATCAAGCTTCAATGGGCTTCACACAAGTGATATGGAACTCACACACCTTGCATTAATCTGGAAAATGATTACACATATATAAGATTGGAGAGCCTCAAACAACTCCCTAAATTTGTGGATCTGAAAACCATACGTGAGCTTGAAGACAAATTCAGCTCAAACTACTTCAACAAACCACACAACGAACATTAACAATATGCTAATTTCTCCATTATTCTCTTAGAGTCCCTGCCTTTAGTGTTTGGTCTTTATCTTCATAGCAGAAATAGATTTTTATTGTTTTAGATCGTAGAGTATCAAGACAATGATGCAAGTACTAAAATATCATCCTATTTAAACATGATCATGATTATATTAGTTTTAGTAGGAAGTATGAGTAGTTAGCTTTATTAATCTTAGGATTCCTTTTAGTATGAGTAACCACTTATGGTTTTTAGAGTTGTCATTAGTTTCAAAAGTAGGAAGGAAGTTGTAATTAACTTCTCTATCTATTCATGGACAGTGTTATCCAAGCTTAGATACCTTGGTAATGGAAATATAGAAAAATAGAGTATGCTAGTAAATCAAACAACACCTTATAATTGTTGCTTCTCTATCTATTCATTGACAGTATTATCTAAGATTAGATACCTTGGTAATAGAAAAATAGAAAAATAAAGTATGTGAGGCAATCAACCAACAAATTTTGGCAATGCCTACCTTTTTCCTATACACTTTAGAAGGGTAGTTGTAAACCTTCAACTTTTTCCTCTAGGGTAGTGTCTTCAGCAGTTGTTCTAACCTCATTCTTGGCTTCTCGTATGTTCTTTTCAATAGTAGGGTAGAATTGTTCAAGTATTTGTTCCATATCCTACTTTGTGTATTTTTAGCTGATGTTTTTTTAGTTTTAGGCTAGATCTCTTTGTTGTTTGAGTTTGTTTCTGAATTTATTCCACCATCTTTACCTTCAGATATGAAAAAGGTCATGATGTTAACTTTATTCCATAGCATACTTCCCCAATTCTATATCTTCAAAAAGGCTAGATCTCTTCAACGTTAACATCTTGACCTATCCAAGGGTCTTCGCCCATTATGATTTCTTCCAAAAAGGTAAGGAGTACATATGGAACGTTAGAACTCGTGCTTGGATACAAACCATGTAATGTTGAGCCTTTATTAGGTATGGAGAACTCTCTCAACTAATTAATGACGGTTCAGATTACCCTCATCACTTGATCTGTGAACGACAAGAGGAAGAAGTCAAAATCTTAGGTGGTCATTCATCCACAATGTATCCACTAGGCCTGGAGTGGTTCCTTGTGTCGAGGTGATTATATGGTCAATCCAAGGCACCAATGTGGATGGTATAAAAATATACAATGTTCAACGTAAATGTATAACATCTTAAACTCCAACCTAGTGATTTGGAAACATATTCTAAATTTTCTAGGGTAGAGAGTTCATCCACACAAAGAGTCTTGTAGATATCCTTTAAATTTGGTATGTGAAAGGGAAAATATCCATGCCCAAATATACAATGGTTGTGGCTCACTCCATTATGTGAAGGGAATATGGAGTAGATTACTCCAATAAATTTAGGCTTAGGGTTATGTCTATGTGGGATAAGAGATATACGGCCATGAAATAATTGATTATACCCATCAAAGTATGCATGGAAAAATGCGTTGTTTAGCTACTAGGTGCAGCGACCAACATGGAGGGCTAGGTATTGCATCTTAATGGCTTGACTTGGCCCATAACCGACAAAGTCACAGGTTGTATAATCCATTACATTTGGCATACATTACCTTATCCATACTATTCCAATGACATGCCAAGTGACTTAAGGTCATTGTTAAGTAACTTAAGGACTTGATTAAATTGTGGTTGATAGGTCTCAAAATTAGATTTGATTATGGAAAGTGAAACACGTGGAGTCCAATCATAGAATCAGTGTACATTGATCAATGTAGGCTTGAAATACGTTTACCACAATGTGCACTATTACCACAATGGGTTCTTGCACCTTCTCTAGACTCTAAACTCTATCCACCAGCATTCGAAGATTGCAACCAAGAGTTCATACTTCACTCACTATTCCTGCATGAAATTTCTTATTATTTATCTACGTAGTCGACCTATATCCATATCTAGAAAGATTGACTTGAGGGAATCGATGAGGAGAATATAGGAATAACATCTCCTATGAGGTTGGAGTATATAGTGGGTTAAAGGCGTGAGGAAAATATAGGAATAACATCTCCTATGAGGTTGGAGTATAGAGTGGGTTAAAGGCGTGAGGAAAATACTAATAATATGGGGGTCGAACAACTTTCCAGTTAGGATCAGCTATCCTAGATAGGGTTTACAACATTTCCACTAATGTCCCACATACTACAATCCTACCATGGCCATGTTGGAAAATGTTAAAGGTAAGTCTGTGTATGTTGCGGCCATGCTAAATCAAATTCATAAAAATTGTGACATCATGCAATATATCATGGATGACATCTTTAAGGGAAAGGGATCCCACAAGAGACCATTCGAAGGAAACATAAAAGAGGAAAATCGAGAGAATGACTTATTGCTTTGGTTTAGGTAACTTGCTATACCATTTTTTCATGTACAATGTATCCACTTATCGATAGTACGAGAAGCAATATATGGTGAATTGTTATAGTTCAAAGGCTATAGAGATGGATAGTTGGAATGATTCCCTCCTCCCGATATGCAGTACAAAAGATTTAATTTTGAAGTTAGTCGAGGTGGGCATGTAAGGTAGCTTAGATGGTTCAGTTAGTTTTCGATAAGTTCTATACGGGTTATAACCTAAATTAAGTGATATATGGTTTGAAAGATACTAGATATTATCGTGAAGTAGGCTATCAATAGAAGAAGCATGAGGTAGGCGATTAAGCTAGCTCTGTTACAGATATAGAAGATGGAATAGATATTTTTTATCCACTATATTATATATAAGTTATCACATAATTACTCAGAGTACAAAAACCAGTAAAAATTGAAGAATGAAACCTAGCAAAATCATTATTTGAAGAAACAAGATCTACAAAAATGGAAGAAACATCCAAAGACTTTGAACATGTTGTTGTTGCAGTGAAGAATGGTGAAACGATTAAGTATTATATATTTTTGTTTTGGGAACTGATGAATCGAAGAAAGCAAAGACCCGTGCATAGTACGTGGGTAGATAGACATACTGGCTGATTAGTGGAACATATAGATAGGATGATTCAACCTAAAGAACACAAGAAATAGACTTGATCAATCCATCTGGATGGTAATTCATGCTTGTTTTTGTACCTATGCAATTTCCATAGGGTCCGCCGAAAGGTGGACAGAGAACTTCTATCTATAGTTGTCTTAATGTATTGACCATCTTATAGGTATTGGTATAATTAGTACCAAAATATAACAAAATGGTTGAACATTTAAAATATAAACCTATATGATTAACACATATGATTAATACAAATACCTTTGAACTAATTATTTGGGACATAAGCAAGGTGCAGAGCATTTCATTTCATTGCTTGCAGTTGTTCCACAAGAATAACGCTCCTACTCATTTAGAATCGATATTGATACTTTGCTAGGAACTAATGATGCATGAATTAGATGGTCCAGACTCCATTATAGCTAAGCTATTTTGATGTAATTACAGGTAGTAGCATTGGTGGTCTCATAGAAGCATCGTAGATCAGAAGATCAAGCGTCCAAAATTTAGAGCCAAATATGCCCGTGAAAACTCCTCGAAATATGCTAACTAGGTTTGGACACAAGTAGTTGGTGGTAGCATTATGTCGTGCCAAGTGCAAAGAAGGCCACCTATAAAGAAGGTTGCACGTCGACATGGAAACTTGTTTAAAGAAGGACACATGCACAACATGGAGACTTGGGAATTAAATCTTAGCAATTGAATCGAAAACATATATTGTCTGGAACTAATGCTAACAAAAATCATAGAATTAGTTATAAAAGGCTATAAACATGTTTTAATATGTGAAGTAATATAAGATTGAAACTGAAAAATCATCCCCTTTCCTCGATATGGGGCCAAATAAGACCTCAAATTCTTTGATTTGATGAAACAACAGTTTCATGTTCTTGACTGGTCAAGATAAAGTCTATTGTCATAAATAGAATAGAACTTAGGTTATAGTTTTTTGAGTTGCAGGCCTTTTCATTGAAAAGATGACAACAAAATTCATAGATTCCCTGTAGACCTAAAGGAATGGACTAATATGGTGTTTATACAATAAAATCGGGGCTCGGAATTCCCCTTGGATGAAACAAAAAATTAATTACACATTTAAAAGTGAATCTAAGTTACATAAAAATTAATGAGTTTGTGTGTTTCAATATAACAATAATATGTGTTGTGTGTGTTGTGTTGTATGTAATGTATATTTTTTTATTTCTTAATAAAATTTAATTTATATATATGTTTTATTTTTTTTCATTTAACTATGGCAGTAGAGTGGGATAATCCAAAAGAGATAAATTTTAATATTTGTGGAAGAAGTGAATAAAAATTCAAATAAAAAAAAGTAAAGAATGAAAATATCATTTTTTTGTTTGCTCAAACACCCTCAGTTGGAGGGAGTGGCCTTTGGTCCGAGAAACCATGACCTAGGGACATTTGTTCCATCAAAATTACCTAGGGTCACACCTAGCCTGGACCACACCATCCATGAACTTGACTAGATTTTTGGGTGTATCCTCTCAACTAGTTCATCCTTGAGGGGAATTGAACCCAACTCTCCTTGCTGACGAGACCCACACCTTAAGAAAATGAACTAGCATGATTTGACAACATGAAAATATCAATTAAGAAATCATAAGAATTTAAATTTGTTTTTGAAACTTAAAAAAAAAAAATTATTTTTAAATGAATAAGGTTTGTTTTATTTGAGAAAATACATGTCTAAGGCATGAAATGTTTAATGACATGGGATAATTTATTGGAAACCTAAAGCATAATTAATTTAATACAAAAGGTAAATATTTATATATATGTGACTTGGAAGTATTGGATGAAAAATATATTCAAGGTGTGTGGCGGACATAGAAATAATCAACTCCTTAAGGATTACTACATGTTATGGTCCCAAGAAATATTTCATCTGATTAAAGCATCTACCCATCTACCAAAGGAATATATTGCCAATGGGGAGGCGACGGAGAAATAATTAACTCCTTAAGGATTACTACATGCTATGGTCCCAAGAAATATCTCATTTCATTGAAGCATCTACCCATCTACCAAAGGAATATATAGCCAATGGGAAGGCGAAAGGTAAGATAGTCAAGTCCAACAAAGTATTTTAGGGTTATTAATCACATCTAATGTATATAGAATTTGAGTCACCCTGAGAAGAAGGGTGACCCCAAAAAATAATATATAAATGGAAATGAGAAGAAAAACCCACATATTTAGATAAACAAGAAGAGTCTAAATTATAGATAATAAGGAAAAATATCTAATTGGATTAGGCATATGTGACATTGAAATTGATCATTTAGGTTTGATAAAAGTAGTATATTTTTATTATTTAAACTACATTCTATGTAGTTATAATTATGATGCTAGTTTATGATAATAACATAAGGCATTGATATAATTCTTTAAATTACAATTTAATAAACTTTTTGTTAAGATATTACTAATTCTAGTTTATTAGAATAACACTAGGCATTGATATAATTCTTTTAATTCTAACAAGAATAAATAGACCTTATGTTAAGATACCACTAATTGTTGAGAGCCATCAATATGGATGGAAAATTTATTTTAATAAGAACTATTATGTTTTTTTGGCCATTACATTTTTTTATATTAATATTATTATTGGTTGAGACATTACATAATTATGCTTTTTATCTTAATGCTATTATTGGTTTGGTTAATGCTATTATTGGTTTGGTTGAAACATTATTTATGTACGTATATATTAAGGATATTTATTTGAATGATTAAATCTTATCTTGTGCATTTGATATATTTTGATTGGAGCATTACTAAATGGGTTATTTTCAACTTATTTGTTATTTCTTCTATAAATATAAGAGTGGGTTCTTAGATTAGCTCCAAACAAGTTGTTTTGCCATTATTTTTATCAATAAATTTTGGATTATTTTCATTGCTTGGAAATTTCAACATAGAGAAGTACTTTGAATGATGTGATTCCTTTGAAATCATTACATATTGAAAGTGTCCCAATGCTACTAATAGTTATTCCTTTGTGTATTAAGGGATTTCTTGATAAATAGGTTTCTAGGTTCTCATTTTCACTCATCATTTTTAATTTTGTCCACCATGGGAGGTGCTTGGGTCAAAGTAGGATATCTTCATGATGTTAGGTTACTTCGAAGTCCAAAGGTTAGTACCGTAATGCCATTAGGTATATGTGATCTAGATTGCATTTAGAACGAAATGAAAAAGCATAAAACTTTGTAGAAAACATATGTTAATACAAAAGTAGAGTATTATAATGATGAAAAACACTATAGTATTCATAAAAATTCATAGTGGCTATAATGGCGTAACCCGTTCACAAATATCCCATTACAAAACATGAACACCATTAGATCAAAAGCCAAAAATGTTGAGGAAAAATATTAAGGAAAAACCTTAGGATCCAAAAGAAACTAAACTTAGAACTTGTGAAGTGGCAAAAGGAACATTGACATGGGACCGTAGTTGGTACATCAACTTCTCATTGTGATAATTTTGAAGTACATTCTTTATTAAAGTCTTCTTTAAATCACTATAAACCTTATTATGATATGGATAGGCATCATACATATTCATACTATTACAATTACTTCCAACACATTGGAAAAAAATAAAATTGCCTTACACAATTGTTATAAATTTTTGTTATAAATATTGTACTTCAAACACTATAAATCTTATTATGATATGGATAGGCATCATAAAAATCCATACTATCACAATTACTTCAAACACATAAAAATAAAATAAAATTACCTTACAATTTTTATAAATTTGTTATCAATATTGTACTTCAAACACATAGGAGTAAAATAAAATTGCCCTATTAAATTTGTTATCAATGTTATAATGCTTTTAAGAGAGTGATAGACCTGTCTAACTACAATTCTAAATATTCAACTATACCATTGTTATAAATTTGTTCTCAATGTTATAATGCTTTTAAGACAGTTATATAAATTTGTTATCAATATTATAATGCTTTTAAGACCGTGATAGGCATATCTAAGTACAATTCTAAATATTCAACTATCAATTTTGTAATGTTCAAGGGCGCTTTTAAGACGGTGATAGACCTATATAACTACAATTCTAAATCTTTCATCTAATAGTTGGTGGTTCCTGAAATTTAGTTGAAATGAACATTATAGTGTCGTTAAGGCGAAAGGAATTTTTTTGTGTTTTGCTAATTCGACAGGAAGCGGAGGTGTAATTGTATCGATGTCTGTTGATTTTTGGCGTGCAGTTGAAAATAGGTGCCAAACATGCTGCAGTCAAAGTTCTTAATCATTTTCAATTTGATATGAAGTTGGAATTATGTTGATATATAATGAAGTTGACCCTCTTGCCTCTAGCTGTAATGTGTGATGCAACTCTATGGGTCTTTCTCGATTGTTTTAGTTCGATGGTGGGGCTATCCATTAAATCTTTGAATTTGATAATGAATTTCATGGACGTATAAGTAATCATCTTGGTAACGTGTTTAGTGCATATTATTGTTCTCCGTATGTGACTGCATATTGTTCGGTGTTTTTTACGTACTTCTAGTTAACCTTCTTACATCATGATCTCGAAGGGTGTGGTGAAACTAATAAGCTGAGTTTGACAACCGATATATGTCACCAAGTCGCAACACATGGGATACAACTTCACAATATTTGTGGCAATTCAATATTTCACCCTGACCAAAGTAATTAACATGACTCGAAGGAGAAACGCGTACGCATGTTTATTATAGAAATAGCAAAATGGCATCATTCATTGAAAATTACAAAGCAGACATCTGGCAGCTATGGCTCTGCAGTCAAGCAGCTAACCAACGTCTACAGCTAAATGACTAATATATCCATCCATCTTCTCCATTATGTCTCCCTAAAACCCTAATAACCTGCAAGCAAACATGCAAATATTGTAAGCTCAAGATGTGGCAAAAGACTGCAATGCGATTGACCTATACACATCAATAAATGTATAACTCTAACGCCAATAACAATCAATGCTTACTATACAAATTCTACATTACTGGGTAGAGGATTTAGGATTCTAATAGTCAATGCTTACTACATAAATTTTCTCCAAAATGGCATGAAAAACATACATTGTATAAGAAATATCGTAAAACAAACAATACATATAAAGAATAACAGCGTACCTTATCAACTTGCTTTGCAAAATCTAATATGGCGGCGGCGGAGGAGACTTGTAAGAGTGGTGGTGTATAGGTGGTGACGGGTAGACGGGTGCTTTGGGATGGGAAGGCGGAGAAGCAGGTACTGGTTTGGGGGGCGTAGGACTTACAACATGTGTTGGGGGAGGGGGAGATTTGTACCCGTATGGTTTTTCTGGTGCGGATGGAGTTGCTTTTGGTGGTTTGGCCAGTGGGGAAGGTTTGTGATGAGGAGGAAGAGGAGTTGGCCATGATTTTGGTGGTGAAGGAGGAGGAAGGGGCTTGTCAACTGGCGGAGGCTTAGCGTATGGTGCAGGAGTTGGCTTTGGCGGAGGTGGGGATTTGTACGTGTATGGAGGAGAAACTGGCACCGCCTTAGGAGGAGGTTTCTCCACTGCTGGAGGCTTGGGGACGACTGTGGGTGCAGGAGGCGGCTTATGATGGATTGGAGAAGGAACATGAGATGGAGGAGGAGGAGATTTGTAGGGGTAAGGCTCTGGCGGTGGGGATTTAGAGTATGAAGCAGCTGACGGATTCGCAGCAGAAATGCAGGCAACAATGAGAAGCAGGAATAAGTTGCAAACGAAAGACATCCCGGCACTTGCCATCTTCTGTTTGGCAGTAGAGAGCTCCGAAAGCCGAACTGTGTCGTATAAGATGGTCGTAGACGAATGGTATTTATAGCAATCGAGAAGATGAGGATGTTTGGTGAGAAGTTTCGTGATGCAACGTGGTACTTGATATTTTTACAGAGCCCGTCTGCGTGACAATGACATGAGGGGACATTGTTTTGTTTTTTTAGAACAAATTTCAAAGTTAAATGACTCGTTTAACGTCTTGTTATTTTTTTTTCCGCGAAGTGGTTGCTTCTTCACGTCAGTGTTGACTGAAACTCAGTTCCTTACGGAGATTTCAAGAATCCAAAGTGTGTTTTTATGGAGCCAAAAACTGTATTCTAAGATGTGAAAATATAATATATGTTTTTTATTTATTGAAATAAGATGTTAGTTTGTGTTTATATTTTAAAATTTAAGATGTTAGTTTGTGTTTATATTTTAGAATTTGGGTGGATTAGGACTTATGCTTTTTTAAATAAATAATTAAAAAATATATAAATATAACTAACTGTTTATTAGTTGATGTAGGACTTAGCTTATAGTATATAGATGTTCACAAACCACAAGTTTAGTGGTTGTGGTAATTTTATTTTTAATACTTAAAAATGCAAATTATCTATCTAAACATATCTTTACCACTGATAATTATTTAAATTTTTTATTTTTTATATATCTGAAATTATATCAATTCTAAATCATATCATTATTCCAAAAAAATACAAATCATAAAATCTTTTTTTTTTAATTTATTTGAAAAGAACATAATCAATAAATATTTTTACTTGATTAAAAACTATTCTTATAGATAGCCGAATTGTATTATAAAATTTCCTTCAAATTTTTATTTTTAAATTAAATTTTTTTATTATAATATATTAAAAAAAATCTAATTTAAACCTTAAAATAATGAATGAATGAATTATTTAATATTTTAACTCAAAAAATATTATAAAAATTAATAAATTTTAGTTAATTATTGATTTTTTATACATTTTATTATCATAATATTACAATAATATATTCATAAACAACTTTTTATTATAAAAATATGCTCTAGATATAACATAAAATAACATTATGACAATATAATTGTAATTGAATAGTCATAATTACTATTGATATAATATAATTGTAACTGAATAGTCATAATTACTATTGATATAATAGTAATTGAATAGTAATTATAACATAAAATAATATTATGACTATTCACAAGTTAATATAGTAATTGTTGTGTTATCAATGCTATTATGTTAATAATTAGATATTACTTGTTAATGTATTTTTGATAAGAAGTACAATTTATTTGAAAAAGTAAAAGAGTTGATTAGAAAGCTTTCAAATAATTTGTTTAATGTTTTAATCATATCAAAATTATTGTTTTAGATTTTTTTTATGATTGGAAGCAACTTAGTGTAGAAGGTTGGGAATGGTAATAGATTTAGAATTAGAGAGAATCTATGGTTCGGTTGTGAGAGAATTTGGAAGGTTTATATAATAACATCGCATATTAGATATGTTAGAAAACTGTTTAATCTTGTAAAATAATTTATTTAGTGAATACTTCTGAGACTAACTATAAAACGTATAGGCATGAAAAGTGTACGAGTGTGTAGAAGAAATGGAGAAACATAGCCATGGAAGATGTAAAGAGTGTAAAAGAAATGAAGAAACAAATAATATATTCTATACCATTCTTTAATGACGTGGAGGGAATTAAAGACTAACCTGTAATATAACAATGACAAGATCGTTATGATTTTCAGGGATTGTAAGAGCGGATGGGCATTGGGTATATGGAATGCTCGACTTAAATCATGTGTAACCATGTTCTGTCAAAGTGAGGAAAACGCACATCATACGATACAAATAATAAGTATGATATATTAATTGGATGGATGGGCGTGGCCGACATTGTTTTTTCCGAATTCTCGTGGCCTATAATAGCACAACTCCTACGTGCATTCAGATCCGCAAAACACGATGAATCTCGTCACCTCTCGTTTTACCACGACAAACTCCATTGAATGACTGTGTCACCTTTCCTTACATGACAGTGACACCCTTGTCGCGCAGCGCGCTAATCGTTATCAAAAGTGCTTAACATGTGCGTTGGATCCATCTTTTTGTTAAGAAAAAAAGAAGTTTGAGCTATTTTCCTCGTATTTCATTGAAAATGGAACGAAAGTGCTATGCATGTGTCAAATGCACCTAGATGGCATTTTGGCGATGCTTTCACTCATGTGGGGCCATACAATCTCATTGGATTGGCAGAGCATCATCTATTTCTACAGTTTTACTCTGAAGTAAGAGTTACCAAATTGCAGAAGGCCTTGCACTTATTAAGTTACAACACAGACAGTTTTACTTTGAAGTAAGAGTTACCAAATTGCAGAAGGCCTTGCACTTATTAAGTTACAACATAGACAGTTTTACTTTGAAGTAAGAGTTACCAAATTGCAGAAGGCCTTGCACTTATTAAGTTACAACACAGACAGTTTTACTTTGAAGTAAGAGTTACCAAATTGCAGAAGGCCTTGCACTTATTAAGTTACAACACAGAAGGGAGAAAATCTGAATTTTCTTGCTCTACAGTTTTACTTCGAAGCGATTAAGGTCTACAAAATTGGAAAATGATTTCAACGTATTATGTCTACATTTTTCGACTGTTGAAAATGTGATTTTTCTTGGTGCAAGTTTGAATCCGAAAGGAAATAGGATGGATTTGAAAGGAAATATGATAAAGAAAGTACAAACACTGAGGATTATGTATACTGGAAAGATTCATTAGAAGGTTTCGGATATTTCCTCAATCAAAATTAGGTCACCACTGGATTAAGATAACGATAAATTTGACTCCATTTCGAAGCAATATTACTTGAGATAAGTTTGAACGATAAGAATCTTAACAATAAGATGTTACCCTGCCAACGGCGCAAAGGATCACTAGTAAATACATTATAAAGCGAGAGGTTAACCATAATAAAGAGTGGAGAGGTGTAGCTTTTGAATATTTATCTAGATAACGAAACAATATACAATTTTAAATAAGGGTCTAAAAAGATATAACAAGTGCATTTTATTTGAGCGTATCTAATACATATTTTAATTTTTACTTGGTAATGTTAAAAATGAGTTTATATTTATTTTAATCTTGGATTTATTAAAATGTAGAGAATATTTTTTTAAGTTTCAAATTGCAACATAAAAAGATGTGATAATTAACAATTTATAATATATTTAATTCTAATTTATATCTAATTTAATTTTAATTAATATTAATAAAATATAAATATAAATTAATTATAATTATAATTTTATTATTAATTTATATTGTTATATAATTTTATATTAAATCTAATTGCCTGATTCTTCTCGATTTTGGCCTTGTATCTATGAAATATCTTCATGAACTTGTAATCTAATGTTCTTTCCACTTTGTATGAATCATGGGTGAAAGGATCCATGTGCATCAGATTAACTAAAAATATGATCTTTAATGCACATAGAATCAATAGGATGTTTTCCTATGTGTTATATTTCCATTTTTATACATGACTATGAGATAAATATGTGTTATATTTCCATTTTTATACATGACTATGAGATAAAATTGTTGCAAAAATCTCATCCATTTCTAATGTCTTAATTGTTGAAGGTCAATATGAACCTACAAATATTATAAAATCTAGTGATTAGTGTTAATGATGATCTTTTTCAGTTTATATGGTTCTTCAACTTCATAAGATCATCCACTATAAGATATAGCACATTGTCACAAGCAGAATAGCTAAAGACTAATCCATAAAAGAATTCAAAATGATAGAAAAATAGCTTACTTGTCTACATTAAGATTACTTCTATAATGTATAGACTTACATCTATCCCCACTTGAAGGTGATTCTTAATATTATAAAATATGAGAATTAATGGTTATCATGCATTTTAGATTTACAAAATTCTTTTGATAAATTCATTTTCCATGAAACCCTTTCCACTTTATTTTAGGGCATTCCAAAACTATCATAATTTCAATAGGAAATATCCATTTAATGAAAGATGGTAAAGAAAATCACATTTCTTAAGCTCGAGCTTTTGATCTATACAATTTTATATATCCAATAGATTTGATGCTTTATTGTAATTTTAAAATTAAATTAGTATTAATATAATAATGATCATATTTTATCTCTTTTCAATTGTTTTATGGTCAAAATATATTTAAAAGGGGATAGTAAAATTACTCATCTCAATAGATATGAGTTAAAATCTATGAGACATTAACAATAAAGATATGGTTTAACACATTGTAAGTTGCAAAATGATGGCATTTAAAGTAGATTATTTTTATTTCTTTCATTGAAATCCTATATAAAATCTATGGGACATTAACCGTTTTAAAATCTATGGGACATTGGCCATTTAAAATCTATGGTTCATTAACCATTAAAAGTAAAAATATGGTTTAACACATTGTAAGTTGCAAAATGATGACATTTAAAGTTGATTATTTTAATTTCTTTCATTGAAATCCTATATAAAATCTATGAGACATTAACCGTTTAAAATCTATGGGACATTGGCCATTTAAAATCTATGGTTCATTAACCATTAGATCCCTCAGGACGTTACATTTTGGATCAATCGACCTAGATGGAAAAGTTTAGTGTCGGGTAATAATAGTTCAAACTTCAGTTTTTCAACCTACGAAGTTTACACAGAGATTTAGAATTGATCGCCAATTTGGTGTGTAAGTAGATGCTTGTAGTTGCTTTCCCTGCATTGGAAATGCTATGTAACTACAAAACAAAAGTAGAATAGAAGGGCGTCGCTGTAGAAGGGTGAGATGTCTGGTTGAGCAGCAAATGCAACTGAAGAATGAATAAGGAGAGGCTGGATGCGAGTTCTAATTCACCAACCCACCACCTTGAACAAGTAATGAGGTTTGGAGTCCTGACAACATTTACGTTAAACTGAAAAGTGCAGACCGAGGAAACTGACAGGTCATACTTAGTTGGAGATTGGAATGCTTGGAATTTGAAATGCCAAAAAATAAGAACACAAGTTGAGAGTGGTGTAACGATCAGAGCATAATTATAATTATTGGACAAAAATTAATTAGACTAAGGCAAAGCAATGTAATGATCAGAGCATAATTATTGAACAAAAATTAATTAACCTAAGATAGAGCAATGATTGGTGCTACAGGTTCATTGCTTGACCTTGGATTTCGAGATACTGAGATCAAGAAACAATCAGCCTACAACAGCAATTATTTTACAGTATGATGGTTAATGGTCGCGGAAAGGTTTTCAATGTGTGAGTAGTCATAGAATGGTGGAGTATTGTATCGCTCTCACGTCTTATTGCATTACACCATTACATGCGAATATTATGATCACCTCCACAGAGTTTTAAGTTGTTATCTACTAAGAGAGGACAGAGTTGACACTAACGAAAGACGACAAATTTTTTCTACACAGAATTCACACGATACAATGCTCTTGGAAAAATGTATTCTACATGGACAAAGCTTCCATAACTCGCTCACTTCCACATAGTAGTTTTAAGTTGTCATCCACTAACGGCGAAACAGGACAAATTATTTCTACACAGATTTCACAATACAAGTCTAAGTGCATTGCACCTGAAAACAAATGCCTAAATATAATTCTGCTGAAACTGTAGTCTCAGTAAATATACTACTAATCTATATCTATATTACTGTATATAACTTTCACGTCATACGTTTAACTCCCGCAGCGAGATTTTAAATCTGATTTTGCCTAAAATGTCAACACCCACATGGCGGTGCCGACAGATTTCACCCATCTGGACAGCCTGCAAAACAACTCCCAAGACGATTAGTGTAAGACGGCTTTTTGGTTATATTTACACGTCAGAGAAACCCTTGACCAAACATCGAATCTGATTTAAACTACGACTCACGAGATGGCCCCACACTCTTTGAACAAGCGAAATTTCCCACCGCCACTTCCTCTAAGCGTTTGGGCGCTCCTATAAATACGAGCCCCATGAAAGCATATTATACCAACGGAAGACATTCAGTAGTAAGGTTAATTGTTATTTACTGGTGTAGCTACAGCTTTAGCTCTTTCTGGAGAAAGATTGGATGCATCTGCCCAGAACTGAAAACATCTGTCAATTTCAGGGAATTTTAGAAGTAACAAGTAATCCAATCTACCATAGTCCAAGTTCATTGTACATCTATCAATTTTAATAAATTTTAATAATGTTTAAAGTAACAAGCAATCCAATGAATCACGGTCCAAGTTCATTGCACCAGAAGACATGCATAAATATTTTAGTCGTCGCACATTGCACAGAAAGGATGGCGCAGCATGCCAGCCCTACAATATTGCAATGTCAATGGACACATCTGTGAGAACAGTAGGTATATACCCACTGTGCTTCCCACTAAAATGATGCTCCAAAGTATCAGTCACTTCATTGTTTTATCACTACCTACTTTCCGAAGATACGCTTACGTCATAGCTGATCTTGTAGTTGTGCAACGGTATTTTAATTTTTAAATGTAGGAGTCAACATCCAACCCCCACGTCATGGCGATGCTGACATGTTATACTAGAAAACAATATTGTAAATGACTAAAACCACCTGCTGCAAAACAACGGGAACAGCTGTAACCACCATGACAATCAATAAAAGGTACCTTTGATTATATCAAACATAAGCCAAGTTTTAGAGAGCAGAAAAGATATTGTGAGATGAAGTTTAAGGTCACTATTATTTACAGCGTGATTACGGAATGAGAGGACATTTGATAATGATATTATATTCCATGTGGGGAGACCAAACGTCTGGTCTGATTTAAAATACTAGATAACCCCACGCGCTTTGAATGCACTTCACTATTTCACACCGCCGCCTTATCTCCCGACGATAAGAGTCAATATCGCGATTCTCAATAAAACTAGCCGCATAACAAAAGATAATCCAATAGTAATCAGTAAAAAGTAAAAGTGTTGCATAGAACCTTATATTAACATACTTTCGAATTATGTTTTTAAAAATGGGATTAATAAAACAATTTCTGTTGATGACCTTATAACGAATCTATCCCCAACAGCATTTAAATGTATTCATAATTGGATAGTTATAAAAAAGATTTTGATAATAACTTTATAACGAAGGATATTCTCAATATCATTTAAATGTTCCATTTGGAAACGAAAACATTTAAATGTATTGGTAATTAGATTAGTAATAATAAAAAAATCTGTTAATAAGCTAATAATTAACCATATTCTCAATACCATTTAAATAGATTCTAATTCTTAATAAAAATTTTGTTATTATTTAACTTTTTAGGGAGTTGTATTTTTCATTTATATTTTTAATAAATTAATGATTAATTTTAGAAATTACCAACTATTATCATTTGGATTAATATATTTAATTTAATTTATAGATTTTGTATTAACATGTTTAATCTCATAGTAGAGATGCAAGATCGCCCCAAAAAACCTATCATTTATTAGTCCATGCCAAGGGAGGCAATACAAGAATGAGTTGGTCATACATAAACTTTGACTTTATATTAATCCTAAAACAAATTTATAATGTTTCTCAATATTTTGTAATATTTATGTATTAATTTAATATTTTGAAAATATAAATTATTTTGTCAAATATTCAAAAAATATATATATATTTTATGATATGGCTAAAGGTTTTCAAGTGACAAATTACTTTTGATTGGATGTGAAATTGTTTAAACAAAATAATAATTTAAATTTTAAAAATTCAAAAAAAAATCTAGCTTGAGATGTTGTATTTGTACTAAAGGTTTCATTAATGTTAATGAACACTGTCATTTTTGTATACTTGTGAAATTGTTTAAACAAAACAATAATTTAAAATTTAAAAATCATTTTTTTTTCTAGCTTGACATGTGGCCTTTGTACTAAAGGTTTCATTAATGCTAATGAATACTATCATTTTTCTACAAGTACACAATTAGATTAATGATATTATTTTGTGCAATCTACCATATTAAAATTAAAATCAATTTATAATTCTAAAAACTCAATCTCTCTCTCTCTCTCTCTCTCTCTCTCTCTCTCTCACACACACACACACACACACACACGCACACACACACACACACACATACCACTTTTTATGAACTAATAGTAACCATTTTTTCCTTTTAACCTAACATTAATAAATAAATTCATTATTTACAACACCTAGTTTATTTCTACATAATTCCAACTTTTCCCTTCAAAGAAGCTTTGTACTCAACTTCAGTTGATGACAAAGAAACAATTGGTTGTTTCTTACAGCTCCATGACATGATCCATGAAGCAATTCTGAATGCATGACTTGTGGTCATCTTTCTATCATCAGGATTTCCAACCCAGTCTAAATCAGAATGGCCCATTAACTCAACATCAAACTCATCAGTATATTTAATACCAAGATTTACATCCCCCTTTAGATATTGAATGACTCTCTTTCTTACTTTACAATGGATTTCATGTGGCTTAGCCATGAACTAACTAAGAATGTTGACAGAGTATGTAATATCTGGCCTGTATGTACTGAGATAGTTCAAACTTTCCATTGGATGTCTATATAGAGTACCATCCACCTCTTTTGTGTCATCATCACTATAGAGTTTAGCATTTTGTTCTAATGGAATAGGCAATGCCTCAGGAAGCTCTATTAATTCCCAAGTTTCATTCTTCATTGTAGAATTATACTCCTCTGTCATAGCATCCATCATTCTTTCGAATCATTTGCTTGTTCAAAATTCAAAGGTTCTGCAACATTCATTACTTGGGTCATTAGGGCATAATATTTGTAGGTCTTACAGGTGGTTGAGTATGTCTTGCTGACTTCCCTAGTTCTACAATGCTTGTTGGAGTCCCATAAAAAAATCTTTTGCTAGTTGGAGAGTCTTCAGTGCTTTTTGGAGAACCCTCGCTACTTCAAATGTCCATGTTGCTTGAATCTTCATCCTGTTCATATTCCATATCTGCATCATGTTTGACATAATCAAGAGGAATATGCCATGTATCATAATTTTCCACTTGATGAACTTCATCTGCATCTTCATGAAATATTACATCTCTACTTGGAAATACTATATGTGTTCTAGGGTCAAACATCTTGTATGCTTTATGATCATCACAGTAACCAATTAAAATGCACTTGATTGATTTTGTGTCAAGCTTTATCCTATATTCTTTAGGAACATGAGAGTAAGCTTTACTTCCAAATAATTTTAGATGACTTACTATATAGGAATATAACCATAAAGATCTTCAAAAGGAGTTTTATGGTCTAAATTTTAGTTCGAATTCTATTTTTCAAATAAACAGCAGTACTGACCGCTTCGTCCCAAAACCCATTAGTAATTCTTTTACCTTTTATCATGCTCCGTGCACATTCAACCAAGGTTCTTCTCTTTCTTTTTGCTACTCCATTTTGTTGCAGAGTGTGTGGCACCATGAACTATTGTTGAATTCCATTGTCCTTGCAGTATCTGATGAATTCCCATGATGAAAACTCTCCCCCTTAATCTGATCTAAGGATTTTGATGTACTTGCATGTTTGCTTCTCAACCAAGTTTTTAAACTCTTTAAAATAATCAAAGACAATAGTCTTTTTCCTCATGAAATAAACCTAAGTATACTTAGTATTGTCATCAATATAGAGAAGGAAATAAGATGCTCCACCAAGTGACCTGGTTTGTAGGGGGGCACAAACGTCTATATGCACAAGTTCAAGAATGTCTCTTTTCTTTTCATTTGTATGAGCAGGAAATTATTCCCTGTGCTACTTACCTAGTGCACACCATTCACATACAGTATGTTCATTCTTAAGCAATGGAATCCCTTCCACCATTCCTGGTTTATGCAATAGAAACAAATAATTATAATTCAAATGACCATACCTTTGGCTCCATAACACTTCTGTTGAAATGGATACAAATGCCAATGCTTGGTGACCCTTCATTATCACATCCATCTTGTATAGTCCTCCAATTCTTACTCATGTAGCAATCACCTTGTAACGATCCTGGATATCCTTGAAAAAACACCGTGACCTAACACATTCTACCTTCATATCCTGATCTATTATGGTGGACACATATATTAAGTTATTCTTTATACCAGGTACATATATCACATTTTGTATCTACTTAACACTACCATTTGTCAATGTTATAGATATATCACCATATCCTTTAATCCGATGTGAACAATTATCCCCAAGGTATATATTGGCACCATTATTTGTCTCGTTATAATGTTCAAACCCATGCTTGTTACAAGACATATGTATGCAGGCACTAGAATCAACAAACCAAGCATTAGAGTCATTTGATTTAGCTGAAAAGGAGACATCTGAAATAACAATCTAAGATTTTGGGAGTCATCATTCATTATTTCCTATCCTTCAACAAAATGACTAGCATGCCATCTATTTTTGGACTCATTAGACTTCCTTTTAAAATTATCTCTAATAATGTGTCAAGGATTACCATAGTAAAATCAAATATCATTCCTATGAGCATCTATCTTTGGTGACTTCATACCTTGTCAAATGTGTATATCCATGTATCGACTCACCTCCCTTATTTATTTCCCATGGATTCTTCCTATATGGTTGTTTTTACTTTGCAAGCAACGCCAAATCTAAACTTGAAGTCCCACAATTGAGATTTCTTATACATTCTTCTTCTTGTACAGGACTACTTGCCAATTCTTCAAATGATGGAGCATTTTCACTAGCTGCAAGAATTGTAATAAACTGTTGATATTCTGCCAACATCCCCTTTAATTTGATGGTGACCATATCAGAATTGGGAACCTTCTCACCAATAGCACCAAGCGTGTCTTTCAAGTCTTTAATTCTAGAAATATATATATTAACATCGTTATTTTCCTCCATCTTAATTGAAAGCAATTTAGTTTTTAAGAACAAGACTCGATTTGAATTGGATGTTTCATACAGACCTTTGAGGGTATTCCATGTCTCTATGGACGTCTTGCATTCTTTAATGTGTGGAATGATGTTGTCGTTCACAAAAATTCTAAGAAGCACTTTTTCTTTTCTCTCTCTCTCTTATTCAAGTCTTGAACTGAGTTGGTGGGGGCTTCAGGTTTGTCTTCTTTCCCAGTAACAATGTTCTAGGTCATTACTACTTCCAACAATGTTTAAATATTGAACTTCCAATTCTCATAATTGGAACCATCAAGTTTATTTGATTCAGTCATGTATGATTTAGCCAAATTATTCGCCATTTTTACAAATTCAAATTAAAAAATATAACTTCCTCTTGTTTTCTTCTCGCAGATATCCACACGAACAATTAAGAGACTATCCAAATGAAAAATAGTTGAACAGAATGATTGCAGATCATTTCTTCCATACAGGTTGACATCAAGAAATCATGCAACAATATCAGGTACAGTGTCTTCCTCCTCTACACGGCCCGACGGTATTCCGCCTAGGTCAACACAAGAGGAAGCTCCTTTTACACTTCTACATCTTGATATGGCGACTCACGACCTCTCCTTTGTAATTGCATGACTGCATTCTCCCTTCTCATCACACACATAGATTTAGAGATCAATAGTGGCAGCAAATTTTTGACAGTACATGAGTTTCTCACAATGTGGATCCTCTAGGCTGTGATATCCCACACAACAATGTGTTCTCCTCTTGGAGGCTTCTTTAATCAACAGTGGCAACAACGATTTTGCAAATAATTTTGAATTCAACTTGTAGTCGCAAGATAACTCTTCAACACACACATAGCCCAGATGTTGCAAGCCACCGATCGGATTGTCTTGCAATTTCACGTATCTACCACGAAAATGAATGATTCTTCTTGGTAATTTTGCACACCACAACGACATAGGTGGGAAACAACAATTCTGCAAATATAATAGGGGCTTCCTTCCTTTACATCACATAGAGGCCAACAATATCCAGACCTCGGCTCTGATACCAAATTAAATTTCACACACACAAGGATACAATCAAGCCTCAATGGGATTCACGCACAAGTGAGATCGAGTTCACAAACCTTGCATTAATATGGAAAATGATTACACATATATAATCTTGGAGAGCAAGAAAAACTACCTAAATTTTTGGATCTGAAAACCATACGTGAGCTTAAAGACAAATTCAGCTCAAACTACTTCAACAAACCACACAACAAACATTAACAATATGCTAATTTCTCCATTATTCTCCAACAGTCCCTGCCTTTAGTGTTTGGTCTTTAGTTGCATAGAAGAAATAAGTTTTTTGTTGTTTTAAATCGTATAGTATCAAGACAATGATGCAAGTACTAAAATATGATCCTATTTTAACATGACCATGATTATATTAGTTTTAGTAGGAAGTATCAGTAGTTATCCTTATTAATCTCAGGATTCCTTTAGTATGAGTAGCCACTTATGGTTTTTAGAGTTTTCATTAGTTTCAAGAGTAGGAAGGAAGTTGTAATTAACTTCTCTATCTATTCATTGGCAGTGTTATCCAAGCTTAGATACCTTGGTAATGGAAATATAGAAAAATAGAGTATGCGAGGAAATCAAACAACACCTTATAAATTGTTGCTTCTCTATCTATTCATTGGCAATCTTATCTAAGATTAGATACCTTGGTAATAGAAAAATAGAAAAATAAAGTATGTGAGGAAATCAACCAACAAATATTTCCAATGATTGCCTTCTACCTATACAACTTTACATGGGTAGTTGTAAACCTTCAAGTTTTTCCTCTAGGGTAGTGTCTTCAACAGTTGTTCTAACCTCATTTATGGATTTTCTTACGTTCTTTTCAATAGTAGGGTAGAATTGTTCAAGTATTTGTTCCATCTCCTACTTTGTGCAGTGTTGGCAGGCAGTTTGATGAGTCAGTTGTGCAGCATCGTGGATGCTGCACGAGACCAAAGATGTCGCGCAAGAGGGAAAACAACGCGCAAGTCAATATTATTTTATGCATTTTTGGGTCATTTGGACTGCATTATGTGGGTTTTTGGGTCATCCTTTTTGGAGAGTTCGTTAAGAAGTAGTTAGGTGGTTACCTAAGTGGACTGCAAATGTAAAGGCGCAAGCCTATAAATAGACATAACATTGTAAGTGTTGGGATATCAATCCATGAATGGAAGAGATAGTTGAGCACAGATGATAAGAGAGAATTTTTCTTGTTTTTGTTTGTTGATCTGGGTATGCGATGGAAGAACTATATTGTTGTATCTGAGTATGTTGCGAAGATTAATATGATATGATGGGTTTTTTAGCAGAATCTCTATGTTCCTTTATGTTTTCCTATTATGAATGTGATGTGCGATATGAATACATGAATGGTGCAATGTTTCCTTATTCTAAATAATGCTTTAACTGCTAGACTGATGCACATTAATGGGTTTTAATGGATAATGAGATCTGTTGCATTATGATGCGGTTCTGCCTAAATGCATAAGTTGGAATGTTAGATTTGTTTGTGAATGTTGTGATAAGTTGATTAACCGTATGCACAAGGGTCCTTCTTCATTTGACGGAAACATGGTTCCGTCAGCTCTCCCTTGAACATCTCGGGTGAGACTTCATCTGCACCGTAGGTGTTACTGGACAGGGTAAAACCTGTCTGGGACGATGCTCAGGGAGATCGCTGTGGGTTGGATGTCAACATCCCAAAAATTGCAAAAATTAAAAAACTTTTCTATGTGATAATAAACGTTATCTAATAATGCGGAATTATAACAATGCATGAAATATAATCTATAATTAACTATGCTGTTACATATCACTTCTACTGTTGCTTATAGACGTTGAAATAATTGTTTAACTAAAGTACTTTTGTTTGGTTGATGAAGGGGTTCTTTGGATGCCCCGAGGCTTACTTAGCATTCGTGATAAAATATATGAACTCGTACTTGTGACAGATTGACAGGTAAGAGATAAGAGTTGAGAAAGGGAAATCCACAGTTATACAAAAAGAACTACAATGTCTACATCACAATATTGTACCCAGATTTATTTGGTCTCCGTCATGTTTTCTGTATGTAACTGTTTACTTTCTATCTCAATGATGAATTGTGCAATTTCATGTTCAACTATTTGTTAAATAGTTTAGACTCTACAATATGCGATGATGGTATCGTTCTGAAATGTTTCCTCTTACACCATGCATAACTTTAAGGTCTGTCTTACTATTGTTTGTAGGGTTATTATTTCACTATTGTAAACATGTTTTATTACCATTCTAACAACTATCGCATTGGTGTAATGTGAGTTGTAATTAATGTGATACCCTAAGCGACACTTATGTGTTTGTACTACACTATATGCACAATATGGTTTCTGTACAGCTATAGGGCATATGTGCATCCAAGAGATCCTATTTTATTCTATACACTAACATCTTCTTGGCTAATTATGTGAATGATATGAGTTGAGTACGAACCTTATTGTTTATGTGTAACTATATGGAACCATGTTCACATCTATAGGTTAGACGCTACTTTGTACACTTGGTGATATGTAAAGAAATTACATACAAGGTGATACTTAACATATGCAAACCTTGTACTATCGTTCAATGGTTAAATATATATAAACTATACAATAATGTGAATTATGCAAACTTGATGAATATAATTTCTAACTTGGAGCCTTGATAGGTTTATACTATGTCGACAATACCCAAGCACTGCAAGGTGTATTAATTGATATATGGTGGATATCCACGTTATCGGTTGGCAAGTAAGATCGTAAACTTCAGTATTAAATGCACACAGCTAACAAGATAATGGAAATCCATCGTGGATGATATGGTAGGCTTGGTTCACATGCTAGTTTCCCATAATAACCTTATAGTGCCGAGTTGTAACCTGACACGAAGGCAATTGCTATATAGTTGGCTCCTTCATGGTTTTGGTAATGACGACTCATTTAATATGATTGACTGGTTGTAAGTTTCTTAATCTCTGCCTAAGATTTGCACCGTCGATCTTGTGAGGGTTTTGATGTAGTGGTTAAACCCTACTTGGTTTTGGAATATCGTGTGTATTGAGTCATTGTCGTTTGATGGTAGTGGCTCTGTATTAGCCGACAGGCCGAGGGTTTGTAGCAATGTTGAACCGCCTGTGGGCTGTAGCTCCTGAGTCTCATATTCGAATCTTTGGAATTTATAGAGCCAAGCTCTCAGTTTCTTGTACAGTAGTTCTTTTGTTGAGCTTCCAGTTGAACTCGTAACTTACCAAGGTTTGATCGTTAGACTATTGAGAGTTGTAAGATTTCGGTTGGGTAACAACCAACCTATCTCTATGGTTGTTTCCAAGTTTTGATACCATTGAGAGTTAATGGTTTCGATGGAATTCTGTTACTTCAACTTTCGGCGAGGAGGGGATTCATCGCTGTTACACCAGGCTTGGCATTGAATGCTACTATGGCTTTCGAAAAGAGGTAATGTGTTTAGTTTTTATCTCTGTTATAAGCATATGATGATATCATTAGTTAGTCTGTTTTCAATACGGTGACCCTTCCTTCTCAATATTATTTTTAACCATGGTTGCAAAACTCTCGCAGGTACAATGTATAATGGCTTCAACATTCTGGGCGTTGGAAGTTGGGTTTCAACTATATCCACTGGTAAGCCTTCGGTGGTTGCCTTGGAAACTCTTTATAGAAGATGATGGCCATCTTTTTGACAGTTCTATGCATCGTGTTTTGAAAAACTCTTAGGGTTTTATGAATCTTGCTGAACATATGGGAGGATATCCCTCGACCCATGAGGCAACTGTTGGTTCTGGTTTTGAATGTAATAGTGTTATGACAGGGTTCACCCTCATAATTTAATGAAGCAATATTTGATGTTTCAATACTATGGCTATCGTTTTCTTTGTAAATGGCTAGATAGAATGTAATTGTTTTAAATCTATAACACGATGTGTCTGTTACTACCAGCTAGATGGTGTAGGCTTATGACCCGTGTGAAATCTTGTTTATTTTGTAATCCTGTAGGTTAAGTTTTCAAACTCTTTCAAAGGAAATTCAAATGAAAATATTTAGAATTTATATTACTGTAATCGTGTCTTTTTATTGATTTGTGTTGGGTCTGTATTCACGAGTTGTAACTTGTCAAAGATATGGGAATACGTAATGTTTTAAACGACCAATGTGTTTATCTTGGTTACCAATCGATGAGTGGATGTTTTGGTGAAATGATAATACAACTGTTTGTTTTATAGGACAATGGATAAATGAAATTGTTGTTAAGGCTTACGGCTTGTATGTGCTTCATTTTTGGTTTATAAAACTGTTGCTGCATCATAAGGAGAAAATAGGAAAGTAATTTCCAGTGTTAGGGTTTAGTCCTTGTTTTGGAACATAAAGCTTAACAATGCTTTAGTTAAGTCTCGGCAATAAACCTGTGTTCATTGTTTTATTTGAAGTCTTCTAAATTCGTTCTGATTATTCAATCTTAACTTAAACAATCTAGAAGCTTGTTTATGATATAAGCATTTGGTCTTGGTAAAAAGGTTTAGTGTCTGTTATTTCTATTTCAATTTAATTGCAATGAAAGTATTATCTAAACCCTAGAAATGAATATGTGGAATTTAACTATTGAACTTTACAGAAATGATTATTGTACGAGCGGTTGGTTTGTTTACTATTAAAGAATATGCTGATAACAAATTCGATTTCCTACTCTAGCAGGGAAATATAAAAGCTTAGAAATGCAAACTGTTTATGGTGAAAATCTGTGTATTTATTCTATGCATTATTATTAACAGAAATTGATATAACTAAGCTACCTAATGGATTCTACCCTATAACTGTAGGGAGTAGAAATTATTTTCATTTAAACTTTTAGAAGGAAAATTTATGTATTTCTAAACAAACTTCTATTTAAACAAATAGAGAAACACTACTGTAAATTCTGGAAATACTTGTCTAAATCAGAAAATACTATCGAAACGTTGATATAGGTAAACTTAGAAAATTAACAGTAAACAATAATTTAAAGAAACACATCATTTGCATTCTTTCTACCACTTGGCTATCTTGTCGATCATACCTATCTATTTTAATCTATCTCTGTACTGGAGTACGATGTTGTTCCTTTTGCATGGGGAAAAATGCAGAGATCATTTTATCCAATCATTCAAATGATACAGAATTAATAATTTATTCCAGAAAACTTAACTAAAGAACTTAACAATAAAAGTTTAAATAGATGACAGAACTTTAAAAATAAAAGTAGATAAGACAATAGAACCTGTAAAAGATGATAGGGCTGAAAAACACCCAAGGAGGCCTATTCCTCCCAACCTGCTTTAGAAGAATCAGCTCAACTACTGACTTCTAATTAACCCCCGAGCCTGCTTAATGATCCAGTAAGTGGGTGGAATCTATTTAGAAGCAAGGCACTCAAAAATACCTTCTCCACTCGGTATCAACCTCCTGAAAACAATATGCCTTCTCCACTCAGCATCAAACTCCTGAACTCAATAAGAGTTTGGCAGACTCACAACATGATCAACAACAACATACCCTCATCAAAACTCTTGGGTGCAAACACAACAACCCCAAGTTAAGTTTCCTCGTTAGGAAATGTGATTGAACCTCAATTCAATATTTGATGGCTATTATATAGACTGCCTAGGTCTTTTAGTGGTCAGTTTAGAGTAAATGAGTCTCAAGCTCTAGTCCCATCTTTCAGGGCACTATGACCACATTTCAAGGGATTTGTCCCATACCAACAGCTAGTCAGTTGCATCATGATGCTACCACTTGTCCATTTCCTTCTACCACAGATTCCATTCCACCTAGTGGATCAGTAACCACTCTTTCAACAGTCCTCTTAGGTGTTTGTCTCCTATTTTATTTATTAAATAATAATATATTGTGCAAATTACAGTCATCCATGGACACCTATCCAATACAAACTTTATAATAAAAGTTATCATAATGTTTCTAAACATAAAATGTTTTCCAGCTTAAAGGGTATGTTACAGACTGGGTTTGTGTCAACAAATGGTTCCATTGTCAGGACCATAGCACAAAGTGAAGGAAGGACATGTTGTGGCATTCGACAATACTGAAAATTATAGATTGGTTTGATAAAAAATTGTGAGAATTCACTGAGAAAGAAAATCAGAACCCTGGGTTGATGATGGATTGGTGGATGGAAAAGTACATACATGACAGTCCGCACGAATATTTTTTCTGCGAATTCTCGATCATCTTGTATGAATGGTTGGCACAATTGACCTTCCGCAAGGTAAACTTTCAAGGTGGTGAGACAACGTCCTGGACCCCGGAACTGATATAGGAGTTGCAGGAGGTAGACAACAAAGCATCACGCACTGTTGAAGTCTGGCTTGACAACATATTGGAGGTTTATATTACCAATTTTGTGGTTGACACAACGAAATCCTATAGTGAAGCTGAAAGGGAATTTTTCAATAGACATAGAGGCAGGTTCCTGTTGTCGCTATAGTTGTCCATTAAGATGCTCATCTGTGAAAAGGGCATACTGAAGATGAACCTTGAGTAGAAGAACCCTAGTGGGCGGAGGCTATGGATACCACGACGGTAGGGGGGAGGTGAATGAAATGATATGGGGTAGATGGGTGCAAGTTATGATGAGACTATGAAGGAAGCTAAGGAAGAGAGTAGTCTTACAAGGGGAGGAGCAAGGTTTCGACAATAGAAGAGGCAGAGGACAATAGAAGGTCCTGCTGTGATCGAAATGCAAAACCATGAAGTAAGACCACACAGGATGAAGCGACCTCACAGTTCCTACAAGGAAAACCAGAATACACCCAGGATAGAGGTGGAACCAACCCCCAACAGTAACGTACCCACACCTCCGCTCACTATATCACAACCCCAAAGGAACACGAATTTGACACCACCGTGCTTGACGTGTCAACAACATTCAAAAAGTAGCAGATCAACAACTGCAGGAAGAAGGCCCAGGATGGCGGGCGAAGATATGAAGTTACCTCTGTTCCATGGAAATGGGACTGACAACACAGAGCAATACTGGTTTTTATGCAAAGCTGTGTGGACTGTTAAATAGATTACGGATAATGATGCCAAGAAAGGTCAGCTGGCGACGACTCTTTGGAGTCGCACACTGGAATGGTTCATGAAGTTTATACAAGTTCCTGTAGGAAGTCCAGAGAAGACATTGGATGAAGTTAGGAAAGGATTAATTGTGGAATTCAGAAAATCAAAGTCTGAAGCGCAATACATCACAGAACTAAAGGAGATCAAGCAGTATCCGAATGAAACTATTTGGGACTTCGGTCAAAGGTTTAAAAAACTAATGGCAAGAGTCATCTTTGAGATGAGCGATTTTTAGCATAAGGAATGGTTCATCGCGACATTGCTACCTCATATCCGACTCCCGTTGATGCAGCAAAACATTGTGACACCGAGTGAGGCTTTGGAGATTGCGATGCAGTTAGAAGCTTCACTGGTTGGTGAGAATGCAGCCGGCATGTCTCATTTTCATTCGCAACTGGCCAACCTGACAATTTAGTTGCAAGATCTCATGAAGGGAAAAGAGCACCACGAAGAGGTTTGGTGTACTCGATGTCATGCAGAAGTACACACCAGGGATAACTGCACATATTTCCGCAATTATCTAGTATCAGGAGCGTCGAACCCATTGAGTGGCGGAGGAATGCCATGGTGCCGCATTTGTCAATTCTACGGACATCGACATGAGGAGTGTCAATACATGCAGAAGATGGTCACGAAGCCGATGAATTTGTACTGTACCTTCTGCAAATCTATTGATCATGAAGATAAGGACTGCCATGCATATGGCTTACTTCAGGAAAGAACGTATGACTCATACTACGTAAAGGGAGATGACCAACATGCAGTACAACAACCGTAGCTGCAGCCACAGGTGTCCCAGCCGCCACCTCAACCGCAGATGCAATTGGTACCGCAACCGCAACCCCAACAATAGTTTGTGCCACAACCACAATATAATCCAATGCAGATGGCTCTGCAGGAACCACAGTACATTCAGCCGGCGCAGTATGTTCATCCATGGCAGTGCGTTCAGTTGCAACCAAACCCTCTACAGCAACAATTTAATCAACCACAATATCAGCAACATGGAGGATTTTGCTGAGGATTTCGAGGAGGACGAGGTGGAGGCTTTGGTTGAGGAGGTGGACAAGGTCGCGAACCCGTACAAGGTTATAATTGTGGGGTATTAGGACACTACCAGAGAGATTTCCCGTAGTTGCAAACACAGTGTACATATTGCTTTGGTGGAGATCACACTGTTGAGAACTGTCCACAGCTGATCGCAAGATGGACGGAAAAAAATGTTCAGCAGTTTTAGAATTAGAATCAGTTGCAAAATCAACAGCTAGTGCAGAATCGAAATCAACCGCAGAACTAGAATCAACGTCCGAATCAGAACACCAATCAGAACGTGAATCAACCCATGAACCAACCCCTAAACCAGACTCAGGGATTAACGATTGCGGCGATTTCAGCAGAACCGAGGATGCAAGATGTTGTTGTTGTTGTTATTGTAAAGTTAGTCACAGCAGATCTAATGAACAAATAAATCAGTCACAACAGATGAATAAGAAGATATGGTGCAAAACTGTGCAAAAACATGCAGCAGTGCTCTCTATCCCAGAAAGGGTGAATGAATTACAATAGATTACAATACAATCCAATATCTGTCAATGGCAATTCGAATTGACTAAGTAGGCCATTCGAATCACTGAAATGGAGTAGCTTGACTCAATCTAGGAGTCCTCATCAATCATCGGTGTTGCTCATCAATCACAACAAACAGTCATCCAGGTGTCAAGCTGAGTCTAACTGATCATAATAAATGTAACTGAAGTGTGTAGCACTAATATAGGATCTGGAGGCTCAGTGGGGGCGCATGGGAGGCTAACTGGAGTCAGAGCAAGTCACCTAATCGAACTGGAGGTCAATCGGAGGTGAAACAGTCAGTCAGGAGTGAAATCGGAGTGAAATCAATCAGAATCGGAGCTAACTGAATGTAACTGGAGTGAATCTGCAGTGGTAGGTGAACAAGTGCGCCCTTCTCAGTCAGTAGGTGAGAAGAGGGCGCCTTTCAGCTTAGGAGGGCTAAAACTCTGTGGAAAGTGGCTCCCGGGTGCTAGAAGAAGGTGGATAAGGTGCTGGAGGCATCAAACTGGTGACTGGACTGCATATCCTGAAATAGATCATGCAAGATCCTGAAGTAGATATGTATCCCGAAATAGATGATCCTGAAATAGATATGTATCCCGAAATAGATGATGGATATCCGAACACCCCCCCTCAAGCTAGACTATGATGTGCCAACTAAAAATAATGTGGGGCCCTGGTAACTAAGACCAAAGGTCACCCCAATACAATAATCCAAAAAATGCTGAAAAATAAACTAAGTGAGGAAAGAGGGAAAACCCAGTGGGAAGAAAGCCCCCCCTCAAGTCTAAAGCATAATAATGAATCAATCTGTCTCCACCATGATGGAACTCACCCCCAACAGTGAACGGAGGTAAGAGAACTTCTTCTCAGTGAAGCTCTTGGTGAAGATGTCTGCAATTTGCTCATCGGTAGGGCAATATTGCAGAATGATGGTGCGGTCATGCACCAACTGTCGAATGTAATGCATATGAATCTCAATGTGCTTGGTCCTCTGCCGCTGAACTGGATCTGTGGAGATCTTGATAGCACTTTGATTGTCACAAAATAGGACAGTCGAAGTAGTGCCACCAAAACCAAACTCGGAAAGAATACCCTGCAACCAAACTGCCTGAATGCAGGCATTGACTGCCCCTCGATACTCTGCCTCTGCTGAAGAAAGTGCAATGGCTGCTTGCTTTTTGCTGGACCAGCAAATAGCACCATGACCAATCATGAAAACATAACCGGAAGTGGACTTCCGATCAATGCTATCACCTGCCCAATCTGAATCAGTAAAACCAATGAAATCTAGCTCAGAATCTGCAGCATAATGTATGCCAAACTGTCTCGTACCTTGCACATACTGCAAGATCCGCTTGGCTGCTCGCCAATGAAGCTCATGTGGCTGCTGCATATATCTTGACACGGCACTCACGGCATATGAGATGTCAGGCCTAGAGTGTGTCAAATAAAGTAGTGAACCAATCAACTGTCGATACATACTGCAATCTGCAAGCGGTGTGGAATCTCCCTCCTCAAGACTGATTCCTGAGAGGAATGGGAACGGGGCTGCCTTACATTCAGCCATATTAAACTTCAATAACAGGTCGGAAGCATATTTTTGCTGAGATATAGTGATCCCATCGAAATTTTGAGCTATCTCCAAGCCCAAAAAGTGACTCAGCAAGCCCAAATCGCTCATGTCAAAAGCTAGATTTAAGGCAGTTTTTAGCTTGTTTATTGAAGTAAGTGTGCTACCAGTAATAAGCAGATCATCAACATAAAGTACAATAACCAACAAATTACCTTTAACTCGCTGAAGATAGACATTCGGATCAGATTTGCATCTTTGGAAATTCTGAGAAAGAAGGAAGGAGTCCATCTTTGCGTACCAAGCTCTTGGGGCCTGTTTTAACCCGTACAAAGACTTCTTCAATCTACAAACCAATGATGGATCTGATGTATAACCCTCTGGCTGCTGCATATAGACCTCTTCAGCAAGGTCTCCATGTAAAAATGCACTCTTCACATCCATGTGATGCACCTCCCAGTGCTTGGATGCGGCAATAGCTAAAACAAGGCGGATGGAATCCATCTTTGCAACCGGTGCAAAGGTCTCTGTGTAGTCCACTCCTTGGACTTGGGAAAAACCTTTTGCCACCAACCTTGCTTTATATTTGCTGATAGTGCCATCAGCAGCAACTTTAGTACGGTAGACCCATTTACACTTCACTAATTTTCTTCCAGGTGGAAGAGAAACTAGCTCCCATGTATTGTTCTTTTGAAGAGAACTGTACTCTTCATCCATGGCATCTTTCCATCTCGGATCTCGATGGGCTGAATAATATGATTGGGGATCTGAACCAGCCATCAAATAACAAATCTCAGGAAGAAATGGATCAGCAATAGAAAGAGCCATACCTGCCCTTTGAAAGTCTCCTCTTGTTCGTCTCGGATCAGCAGGATTTCCAAGACTAGAACCAGCAGATTGTAGAGTATTTTGGGCCCACTTTGGTAACTGAGGGAGATCTGAATGGTCGGATTCCGAACCTGATATTTCATGATCATCATATGCTGCTACAATATCAGAAATATCAGAACTCATACCTTCATTATCGCTGCTCGAATCTTCTTCTGGTGAAGGCGGTGAATCGGCAGTTTTCTCCTCAACTAGTTGCAATTCTTGAAGCGATTCTTCAAACTGCACACTGCGCTCTATGAATATCTTTTTAGATCTGATATCCATGAGTTTATATGCTTTTGATTCTTCCCCATATCCTATCAATATGCACTCGATACTTTGTGGATCCAAAGCTCGTCTCTTCTCAGAAGGAATTCTAGCCCATGCAGTAGAGCCAAAAACTCTCAAATTTGACACATCCGGTTTGTGACCAAAGAATGCTTCGAAAGGAGTCATACCTTTCACGGATGAATGTGGAACTCGGTTCTGTATATATGCAGCAACATTGATTGCTTCAGCCCAAAGATTTGCAGCCAAACCTTTTGATTCAATCATGCATGTAGCCATCTCTTTCAGTGACCGGTTTTTCCTTTCCGCTACACCGTTCTGCTGGGGTGTGTAGGGAACTGTATGTTGGATCTTGATTCCGCTTTGGGCACAAAGTTGCAGCAACTCGGACTTGATATATTCCCCACCATTATCAGATCTAAGAGCTTTGATCTTGCTCTCAGTGGTGGTCTCAACAGAAGCCTTAAAATCCTTGAATTTTCCAAGCACTTCTGACTTGTTTTTGAGAAAGAATACCCATGTAAAGCGAGAATAATCATCAATAAATGTCAAAACATACCTTGAACCATTTAATGACATATGGGGCAGCGGACCGCTGATATCAGAATGGATCAATCCCAAAATAGTAGAGGCTCTGCTAGCCTTGCCGCGGTCGAATCTGTGCTCGGGGTGCTTCCCAATAATGCAACCGGTGCATATTCCCTTCGAGGAACGGAGTTGTGGCAGCCCATCAACCATGGATTTATTTGATAGCAGCAGCAAATACTTATAATTTAGATGTCCAAATCTTTCATGCCAAAGCCTACTAACCTCATTACCATGTGTGCGAAGAGCAGTGGGCTTTGCAAGCGGAATAAAGTGCGAAAACTCATAACATTTTGCAGTGTGGTTTGCCTTTCCAACCGCAACTAGTCTTCCACTTTTGATATCAGAAATTTCAACTGTATTAGGGCTGAATGTGACTTTATTTGGATCACCAGTATGTGTCATTTGATAAACAGAAAGGAGATTCGAAGCTAAGGAAGGCACATAGAGAACATTCTGAAAGCATCCATGATCTACATGAATCGTACCTTTGCCCTTTGAAGAAATTTTTGAGTCATCTCCCAAATGGATGGGGATGGAGCTGTTTGGATCGAATGAGGAAAAAGAATCAATATTTGCAGCCATATGATTTGATGCACCCGAATCTATCAAGAGAGTGGGCTTCGAAACCGTTGCCATGAGTGCTTGTCCTCTTTCATGATCGTCATTCCGATCCTTCTTCCTTGCACCGTCAGGAAGGGTAATGTTGTTCTTTTCCAAAAGGAGGGCCATTTGATCTATAGTCTTCTTCATACATGAACTTTCGGGATGAAAGCCACGGTTACAATAAGTACATTTAGATTTTTGGTTACCTTCTTTGCCTTTTTGCTTGGATTTCGAACTGGATGGTGCATCCATTTGCTTGCCTTTGTCTTTTTGCTTGTGAGGCTCGAATTTGGGCTTCTCCTTCTTTAGCTTTCCTTTACCATTCGAGATCTTGGGTCCTTGAACAAATAGGGCTGAATCTTTGGAGCTTATGGACCCCATTTGAATCAACTTGTCATGCTCTTTCGTAACGGACTCAATGAAGGCATTCAAGGTAGGCATCTTCCAATTCGGGGTAGTTAGCCGACCGGAATTGAAAGTGGAGACAAATACCGAATAATCTTTCCCAAGCTTGCTTAGAATGGAGAGGATCAACTACTTATCCTCTTTGATAACACCACTGTTCTTCAATTGCAAGTTCAAGTTCTTGAATTTTGTGAAGAATTCATTGATGGTCTCGAAATTTTCAGGATTAAGGCCAATCAATTCATTCTCTAATTGAAAAGCCCTAAGCTCATCCTGCTTGCCGAATAGTGTCTCAAGTTGCTCCCATATGGCCTTTGGAGTCTTCAATCCGCTGAGATGGAAGTGAAGATCTTTGGAGATGGAGAGACAAAGAAGACCGTAAGCTTCATCAAGCTTATTGTAGTGTTTGGTTCTTTCTGCCACATTGTTTGGCTCCAATTCAAGACCAAGAGTGACTCGGTAGTATCCTTTTGAACGTAATATGATCTCCATATCATCTTTCCAATCAAAATAATTGAATGGGGTGAGGATAGGCTTTGAAGAAGAGTATTCCATTGCTAGGAGCGAGTCAAATGATGAAGAAGAAGCTTGCTTGCAAACTATAGCGAATGGAAATGCTGTAGGGAAGCTTGCATGCAGAATGTAGCGAGTGCACTTGGAGGAGATAGTTAACCTGCAAATCACATAAGAACAATCACAATAAGGTCGAACAATCCACCCTTTGAGAGTTGCATCACACCTGGGATTGGATTTCAAGCAATGTTGAATGGGTCCAATGTATCAAATCCAGGAATTATGTGGTAACTCAAGCTTCTGGAGTGGTATTGGAATAATTTTCAAGCTTTGCATGCACATGAGCGAATGCCCTTGAGATATCTCATGCCAAACTTTTTGCAATTTTTAGCAATTCAGTCAAATCTTCTTGTATAAACACCTGTAGAAAAGATATCTTGTCCCTGCAATGGCTCTGATACCATGTAAAGTTAGTCACAGCAGATCTAATGAACAAATAAATCAGTCACAACAGATGAATAAGAAGATATGGTGCAAAACTGTGCAAAAACATGCAGCAGTGCTCTCTATCCCAGAAAGGGTGAATGAATTACAATAGATTACAATACAATCCAATATCTGTCAATGGCAATTCGAATTGACTAAGTAGGCCATTCGAATCACTGAAATGGAGTAGCTTGACTCAATCTAGGAGTCCTCATCAATCATCGGTGTTGCTCATCAATCACAACAAACAGTCATCCAGGTGTCAAGCTGAGTCTAACTGATCATAATAAATGTAACTGAAGTGTGTAGCACTGATATAGGATCTGGAGGCTCAGTGGGGGCGCATGGGAGGCTAACTGGAGTCAGAGCAAGTCACCTAATCGAACTGGAGGTCAATCGGAGGTGAAACAGTCAGTCAGGAGTGAAATCGGAGTGAAATCAATCAGAATCGGAGCTAACTGAATGTAACTGGAGTGAATCTGCAGTGGTAGGTGAACAAGTGCGCCCTTCTCAGTCAGTAGGTGAGAAGAGGGAGCCTTTCAGCTTAGGAGGGCTAAAACTCTGTGGAAAGTGGCTCCCGGGTGCTAGAAGAAGGTGGATAAGGTGCTGGAGGCATCAAACTGGTGACTGGACTGCATATCCTGAAATAGATCATGCAATATCCTGAAGTAGATATGTATCCCGAAATAGATGATCCTGAAATAGATATGTATCCCGAAATAGATGATGGATATCCGAACAGTTATCACTCACGGAGGTGCGATGACAGGAGAAGATGGTCCGCATCCTTTGATCCGGCTAGATGGAAAGAAGAAGGTGCAATTTGATATTGATGCCGAGCGAGATACATTCTTTGAAGCACGTAATGCGATGGGATGAAACCTTGGTAAGACAATTATTTGCGACATGCCCCTTGTTTTTTAATCAACTTTGGAAGCAGGCCCATCGTGATAGTATGGTACTTTACATCACTTCATTGAAAGTTGTCTATCGTTGGAACGTGATCCTAATGCTCTTGCTTAGATCAAGAGTATGTTGCATTGACTGCCCAAGGGATAGAAAGAGTCTGTGGTGAACCCTTTACAACAGAAGAAGATAGGAAAAGAGATGCGCATGAATGTCTAGATTAGGGACTACGACGTAGATTCAGTTATTCTAGATCTAGGCTCAGATGTCAATATTCTAACAAAGCAGGCATGGTGGAAAATGGGGAGCTCAACGTTGAGTTGGTCTCCTGTGCTGCTGCGATTGGCTAATCAGGAAAGGTAATGCCAATTGGGAGAGTTTCATGCCTTGTTGTGGATATTGAGGGGATGAAAGCATATGCTGATTTTGATTTTATTGAAGTTGTTGATGGGGGAAGCTCCTATCCTGCGTTGCTAGGTATCGGATGGGACAATGACAGTATGGAAGTAATTAATTTCAAGAAGCAGGTGATGACTTTTGAAAATCAGGACCTCAGAGTTATAGCTCCATTGGATCAGACTAAAGGGCGTAGGTATGTTGAACCCGTAAAGGATGAAGTTGGGCGAGGATGGGATCACACATATAACATTTCAGAAGATTACATCCATCTGACTACCAATGGTGAATTCGGATGGTGCAGCTTTGACTCTGCGTCTTCGGAATCTGATGATGCATTAGAGAACTAGCCGAATCGCATGCATGAAGTGTCGTTCCGGAAGTGTGGTTTGATCATGCAGTCGCTGTGTTCCGTCACAACTGAAACTGTTGAGTTACCTGTATACGAAAGCATGCCCGGGTTGTCTGAATTTCTAATAGCATTTGAAGACAAGGTGTCAGAACCACATCGATTGTTGGCATTGGAGGACGCGCTGAAGGCTACTCCAACACATTGGTGGGTGACCCATAAACATTCGATTACCGGGTGGTCGCAGTGTCCAAGACTGATGACAGTTCGCTTCAGAGACACATAAATATACCACACCGGAAGGTACGATGGGCGGCATGAACTTGGCAGTCATTTGATGAAATGTCAGACTCTGTGGGCCTTTCGACCAAGGGATGAATGGGTCCATGCCTTTGTCCACACTTTGGATGAAATGTCACGATCTTGGTATGCCTCAGCTGAGTTGCGTGGGGACATTACGACATGGTTAGAGTTGACAGTTTGATTTACTCATACCTTCAGTTGCGGATGCCAAGCCAGATGTTCATAATGCCCTGCAGCTCATCTGCTATGTTGTTCTGAAGGTGGTTCCAGTTTCCTGCCAGGTGGATCCACATACGCAGTGTCAGATGTAGTCGATGATGGAATGTTATAATATTAATGGGGGGCCAGAGGATGAGGATGATCCACGGAATATCAACATTCTGACAATAGAAGGGAGTCGCGATGTTGTAGCACCTGATGCTCGGACAGATCCGGGAACTTAGCCATTGAAGATTAGAAAGATCAACATTGGGATGAAGATGGGGGGCCAGAGGATGAGGATGATCAATGGAATATCAACATTTTAACAATAGAAGGGAGTCGCGATGTCGTAGCACCTGATGCCCCGGCAGATCCGGGAACTCAGCCATTGAAGATTAGAAAGATCAACATTGGGATGAAGGAGAACCCAAAGTTTGTGAATGTTGGGGACTATTGGGATGAAGAAATGATGGCGAAGGTCACATACCTGTTGCATGAGTTCCAATATTTGTTCCCAACAAAGTTTTCCGAGATGAAGGGGATATTGGGGGATCTAGGGGAGATGAAGATTCCATTGAAGCCAGATGTGAAACCAATCAGACAACGACCATATCGACTGAATCGATGACATAAGGAATGGGTCAAAATTGAACTAGACAGAATGCTGGATGCTGGCATCATTGAGCCAATCGAAGAATCGGAATGGATTAGTCCTATGGTGGTGCAAGATAAGAAGACAAGTGAGGCTCGGATTTGCGTTGACTTATGGAAGTTGAATGATGTGTGCATGCATGGTCCTTTCCCAACGCCATTCATGGATGAAGTGTTGGAAGGAGTGGGTGGTCAAGAAATGTATTCTTTCACGGATGGTTTCTCTGGCTATAACCAGATCAGAATCGCAAAAGAGGATCGCCACACGACAACATTTGTGACTGAATGGGGTTGTTTCCAGTACATCGTGATGTCCTTTGGCCTAAAGAACACACCTGCGATATTCTCCCATGTTGTTGTCGCTGCATTCACAGATTTTGTTCAGAAGTTTTTGCAAGTCTATATGGATGACTGGATAGTTTATAGATTGATTAGTGATCATCTGGAAAACCTGCGACTGATGTTGGAGCGTTGTAGGAAACATCAGATATCACTGAACTTGAAGAAGTGCATTTTATGTGCACCATTTGGGATGTTGTTGGGTCACATTGTCTGCAAGCAAGGATTGTTGGTTGACCCAACAAAGATTGCGCTGATTTTGAGTTTGACACTGCCTACAAATGTAAAGCAGCTGAGAGCGATGTTGGGGCACGTAGGATACTATCGCAAGTTTATTCATGGATAGGCAATGATTAGAGCTCCTATGGAAAAGTTGTTGAAGTAGGATGCGGTATTCTTATGGAGTCCAGAATGTCAAGTAAGTTTTGAGATGATGAAGGCTAAGATGGCTTCTGCATCGATATTGGTATTTCCTGACTAGAGCAAGGAATTCCATGTCCATGTGGATGCATCATCGATTGCGCTGGGAGTAATGCTCGCACAACTAGGGGAAGGAAATATGGATCACCCAATTGCTTTTGCGAGTCGCAAATTGTCATCTACGAAGCGAAATTATATGACTACCGAAAGGGAAGGTCTAGCGATGGTATATGCGCTACAGAAGTTTAGGCATTACCTGTTGCGGGGTCATTTCAAGATGTTCACAGACCATTCTACTTTGAAATACCTCGTAAATAAGCTTGTGTTGGGGGGAAATATATGCCGTTGGCTGCTTCTCTTTCAAGAATTTGATTTCGAGTTAATTGTGAAGCCCGGTTGTTTGAATGCGCGGCCAGATCATCTATCACGAATTGAGATAGGGGAGGAACCAACCAACATTGATGATGGGTTGCCAGATGTGTAGCTGTTCAAAGTCGAGGTGGCTGATGACTACTATTAAGAAATCATTCATTTTTTGGCGACGGGAATCGCACCTGAGGAGTTCACCACAAGTCAGAAGAAGCAGTTGGTGGTTAAGGCTGCATATTTCCAATGGATCGCTGGACAACTATATAAACTAGGAACAGACGAGATCTTGAGGCGCTACGTCCTACCTCATGAGCAAGGGAAGATATTGGCAGAGGAACATGCAGGAGTGGCAGGTGGACACTATGGAGGTCGAGCTACTGCTAGGAAGGTGCTTCGCGTAGGGATTTGGTGGCCCACTCTAGATAATGATGGGACAAATAATGCTTGCACCTGCAATGTCTATCAATGAACTGAAAAACCCTCACAGAGGGATGAGATGCCACTAGTACCTCAAGTTACATTGTAGCTGTTTGATAAATGGGCTACGGATTTCGTGGGACTTATCAACCCACCTGGGAAGTGCATTGGTGCACAGTACATCATCACAGTGACAAATTATTTGACAAGGTGGGCGAAGGCCGCACCAGTTGTAGATTGCACCACTGCGATGGAAGCGCAATTCTTGTTTGAAAATGTTGTTACTCGGTTTGGATGCCCGAAGATATTGATGAGTGATCATAGGAGTCACTTCATTAATTGCACATTCAGTGCATTGACATCCAAGCTTCAGATACAACATAAGAAGAGCACCCCATACCATCCACAGGAAAATGGCACAGTGGAAGCTTTCAACAAGGTGTTGGAGCATGCGCTTACAAAGGTGTGCAACGCGAATCACGACGACTGGGATTTGAATATTCTAGCAGTCTTGTGGGCATATCGCACCACTTGTAAAAGATTGACGGGGAAGATACCGTTCAAACTGGTGTATGGGCAAGAGGCAGTTATGCCTATGGAGTACATTGTTCTGAGTCTGCACATAGTGGCCGCGATAGGCATGCATGATGAAGCAGCGCTAACAAAACGACTGGACCAACTGGTACAGCTGGAGGAAGGTCTCTTTATTACAGGTTTTCGCCAACGTGTGGAGAAGTATCAGCAAAAATCTTGGCATGATCGACATATTAAAAAAAACAGTTTCAGCAAGGCGACTTGGTGTTGTTGTATGACAGTGTCACGTCTCCTCTTACCAATTTTTTTTTTCTGCACGGGCCCACTATCCTTCAATATTGTTTACAGTTACACCACTAGGTAATAATTATACTTAGAAAAACATAACCTAAGTATAAAAATTACGTACAGTTGTCACACATTTCTCTACGTGGTTCTTTATCGAAGTGCTATAGTCCTCCAGACTATACGCACTCTTACGTCTTAGGTGTGATGACACGAACATACTAGAACAAACGTGTGTGACTCGGAGGTACTTTGTGCCGACATGATGACACCTGCTACCTCTTGGTACCAATGGTGTAACACTCAATGTCATGCCTAAGCAATGTGCCCATGGCCTAATGTGAGCATTACAACATGACACCCTAGATGTGGTATCATTCCAGCTCACTCAGCCAATACCACAATCTGTATGAAGTTAATGCTGCACATGTACATGCCAACCGATACTATTATGGTCATTAATACTTTAATGGACTTAGCCATAAATCTCCCCTTGGGAGTACATATGTATTTATTACACATACCTGTAAATATTTAGAAATTAAAATATATTAATGCTATACATTAATATCATAACTCCAAAAGCAAGGTATAATTTACAAAAGTCATTTTATAACAATTAACCACTATATAATAAAAGGGTCATAGCTATTAATATATATTTATAGATATAGATATAGATAATTACATATATATATATATATATATATATTAATACTAGTATTAATACTTTGCATAACCTTTGACCAAAGCATACATAATAATACAACATACTATTATTAACCAAATCATTACCACATAATTCGAATTAAACACATAATACTACCACTATTACCAACGGGGTCATAATATAACTTGTACTCACAAGGGTCAGCAACATGCATATATATATATATAGTTTTTTAGACTTATTGCATATATTAAAGCACTCCTTTACATGGTTTAAGCACCACCCACCATGCACATAAGTATGGATTATTAAACATAATAACATATACAAGCCTTAGCCTTAAGGCTAAAGGCATAACTCAAAATATAATATCGTTGATTAAAATTGATAAACGGTCGCTAATGGAAGCCGACCCTACCACTACGACATGGATCGCAACAAACTACAACGCTTAACGTTTCATGCTTATGACCGGTCAGCACATAGCCATGTGGTATTAGTCCTGCTACAACGAGGGTAACACTCGGAGCCTACGAATGAATGTAGCTCGACTTGGCAGTTGACGTGGACAGTCATAAGGTTCGTTTGAATGCAAAACCGGCTCACACCAATGTGTGTCCTACGTGGTTTGTGGCTTATGCCACATAGGATTCACCAAACCAAAGCAATGTTTTAAACCCTCTCGTGGCTTCCTGTTGACAGGGGACGGTGCTCACGTGGATGGGAAGTGTACACATGCTATGTTTGAAGGCTTGGTCGATGTGGAGCATGCAGGGTATCGTCCCATTAATGGACTATGTCAGTTGATAGTGATGTCGAGAACGTACTCACCACCCAACTCTGCAATACCATAACTCCTCCTGCGTCCCGCGTCATTGATCGTGATCCGAGATCATGCCTAGGAGATCTTGATGCTTGTAACACCGTTGATCCGGGCATTGGGTTTTCATGCCCAGCCATCCCCATGCCTGCAGTAACTCATCCCTCCACTGGCCACTGAGGTCTCCACCTCTCTCTCCAGTATCCGCCATTGAAAGACTATCACTCGGCACTTGAGTTCATTGTTGCTCAGCTGCAATGAGAGATTTGACTCTCCGCAGGGTATGATGGAGATCTATGGAAAAATCATGGCACTACACTTCCACAGATGCATGATGCACCAGACGTTACCATACTTGGCATGAGCACAACATAGGGTAAGTGATACGTCTGTCTGCTTGCATCAAGTTACATTTTACAATGTCGTGCTTACTACAATTTACATTACGTTAATGTTTTTCCCGCAAAGGGCCGAGTTTGACCTTTATGTTGCTTTGTGTGGACAGGTGCTCATGGTGGCAGGCTATGCTGTGACTCATCACATAGTCAGGTAATATCACAAAAATACCTTCAGTTTTGTCATGCGTTAAGTTGCTTGCTTTGACAATCGTTAAAGGGTTAAGTTGTTAATCCCATGGTTTAACCGTTCGCCACGTTTCACTATGCAGAAAAATGATGGCGTGTGGTGGAGTGATGCACTCCTGTGAGCAGGGATAATTTTAAGAACCCATACTTATTTAAAAGTGTATAAACCTTGGCGAATCTTACCAATTCTTAAAATGTCAACTATAAAATATTTGGCGATATTTTTCTAAAATTATTTCAATTTCTAAGTATTTTATATAGTTTATATAATAATTTGGCGATTTTTAGAGTGAAAAAAGTTTACCCCATCAAAACTGGGCAAAATAGGGCTTAAAAAAATGCAAATTGGCGAATCTTTTTTTGGAAAAAAACATGGAAAAATAGCCCATGGGCTTAATTTCTCCCCTAAAATTATCCTTGCCTGTGAGCTCTTAGCTAGGGTTGGGGTCGTGGCATCTCACTGGCTCAATAGGTAACTCGCCAATCCCACTCCCTCGGGTTTGGTTCACCTCGTTGGTGGGGGTAGATTTACTGAAACAATTCTTCGTTAAGGTTAGGGTTACTCCTCTCTCCATCGGTACGTTTTTAAAGAGTTTGGCTCTTAGCCAAGAGGATAAAGGCGTGAAGCCATCCTTTGAGAGCGTCACTGCGACCTCTACTTCTCTCTTATGTTGTTGCAGGGTTAACATGTGCTCAGCGAAATGATGTGGGTCTTTCCATAGTCATACATAATTCGATAGGCTATCCAACGATGCTCTGCCCCTGGTAGGGGCATCGGGATTATGTACACGACTTCACAATAAATAAAGTGGCCATGCCACAACCCTTTTGATTCCAACTATGTTTTTATATTAATTTTAAATCTTGGAACTCATGATGTAAACTCTTTTGCAAGCCCAGCTTGACTTTGCAACCCTTGACGATTCTCACCAGGTCTGTGGATTAATTACTTTTTATGCATTTTGGTTTACATACATGGATTGTACAGATGCCCTCGGCACTTGAAATTTAATATATAATGTAATCATTTTTCTTCTCCCATGTTTGTGCATATCCCAATGCGGTTCGATGCATACGTTTTTAATTTTATAAAGGCATACCCATTTCTTATATTATCAGCATACTTTCATTTGTTTTTTTAAATGCTCCCAGGAAGGAATCAACCTCGTCACATTCATCCATGATTATTTTTCTTTTGAAAGGGTATACTCTAATATCATTTTGACTTCATGGATTTAAAATGTTTAGGGTTGAGGCATTTAGTCCGCCCATCGTATGCACAAAAGAATGCGTTATCTCAGTGACACACTGTCTCAACTTCATCAATGTATTCCACACCTACTGTGTTTAAATGCTGCATCATTTGATCATTAATATGTTGATTCGTTTATGCCCAGCATCGTTTCATTTTCATGTATTTAATAAACTATTAAACAATAGTGGAAGACGCCAGGTTTATAAACAAATGCACGGTGAATGCTCAATGTATAATATGATATATTAATAAATATGACATCCATGCTAAGGGTCAAACTCTTAGCCACTTGAATTATTCGCATTCAGCCTTTCGGCAGTTCAAACGCATTCAAACAATATCTATAAACATAGATGTGGCGACCTAGGTTATGCTTGGGTCGCATAAGGCCATCGACCAATACATTCACCTTTGTATTAATAATGCATATTATTACACTGTTTGCATAAGCATTGCCATTAAATGTAGAATGATATTTAGGCATATAGTTACTTAGAAATATAGCAATGTATCATTATTTCAATACTCAACAAATAAACTGAACTGCTATTTAAATGCATAAGGTCGATTCTGACCATATCTGAATAAAATACAACTTCTGTCAGCAACCAAATTAATTCAGATCTATATCTGATTTTCATTCTAGGATTTTCGAGGTTTATCTTTTCTGCCATAAACTTAGCATAGAAAAATGATTGATATACATATGGGCTAGGCATGTAAACCTTCAGGTTTACTTGCCTGCCCCATTTATAGCATTAGGATGCAAAACATAATATCTTATTTAAATACTGGAATATATTTAACCTACAGCAACCTGCAATATGAAGACATGTCTCAGCAAACCCTAGGATAGCACATGAATCATATTATTATTATTTCAGATGCTCCATACATTTATGACTGTATAGAAGGTCTTAATACTGTAAATATACTTCCATTAGAATGTAGATATTTTCACAGTCATCCCATCACATCAATATTCTAGATCTGTAAAATGGTCATAAGATAACTCATAACAGAGATCTAGCTATCTAGATGAGATTCATGCTCAGAAATAATCAAGAACAATACATATATGGTCAAATCTGATACATTTACATTTCAACAGTAAACCAGATATATTCATAAACACATATATAAATACTGTCCAAAACAAATACTTTGCAAGTCAGATTATAAACACTTATCTGAATTTGCTAACCAGTGGAACCAGGCACAAACCTCCTAGCCTTTGACTAGCAAGTACTCCTTGCTCTCAGGTCACCCCCGAGTTGAGTTCACAGTCCCCTAGGTAGAGTATTTATTTTAGTTACCCTTAACTTGTCATTTACCCAAGTTATTCAGGATACTTCAAAGGAAATACGCAAC